>CM069859.1:140160408-140760408 GCA_036172795.1 Pelodytes ibericus | reverse complement strand
TGTATTCTCTTATTGAACTCTTTGACTGTGGAATAGCTGTCCAGAGACCGTCAAATACTCCACTAAAATCCTTGAAAAAGAGTGCCAACTTCTAAAAAAACAGAATGTACTTGTTATAGCTTAATATATATATATATATACAGCCAGGGCCGGTACAATACTTTTTGCCGCCCTATGCTGATGCTGCACACACACAGTAACAGTGTCACATACATATGCAGACACATGTACACACACATGCAATGTCACTTGTCAGTTGCAGCCACATGTACACACACAGTAACACATGCAAAATCACATGTGATCCTATCTTTGGCATTCCCCCTCCATGTCATCCCTGTCTGTCTTGCTCTCCCTCTACGCCATCTCTGTCTGTCTCACTCTCCCACTTTCTCCTCCATGCTACACGTCTGTCTTGCTCTCCCTCTCCGCCATCCCAGTCTGTCTCGCTCTCCCCATGCCATCACTGTCTCACACTTTCCTACATGCCATCAGAGTATCTCAGACAAATGAGGACTGTAATATTAGTAATATTACATTGTGGGGAATTGCTGGTGTCTCTTATACTCCCTCCCCACAATGTCAGGTGTCTCTTCCCCCCCAATGTCTGGTGTCACTCCCCCCCCCTCATCTCTTGTGTCTCCCCCCCATGTCCATTGTCTCCCGCCCCACCCTCAAGTCTAGTGTCACTTTTTCTTCATCCCCCCAATGTCTGGTGTCTCTTTTTCTCCCTCCCACCCCTTCCCAATGTCGGGTGTCTCTTTTTCTTCCTCCCTCTCCCCCCAATGTGTGGTGCTTCTTTTTCTCCCTCTCTTCCCCATATCTTACCTCGAGCAGCATTAGAGCCCTGTCAGTGCTGCTTGTGCCCCTGCGCCTAGTGATGACACAGAGCATTGTATTTCCGATGCTCTGAATCATCAATATGCATAGGCAGCACGAGCAGCACTGACAGGGCTGATGCTGCTTGCTTCCCTGCATGGGGGCGGACTGGCACCCCCTTTCACCTCAGCACCTGGTTCACCTATAGGTAGCCGGCCCTGCATTTAGCTATACTTGAAAGCCTTAGGTTTGCAATTCCCTTCTACAATGGATATGTCTATATTTGAAACGTAAAGTGGAAAAAAGGTTTAGTGGCTCTTTACTTCCTTTTACATGCTCAGTTAATTTTTTACATAAATAGAGTTTTGGTTATGATTGAGAAAATAAGTACATGTTTTAGATCTGTAGAACGCTGCATAGAAAAACACAATACAAAAAAAAGTGATATATAAACACAATTAAATGATTAATAGCTAACCACTTAAGGTTTTCTCTAGTCTATGCACTATACATCTTTTAATCGATACAAAAGCAGACTGTATGGAGAATTAACAACATATTAATTGTAACTCTCTGTTGAATATGTGTATACATTATAAAAGAAAACTTTGAATGCAAATAAAGTACTGTTTTATTTTTTAAATAATAGGCCCTTTCATGTTGCACATTGAATAGTATTACAGAAGTAGAATACAATACTCTATTTGGTTATTATGCTCTTAAAGAGATTATGTTGGCAAAACACTATCCCATGACCATAGATATTTACTACAAGCCCAGGAATTCTGCAGGCACATTTTGTTCTCTGCAAGTCTTTGGTATATTACAGTCCTCATTTGTCTGATATACAAGAAAAGAGGTTAAAAGGACAAGGTCAAATAACATTTTGCTTGAGTATTTGGAAGTGTGAAAAAAAACATCTGTGGTTGTAAATAAACACAGCAACTATATGTGTTTTTGTAAACTGGAAACAGAGGCAAGTTACCCAGCTGGCATGGAAATAGATAAAAAGAAAATCCTTTGATGTTTGAAGACTTGTGTACTGTCTCCGCCCCTTGCCTTCCAGAGAACTGCAACAGGTAGGGTGATTAACCCCTTAACGACAGATGACGTGCCAGGCACGTCACGGCAAATCGTGGACTTGCCGACAGCTGACGTGCCTGGCACGTCATGCACTAAATGGAGTAAAGAAAGCGACCAGCGGTTGCTTTCTTTACTCTAACGGTGTTGCTACAATGCCTCTAGGTAGAGGCATTGTGCAACACCCCCCAAATGTGCAGGGGCACGCTACGATCACTCCACGGAGTGATCGTAGCAGCCATTTAAAAATGGCTGCGCCTGCTGCACACATGTGCTTAGAAAGCGAACGATCGTTCGCTTTCTAAGCATCTCCGGTGTTGTTAAAGTGCCTCGCCAGCGAGGCACTTAACAACACCATGCTGCTCCCCAGAGCCGATGGTGGTCGCTCTCCTGAGCGACCCCATCGGCTCAGTAGAAGGGAAGGCTGCCTGTACAGGCAGCGCTTCCCTTCTAATGGCAAGAGCATCGGAAGTGAAAGTATTTCACTTCCGATGCTCTAGGGGGAGCCAATCGATGCCGGCACAGCAGATCTATGCGATCTGTGTGCAGGCATGTATGGTAAGTGCTCTGATGAGCACTTACCATACTGTCAAAGGCAATATTACTAAATATAGCCTTTGACAAGTATTGATCTGCCTCCCTCACCTTACTACTTTTAGTAAGGGAGAGAGACAGATCAGATCAAGTAAAAAAATAAAATAAAATAATAAAAAAAATATTTAATAAAATTTTAAACACCAAGGGCTTTTATAAAAGCCATTTAACCCCTTCCCTGCCATTGATCGCTGTGTACGCAGTGATCATACACAGCAGCACATTTTTTGCTGTCTGTGCATTTTTTTAGGGGTTATTTTTTTTTACTTTGATTTATTACAGTATATCAAAGGCTCTTTTAAGAGCTATTAACCCCTTCCTTGCCGTATATCACTTCCTAAGCAGCACATATGGTCACTGCCTAAGCAGCGCATATGGAGCAATCTAGTCGCCGAAGGATTTTTTTTTGCTATCAGCATTTTTTTTGTCAGACTCACTAGGGGTTAATTATACCCACTAGGGGATTACGTGTATTCCTTTTGAAGCTGTCTGAACGCGTGTATAGCGATCAGTAACAGCCGATCAGTGGCAAAGGTGGTTTGGTGATTTCTCAGATGAGCATCACCATTCGTCTGGTTCGTAAATATTGTTCTGACCCATATGGATCTGCCTCCCTCTCCTCACTTGAGTTTTAGTGAGGGAAAGAGACAGATCTGTATAACATAATTCTTAAATTGTAATAAATTAAATAAAATGTTAATAAATTGTGAGTCCCAAGGGCTTTTATAAAAGCCATACCTTTTGTATAGTGTAGTGTATTAACCCCTTCCCTGCCACTGATCACTGCACAGCAGAACATTTTTTCTTGTCTGTGCATTTTTAGGGGTTAATTTTTTTGTACAGTACTACAAAGGCTCTTATAAGAGCTATTAACCCCTTCCTTGCTCTACATGTTCAAATTCCAAGTTTGAAAATCAAAAAGCGCACCTCTCAAATATAGCCTTTCAACCCCTAACAAAGCTGACAACTCCATCTTAACAGGGCAGCTGGAATCCATTCTGAGTTTACTTTGTATATTAGATTTGACAACTTCCGAATATTGTCTGATGGACCCCTACCATATATGAAGCCAGACTGGTCAAAATGTATAAGAGATGGTATAACTGCCTTTAGCCTCTCTGATGGTGCCTGTAATTTGAGGTATATACTGGGTCTTTACCTGGTTTTATTATTGGGGTTATTGTGGCTATAGGCATTTCCTTGGGTATTTGTTCTCCACTTGAAAACCCTGAAAAACATTTTAATAGCAATGGAGCATGACTTTGCCAAGAGTTTTAACAAAGGGGGCCGAAAACCCATCAGGTCCCGGAGCCTTACCTGATTTTAAATTAACCATGGCTTCCTCTACTTCTCTCAAAGAGAAGGGCCTATTTAATATTTCCAGTTTATCTTTGGATATTTTTTGTAATTTTTAGTTTTCCCAGGATTGTCTTAATCTCATAAGGAGTTGTGTTGTTTCCATGTAAGTGATTTGAAGAGCTATAGAATCCCAAAAAAACTTGAGCAATTTATTTAGGAGACCAGAAAGATTTTGATGGTATTTTAATTTCTTAGTTAGTAATTTCCAAGTTCTTTTAGCTCCATGGTACCACTTTTATTTCACGAAAGTTAATTTTTTATTTATTATCTCAAAGGTTTTAGTTTTTATTTGTTCCTTTATTGTTGTTAGTTCTAGGGTGATGCTTCGTTCAGGCTTATGTTTATTTAAGGCCTCTAATTTAGCCAAGATATGTAAATCTGAGAGAGATTTTCACAGTTTTTTCTTCAGGTTGGAGTCCAGTTTTATCAATATCCCCATTATCATTCACTTCAGTAAATTTACCCACTTTGGAAATCAAAAAGTCCTTAATTTAAAGGAATGCTCATACAATTTTCATTAAGCCTCCAATTGGAATCTCAATAAGCTATAGTGGGCAATGGATAATTAAGTCTTTATTGAGAAAGCTTGCTTTTAGATACTACGAAGTTCTCAGTCCCAAGGGGGAAATAATAATGATGAACTAGCCTTCTTCTAATCCTAAGATTAAAATATTACACATATGACAACTTGGTGGCCTAGAGCCCTAGAATATATAATTATTTGTCATGTAACCTGGTTTGCATTTGGTCCTTATGTACCGAATCGATTTTTCAGTACAAAAAAATATATAAAATAAATAAATAATAATTCCTAAGCTATGCATGGGTGGTATCCCTGTGCTCGGGAGATGTTGCTGAACATATATTGTGGTATTCTTTGTCAGTGACACATACCGAAATATGTGAATTTGTGTCTAAAGTGCAATGTATGTGGGAAAAAATACACAATAAAATGACTACCACAAACTTTGACAAAGGCTGGTGGTAGAATTGGTGCATGGAAAGTGTTAAAATAACACCATTTAAAATAGCCTAGGGTGTCTACTTTTACAAAATATATACTTTTTGGGGTAAAATACACTGTCCTACTTAAAAAAAAGTCCCAAATGAAAGATGGGCTCAGGCTGACTACACGTCAATATTCCAAGTTGAAAATGCGCACCTTCACAATGTGGCCCTTTAGCCCCCAAACAACCCAACAAACCTATGCATGGGTGGTATCCCTGTACTCAGGATATGTTGTTGAACACATATTGGGTTATTGTTTGGCAGTGACACATACCAAAATCTGTGAATTTATGTCTAAAATACAATATTTGTGAAAAAAAAACACACAAAAATTACTACCACAAACTTTGACAAAGGCTGGTGGTAGAATTAGTGCATGGAAAGTGTTAAAATACCACCATTTGAAATAGCGTCTGGTGTCTACTTTTAAAAAATATATGGGTTGATGGGGTAAAATACACTGGCTGGTTTCAAATATGTCCCAAATGGGACATGGGTGCAGGCGGTCTGCATGTCAAAATTTTAATTTGGAAAACCAAAAACTGCACCTACCAAATTTGGCCTTTTACCCCCCAAACAACCCAACAAATCTATGCATGGGTGGTATCCCTGTACTCAAGAGATGTTGCTGAACACTTATTAGGGTGTTATTTGGCAGTGACACATACCAAAATCTGTGAATTCATGTCTGAAGTACAAGGTTTGTGAAACAAAAACACAAAAAAAATTACTACCACAAAGTTTGACAAAGGCTTGTGGTAGAATTAGTGCATGGAAAGTGTAAAAATACCACCATTTGAGATAGCCTAAGGTGTCTTCTTTTAAAAAATATATGGGTTGATGGGGTAAAATACACTAGCTGGCTTCAAATATGTCCCAAATGGGACATGGGTGCAGGCTGTCTGCATGTAAAAATTTCAAGTTGGAAAACAAAAAACTGCACCTCACAAATTTGGCATTTTAGCCCCCAAACAACCCAACAAACCTATACATGGGTGGTATCCCTGTACTCAGGAGAAATAGTAGAATCTATTTAGCATGTTTTTTCGTTCGCTATTGTCGATGAGGAGAAGTTGTTTCAAATAAAAACAAAGAAATTTGTGTATTTTTTTTTTTTTTTACCATATTTTATTATTTTTTTTAATAATATGATAAGATATGATCAAAAAGATGGCATCCATAGAAAGCCCTTCTTGTCCCGATAAAAACAATATATAATATGTGTGGGTACAGCAAATGACAAAGAAGAAAATTACTGCTAAACACAAACAGCACAGAAATGTTAAAATAGCCATTGTCCAGAAAGGACAAAAATGTTTCAAAGGCTCTGTCCTTAAGGGGTTAAAATGTAAAAAAAAAAAAAAAAAACTTTTGTTGTGAGTATGAATGTGTTACTGAGTTTGAACGGAGTCTGAATGTGATGGGGGTTGTGTAATGGAGGTGATGGGGGTCATGTGATGGGGGTAATGTGGCATGTAATGAAGGGATGAGTGCATGTAATGGAGGTGATAGGGGCATGTAATGAGGGTAATGGGGGCGGATGATGGGTGCATGTAATGGGGTAATGGAGCATGTGATGGGGACATGCAGTGGGGGTGATTGGGCATTTAATATGTGTGCAATGTGGGTGATGGGGCATGTTGTTGGTGTGCAACGTGGGAGGGGGGGAGGTTCACGAATTTTGTCTGCCTAAGGCAGACAAACCAAGAAACACCACTGCATCCAGCAGTGAATCAAGCACCGGAAGCTACTGATTACACTTCACCGTAAATCTATTTGTGCATGGGCTGCATTGATGTTTCATTGAAATAAAATGTATGTATGTATGTATGTATTTGTACATATATATGTATATACAGGGCCGGCCTTAAGTGTCCGGCACCCTGTGCAAGCTTCCCCCGTGGCTCCCCCGTCTCTTTCACCCCCCTATGTTTGTCCCTTTCTCCCTTCCCATGTTTGTCCCTTTCCTCTTCCTTGCCATTTAGTACGCCCCAGTAAATTTGCAAATAATATGCCAGTGTTATTTGCCATTTAATATCCCACAGCCAATTTGCCCAATAATATGCCAGTGTTATGTCCCATTAATATGCCCCAGACAATTTACCCAGATTTCCCCAGCACTTACCTGTTTTCCCTGGTGGCTAGTGGCAGGCAGTATGGTCTCCTCCATGCTGCCTGTTCGGCTCCCAGGCGGTTGTCCCGACAGGTCACGTGACTGTCGGCACTTCCGTGTCACACTGCACAGGGAGCCGAACAGGCAGCACGGAGGTTTCTCTGTGCTGCCTGTTCGGCTCCCTGTACAGCCTGCCGGCAGAGGGAAGGTGAGGGGGGATGTTCCGATAACTTCTCACCTCCATCTCTGCCTGCAAGCGCGTTTTAAATTTTTTTTTTTAAAGGGCCATATTTTTATTTTTCTTAATATTTTTTTTGTTTGTTTAGTGCTGGGGCCCCCCCCCAAAATTTGCCGCCCTAGGCATCCGCCTAGGATCCCTCGCGGTAAATACAGCACTGCTTCCACACACATAGACTTTCGCTTCTTTTTTTAAGAAAGAAAAACCCCAAGTTATTTTGTTTGCAATAAAAAGAAATACTCACATTAAATGCACAGATTCACACGTGCATACACAGACACACATTCATACATACACAGTCACTCTTACAAAGTTATACTTACATACACACACACTGAAATACATACATAGTCACATTTACACACACACAGTCACACTTCCACACACACAGACTTTGATTCTTCTTTTTTAAAAGAAGAAAAAAAATCCACGTTGTTTTGTTTGTTCCCCCTCCATGCTCGCTTACCTTATATCTGTAGGGAGGAGGATTGCTCCATCTAAGCACCAGGATGTCACGGACACCCGGTGCTCCAACAGGGTCAGAGTGCGAGGGGGTGGAGCTTTCTCCCCTGTGCAAGGAGAGAAAGCTCCGACCCCTCGCTCTCTGACTGTGTTGGAGCACCGGGTGTCCGTGACATTCCGGTGCGCAATTTGTTGGTGCAGCTAAGAGGTGCGGCTTCCGCTGCCACTTTCAGGCGGGTCGCACATCTCTGGCCAGTGGGCCGCATTTGGCCCGCGGACCGCATTTTGGACGCCTGTGGTCTATGTCAAAGCAAACATTGCTTTTGATGGTTGTCTTTTTGACCCATTAGGGGTTAATTCTTTTTATAATTTGAATTTAGTTTAGTTGGGGTTTAGTTTACTTAGTGCGGTTGGGTAGTTATTTAGATTAGGTAAGTATAGGTAGGTGTTGGATAGGTGCTGTTATAAATAAATAAGCAATAAATAAGCAATTTGTATATAGTAATTTAGTTATTTGTTAGGTAAGTTAAGTTGGTAGTTAAAGAACAATTAAACTTTTTCCTCAAAGGAAGCAAGGGTTAAAAAATATATCCTGCTTGTACTGAGTAAACCCAACAGGTATCTTAATAGGTACATTTTGGTTTACTCTCTGCTTTGTCTCACAGAAGGTCTGGAGGCTGGCACTGTCATGCATCAAAGTACATGCCAGTTTATCCTCAGACTAGGTATTAAAATTTCTATACATTTTAACCCCTTGCCGACACAGGACGTGCTAGGTCCGTTCTGTGTGGCGAGGCGTTAAGGACAGGTGCAGTTTTTGGTTTTCCAACTTGAAATTTTGACATGCAGACAGCTTGCACCCATGTCCCATTTGGGACATATTTGAAGCCAGCCAGTGTATTTTACCCCATCAACCCATATATTTTCTAAAAGTAGACACCCTAGGCTATTTCAAATGGTGGTATTTTTACACTTTCCATGCACTAATTCTGCCACCAGCCTTTGTCAAAGTTTGTGGTAGTATTTTTTTTTGGTGTTTTTTTCACAAACATTGTACTTCAGACATGAATTCACAGATTTTGGTATGTGTCACTGCCAAATAAAACCTCAATATGTGTTCAGCAACTGAGTACAGGGATACCACCCATGCATAGGTTTGTCTGCTTGTTGGAAGGTTAAAGGGCCACATTTGAGAGGAATGCTTGTTGGTTTTCCAACTTGAAATTTTCACATGCAGACAACCTGCGCCCTTGTCCCATTTGGGACATATTTGAAGCCAGCTAGTGTATTTTACCCCATCCACCCATATATTTTTTTTAAAGTACACACCCTAGGCTATTTCAAATGGTGGTATTTTAACACTTTCCATGCACTAATTCTACCACCAGCCTTTGCCAAAATTTGTGGTAGTCATTTTTTTGTGGTTTTTATTCACATACATTGTAACTCAGACATGAATTTACAGATTTTGGTATTTTTCCCTGCCAAACAACAACCCAATATGTATTCAACAGCATCTCCTGAGTACAGGGATACCACCCATGCATTGATTTGTTGGGTTGTTTTGGGAATAAAAGGCCACATTTGAGATGTGTGCTTTTTGATTTTTCAACTTGGAATTTTGACATGTAGGGCAAGGAAGGGGTTAATAGCTCTTATAAGAGCCTTTGAAGTACTGTACAAAAAAAATTAACCACTAATAATGCACAGACAAGAAAAAATGTTCTGCTGTGAAGTGATCAGTGGCAGGGAAGGGGTTAATACAAAGGGTATGGCTTTTTTAAAAGCCCTTGGGTCTCAGAATTTTGTAACATTTAATTTAATTTATTACAATAAAAAAAATATTATGCAGATATGTCTCTCTCCCTTAAAACTCAAGTGAGGAGAGGAAGGCAGATCCATATGGGTCAGAACAATATTTACAATAGTGATCTGACAGGCAAATGGTGATGCTCATTTGAGCAATCACAAAACCGTCTTTGCCACAGATCGGCTATTACTGATCGCTATACACACGTTCAGACAGCTTCAAAAGGAATACACATAATCCCCTAGTGGGTCAAATCAACCCATAGCGAGTGTGACAAAAAAAAATGCTAATAGCAACAAAAATCCTTCTGCAGCCAGATCGCTCCATATACACTGCTTAGGCAGTGACCATATGCGCTGCTTAGGCAGTGACCATATGCGCTGCTTAGGCAGTGACCATATGCGCTGCTTAGGCAGTGATATACGGCAAGCAAGGGGTTAATAGCTCTTAAAAGAGCCTTTGATATACTGTAATAAATCACAGTAAAAAAATTAACCCCTAAAAAATGCACAGACAGCAAAAAATGTGCTGCTGTGGAAGATCACTGCGTATACAGCGATCAATGGCAGGCAAGGGGTTAAACACTGGAAACGGCTTTTATAAAAGCCCTTGGGTCTCAATTTAAAAAAAAAAATATTATAAAAATATATTATAATTACAAACTTACATTATACAGCTCTTTCAGTATCCCTCACTAAAACTCAAGTGAAGAGAGAGAGGCAGATCTACACGGGGCGGATCAATATTTACAACAAATTTGGATCTGACCAGGCAAATTGTGATGCTCATGTGAGCAATCACCAAACCGCCTTTGCCACTGATCAGCTGTTACTGATCGCTATACATGCTCTAACGGGTACAATTAACCCGAAGCGGGTTTAATAAGAAAGTAAAAAAAAATATAAAAAATGCCTCTGCAGCAAGATTGCTGCATTTGCGCCAGATCGCTGCTTAGGCAGTGATCTACAGCAAGTAAGGGGTTTATAGGTCTTAAAAGAGCCTTTGTTATACTGTAATGAAATACAGTAAAAAAAATTAACCCCTAAAAAATGCACAGGCAGCAAAACATGTGCTGCTGTATATGATATCAAAGGCAGGGAAGGGATTAAACACTTGAAATGGCTTTTATAAAAGCCCTTGGTTTCTAAAATTTTATTAAATATTTCATTTTATTATTTTATTTTATTTTTTTACATTATCTGATCTGTCTCTCTCCCTTACTAAAACTAGTAAGTAGAGGGAGGCAGATAAATACTTGTCAAAGGGAATATTTACAAATATTCCCTTTGACTGTATGATAAGTGCTCATCAGAGCACTTATCATACATGCCTGCACACAGATCTGCTGTGCAGGCATCGATTGGCTCCCCCTAGAGCAACGGAAGTGAAATACATTCACTTCCGATGCTCTTGCCAGTAGACGGGAAGCGCTGCCTGTTCACTTCTACTGAGCCGATGGGGTCGCTCAGGAGAGCGACCACCATCAGTTATGGGGGGAGCCAAAGGTGTTGCTCTTTAGTGTTTACTCTGGGTGGAGTGCGAAGGTGTTCGCTTCCTAAGCACATGTGTGCAGGCGGTGCCGCCATTTTTAAATGGCGCTCCTGCACTTTTTTTTAGTGTTGCACAATGCCTCTACATAGAGGCATTGTAGCAACACTGATAGAGTAAAGAAAGCAACCGCTGGTCGCTTTCTTTACTCTATTTAGTGCATGACGTTCCAGGCACGTCACCTGTCGGCAAGTCCTCGATTTGCCGTGACGTGCCTGGCACGTCATCTGTCACTAAGGAGTTAATCCACAAACACGCTGACAAACCTATGCATGGGTGGTATCCCTGTACTCAGGAGATGTTGCTGAACACATATTGAGGTGTTGTTTGGCAGTGACATATAACAGGATCTGTGAATTCATGCCTGAAATACAATGTATCTGAAAAAAAATGACAACCCAAAACTTTGACATAGGGTCATGGTAGAATTAGTGCATGGAGAGTGTTAAAATACTAATATACTAATATACGTTTGAAATACCCTAGGGTGTCTAGTATTCAAAAATATATGGTTTTGTGGGTTAAAATACACTGTCTGGCTTAAACAATGTCCCAAATCGGTCATGTCAAAATTCCAAGTTGGAAAACCAAACAATGTGGCCTTTTAACCCACAAATAACTTAACCAACCTATGCATGGGTGGTATCCTGGTACTCAGGAGATGTTGCTGAACACAAAATCTTTACCTGAATTGCAATCTGTGTGAAAAATCCCTTTTTTTTTGCTGCAAACTTTGGCAAAGGTTGGTGGTAATATGGCTACACGAAAAGTGTCAAAATACCCCAAGTTAAATGTCCTGAGCTGTCTATTTTTGAAAAATATGTACATGTGGGGGGTCATTCACGGATTTAGTACAGATATCAGTGTTACAATGTCACTATAGCTAATTTTGAAAGTCATATCACATATACAACAAGACATAAAAAGTATATGGAAGATAATGTTCAAGCTGGTGTTTCGAAGCTGTACGTACAAATATAGGATCAAAAATAAGACTCATTTTGATTTTTGTGAACGAGAATTAAAACTGTTCCTGTGGACACATACACTTCAGCTATAAAACTATGATCATACAAATAGTTGAGTCATTGCTTTCAAGCAGATCAAGCAAATCCCTGTAGCTTCCCAGACACATATTCCTTTAAGGTATTAAACAGGGACACAGTATGAAACCCAATCCTAAACAATAAAGAAGGGAAAGATATAACATTTGGAGCAAGTAGGCTCTATATACAGGTCCATATGCAATTTCAATCAAAATGATCAAGTCCTACATTTGTGACTGTACCTTCCCAAAAATCCTGGTAAATCTATGCATTGTGGGCATAGTTATACTCGGAAGGCCTTGCAGAAAACAAACTGGTATGTTTTCTTGCAGTAACTCATGACAGGCTCTAAATCACAGTGAACAAGCAATGTGTGTAAAAACCAACATTGAAAAACTACAACACTCACTTTCTTCAATATATTTGGGCATCACCTTTTCAAATACATGCACTTTCACAGTAATAAATTTTACTAGGGCAGTGGTGTCACGCACCTATGGCACGCGTACGACAACTGGCATGCCGAGCCCTCAGTTAGGGCACGCAGCCAGGTTCAGCTCTCACCGCTTGTCTGCTCCATCTGCGAGGAGCAGGCATCAGTGTAAAAGTCATCTGCTTCTTCTCCAGATATTGGGGCACATGCGCGCTCTGTGAAGAAGTCAGAATGCAATTAACTGTTTGCTTTCGGACTTGAACGCTTCTTCAAATAGCCTGCATGCATCCGATCTCCGGTAGAATATGCAGATGACCGGGGGCGCCCGTCCTTTACACTGATGTCTATCGGATGGAGCAGGCAAGCGGTGAGAGCTGAACCCGTATGTGTGTGTATGTATGAATATAAGTGTGTGTGTGTATGTATGAGTGTGACAATATGAATATTTGTGTGTATGAGTGTGTGTGTGGGAGTAATAGTATAAGAATTTGTGGGCACTCAGGCCCAAAAACGTATGCCATCACTGCACTAGGGTATGCAAGAAGACCTAAAAAAAAGAAGATATTCCCAGCAGAGCGATTTCTCAAACGGGAAAAATCACACGCACATGTCCCAAGTTTGGCATTACACAACCCCAACAACTCTGTGCATGTGTGATATCACTGTACTCAGGAAACGTTGCTGAACAAATATTGGGGTATTGTTTGGCAGTACAAATATACATTTTATGTTCTTTGAGTCCACATGTTTCTAATGTTGCAGGTATTTGATACCTTGTTTCAATATAGCAGCAGCAACACGTTGTTTAAAATAAGAAAGTCTTATTTTCTGATATTTGATTTTAACTGCTGTATCTTTTCATTTTCTATGGAACATTTAGGGGTTGGGTGATTAATATGGAAAGCACTGCTTTTATCAGCTGAATTATATATTCTAATTAAGTAGTTATTCAAAATAAGCAGTGCATGCTGTTGCTTGTTTTACTGTAATTTAATAAAGCCAAATAGATTTTTACAACGCTAGAATTTGTTCATGATTTCACAGTCATTGGAGTGTGCTAAGTATTTGCTTGTTTTGCAGTAACCAATTACATTCTCAGTAAATTTATACCTAAAAAAAAAATCACAAAACAAAATCATCAAAATACCATTGGTTGTCTACTTTTGAATATGTACATGCATAGCTGCCAACATTTGAAAATAATTTCCAGTGACACTTTGCAGCACAGCTATGAAGAATTATCACACCCAAATCTCAAAGCTCCGCCTACTGTCCAACCCATATAATTAGTATAGTAAAGCCCCGCCTAGTTATTATGGTGCAGATTAAATCACTAAATTACCACCAAACAGTGCCTTTATTAAGGGAACAAAATTCGCTCTACATGTTAAACCATCATAATGCCAGATACATAACACCACACCATTATTTGTTCAGAAGTGATAAATTGCATTTTTATAGAAACATTTATAAATACACAGTTATTTATGGACAGGATGGACACATATAAAAGGACATAGTGCTTTATATTTTCTCCTTATGCATGCCCCTATTGAAACACCCTTTCGCTACAAGCCATCTCTCTCCCAGCAGAGGCACTCTCTCCCACTCCGCCATGCCATCTCTCTCCCAGCTCTGCACTCTCACTCCTCCAAGCCATCTCTCTCCCACTCCAAGCCAAAAAGGAAATAATGCTTTATATTTGCTCATTATGCATACTCTTATTGAAACACCCTCTCACTACAGGTGAACTCTCTCCCACTCCTCTAAGCTATCTCTCTCCCAGCTCTGCACTCTCTCCCACTGTCACTCCTCCAAGCCATCTCTCTCCCAGGTTTGCACTCTCTCCTACCCTCGCTGATCCAAGCTATATCTCCCTCACTCTCACTCCTCCAAGCCATCTCTCTCCCACTCCAAGCCAAAAATGAAATAATGCTTTATATTTGCTCCTTATGCATACTCTTATTGAAACACCCTCTCACTACGGGTGTACTCTCTCCCACTCCTCTAAGCCATCTCTCTCCCAGCTCTACACTCTCTCCCACTCTCACTCCTCTAAGCCATCTCTCTCCCACTCTGACTCCTCACAGCCATCTTTCTCTCCCACTGTCACTCCTCCAAGCCATCTCTCTCCCAGCTCTGACCTCTCACTTCTCCAAGCCAGCTCTGCACTCTCTCCCCCTCACTCCTCCAAGCCATCTCTCTCCCACTCCTCCAAGCTATCTGTCCCTCAGATCAGCATTCTCTCCCACTCTCACTCCTCCAAACCATCTCTCTCCCAGCTCTGCACTCTCTCCCACTTGGACTCCTCGCAGCCATCTCTCTCTCTCACTCCTCCAAGCCATCTCTCTGCCAGCCCTGCACTCCCTACTGCTCACTCCTCCAAGCCATCGCTCACCAGCTAAAAACCCATGACACAAGATATAAACCACAGCACCAGATAAATATCCAGAGCTCTAGCTGAAACTCCACAGCAACAGATAGAACAACATAGCAAATATATAACCCCAAAGCACCAGATACAACACTATAGCACACAATATAACCTCTCAGCACCAGAAACAACACTATAGCACACAATATAACCCCACAGCACCAGACACAACACTATAGCACATAATATAACCCCACAGCACCAGATACAACACTATAGCACACAATATAACCTCTCAGCACCACATACAACACTATAGCACACAATATAACCTCTCAGCACCAGATACAACACTATAGCACAAAATATAACCTCTCAGCACCAGACACAACACTATAGCACACAATATAACCTCTCAGCACCAGATACAACACTATAGCACACAATATAACCCCTCAGCACCAGATACAACACTATAGCACACAATATAACCTCTCAGCACCAGATACAACACTATAGCACACAATATAAGCATATGGCAACAGATACAACACTATAGCACACAATATAACCCCACAGCACCAGACACAACACTATAGCACACAATATAACCCCACAGCACCAGATACAACACTATAGCACACAATATAACCTTTCAGCACCAGACACAACACTGTAGCACACAATATAACCCCTCAGCACCAGATACAACACTATGGCACACAATATAACCTCTCAGCACCAGATACAACACTATAGCACACAATGTAACCCCTCAGCACCAGATACAACACTATGGCACACAATATAACCTCTCAGCACCAGATACAACACTATAGCACACAATATAAGCATACGGCAACCGTTACAACACTATAGCACACAATATAACCCCACAGCACCAGATACAACAATATAGCACACAATATAGCCTCTCAGCACCAGATACAACACTATATCACACAATATAACCCAACCGCACCAGACACAACACTATAGCACACAATATAAACACAGATTCACTAAACACCCAAATTCCTAAATCCATGACATTTCTTTATCTCTTCCCCCTTTTTTATATGTTTTATTCCTCCATGTTTGCCATCTCTTTCCCCATCATTTTATGTGTTTTATTTCTCCATGTCTGTGACCTCTTTTCACCCACATTTGATCTTTTTCTGCCCCATGGATATGATAGAAACATTTAAATACATAAAGGGAATCAACACAGTAAAGGAAGAGAGTATATTTAAAAGAAGAAAAAACTACCACATAGTCTTAAATTAGAGGCTTTGGGGTTATATATTTGCTATGTTGTTCTATCTGTTGCTGTGGAGTTTCAGCTAGAGCTCTGGATATTTATCTGGTGCTGTGGTTTATATCTTGTGTCATGGGTTTTTAGCTGGTACCGTGGGTTAATATCTGGTGTTGTGGGTCTATATCTGGCACAGTGGATCTATATTTGGTGCAGTGAGGCTATATCTACTGTGATTGGTTTATATCTGGTGCTGTGGATCTGTATCTGGTGCAGGGTTTATCAACCCTTTGCATGCCTTCACTGATAATGACAAAGCTCCTCCATTTCATGATAACTTGTCAAAAAGAGGCACGGCGCAGAAAGGATGACGGTAAAATTATGCTCCCCCCCGAAAAAAATTCTGTGGATGCCCATGTGTGTGTGTGTGTGTGTGTGTGAGACAGCAAGTGTGTGTGAGATAACGATTGTTTGTGTGAGACAGCGAGTATATCTGTGAGGCAGCAAGAGTGTGTGAAACAGCAAATGTGTGTGTGAGACTGCAAGTATGCGTGTTTGTGAGACAGTGAGTGTGTGAGACAGCAAGAGTTTGTGTGTGAGACAGTGAGTGTGTGAGCCAGCAAGAGTTTGTGTGTGAGAAAGCAAGTGTGTGTGTGTATGTGAGCCAGCAAGTGTGTGTGAGACAACAAGTGTGTGAAATTGTATATGTACAGCTCATAGGCATTATTTAGATATTCCCATTAGTATAAAGCCATACAAATAATTTCATTGTTAATTGACATCATATACATCATTTATGTTTTATTGCTCGTTGTTAATATTATATATACCTATTACTCACTGACGTAATCATAAATCATTTATACGTATTTATTGTTAATATTATATATACTCATATTTACATATTTCTCATTGGCATCATATATATCCTATCATATGCCCACCTAAGCATGTGAGCTTCTTTATGTCACTTCTATCAAATCTGCCATGGGCTCCAGCCCTAGATTTTTTTGGAGACCTAGCAACACCCCTGCTTTACATTGATAGATGCTATTACCTTTGTGCTAAGTAACTGCATTTCAGCAAAATTGCTGTCTGAGTATCACTTGGCCAGCCTCATCTAAAATGATAACTTTCACCCTTCACTAAGTATAAATGAAAAGTTCCTTGTCATGATTACATGGTTAGTCTTAACACCCAAAATAGTAAACCCCACCACTAATAACATACCTCCCAACTCTTGCACCCGACAAATCAGGCTACTGTGTATGCATTATAGGTGTTGTAAGTCAAGCTGGTAGCGCTATGTGCATAATTCTGTGCATGTGCTGTAGTCAATCTCTAGTGTTTTTCTGCTGGCTTGCAGTTTTAAATCCCACTGTCCCGCCATGCTCTACCTATTGGTGAGACTGCAGGAATGGCTCCCAAATATCCAAATCAAGGACGATCTGTTCTACACAAAGAGGGACTGTAATAACATAGTTGCCAACTGTCCCAGATCCGCCGGGACAGTCCCGGCACTATGCAAATGTCCTGCGTATGTTGTGATCGTGGGACAGTCCCGGGAAACCGGGCTGTCTCGCGATCACAGCGGGTCACGTGACGTGATCGCGCGGCTGTGTGAGCTATGCTCACAGCATCAGCAGCTTTTTTTTTTTTTTTACATCTTCGGCCGGATATGACAGCTAGTCATATCCGGCTAATGTACTTCCCTCCTCTGTGCAGGAGGGAAGCTTGCAACACGGAGAACCCGACAAGGACCAACAGGTGAGTACTGCAGAATAACCCTGGCAAATGATGGATAAATGAACCCTGGCAAATGATGTATGAATTAACACTGGCAAATGATGGATAAATGAACCCTGGCAAATGATGTATGAATTAACCCTGGCAAATGATGTATAAATTAACCCTGGCAATTGATGTATGAATTAACCGTGGCAAATGATGGATAAATTAACCCTGGCAAATGATGTATGAATTAACCCTGGCAAATGATGTATAAATTAACCCTGGCAAATGGTGGGGAAATTAACCCGGGCAAATGATGAATAAATTAACCCGGGCAAATGATGAATAAATTAACCCTGGCAAATGATGTATAAATTAACCCTGGCAAATGGTGGGGAAATTAACCCTGGCAAATGATGGATAAATTAACCCTGGCAAATGATGGATAAATTTACCCTGGCAAATGATGGATAAATAACCCTGGCATATTATGGAGAAATTAACCCTGGCAAATGATGGATACATTAACCCTGGAAACCCTGGGTTTAATAAGTAGTGATGGTCTGTGTGGAACGGAAATGCCCCCCTTTCCCTGCAATGAGATATTGATCAACATTTTTTTTTATGATAAAAAAAAAAACACTTGTATGAGTGTATGTGACAGACTGTATGTATGTATGAGTGTATGTGACAGACTGTATGTGTGTGTGTATGTATGAGAGTATGTGACAGACTGTATGTATGTGACAGACTGTACGTATGTGTGTGACAGACTATGTATGTATGTATGAGTGTATGTGATAGACTATATATGTGTGAGACTATGTATGAGTGTGTGTGTGTCTATGTGATAGATTGTATGTATGTATGTATGTATGTATCTATGTGACAGACTGTATGGGTGTGTGTGTCTATGTGACTGCCTCTATGAATGTATGTGTCTATGTTACCGACTGTATGTATGAGTGTGTGTCTATGTAACAGACTGTATGTATGTGTGTGTGTCTGTGACAGACTGTATGTATGTATGTATGAGTTTGTGTCTGTGACAGACTGTATGTATGTATGAGTGTGTCTCTGTGACAGACTGTATGTATGAGTGTGTATTTGACACTGTATGAGTGTGTGTCTACATGACAGACTGTATGTATGAGTGTATGTGACAGACTGTATGTATGAGTGGTTGTCACAGACTATGTATGCATGTACGAGTGTATGTGACACTGTTTGTATGTATGAGTGTGTGTGTCTATGTAACTGACTGCATGTATGAGTGTGTGTCTGTATATGACTGCATGTGATTGTGTGTATGTGCTGTTGTCTGGCTCCTAGATTTTTTACTGGCTCCTAAAACTCAGTTAAGTTCGTCAAGCCCTGGCATATATTTGGGGGTCTACCTCAAGCTTTTGAAAAGGCTGGAAATTTTTAATATTTTACAGGTTTTGTTTTGTGATAATAAACGTAATTTTTTTTGCTGCGAGGGTGGTGGGTGCATGGAATAGCCTTCCAGTAGAAGTGGTAGAGGTTAATACAGCGAAGGAGTTTAAGCATGCGTGGGACAGGTATAAGGTTATCCTAGATATTAGGCCAGGGATTATTGAAAATATGATTTTACTGATAGGGTAGTGGACACATGGAATGGCCTTCCAACAGAAGTGGTAGAGGTTAATACAGTGAAGGAGTTTAAGCACGCGTGGGATAGGTATAAGGTTATCCTAGATATTAGGCCAGGGACTAATGAAAGTTTTACTTTACTGATAGGGTAGTGGATACATTGAATGGCCTTCCAGGAGAAGTGGTAGGTTCATACTGATGTATGTTTTATGGTGTACACACAGCTCTCTGACTGAAGCAGATCTGCACCAGGTCTTACTATATTTCACATAAAGGTGATAATATCCATATGCCTGATGTAGATGTTGTGCTGTGAATGTATCTGTTGTATACCAAGGATGTATGGTAATGTTGGTGGGAACTTGGTGATATAATCTACACTGTGACAATAAGGTGGAGTTACATTATGCTAATTATGTGGAGTGGGTGGAGCTTTGGGCAGTAGGTGTGGTCAGTCTTAAAGTAAGTAATTGGAAGCTGAGCTGCAAAGTGTCCCTGGAATTTTTTTTCAAATGTTGCCAACTATGTAATAAGTATACCAAATAGGGTATGGTTCTCAATTATAGTGACCCAATAAAAAAAATATAACAATGCTTAGAAACCTCAATTCAATGAGTCTCCCTTATTGTTTAGAAAAAATAAATACAATTGATTTTAATCCTGCTCTCTTATACCACAGTTGTAAGTACAGGCAAAGGGTGGATTTCTTCCAAAGCCCTGTTAGCAAAATTAATGATTTTGGGTAAAATACAAACTACACAAATAAGAGGCTAAAAATTAAGCAAACAAATACAAATTAAAAAATAAATATGCATCTATTTGTTCCATTTTTCTTTCTCTTTATGTTTTACATTTTTACCTTGAAAACATACCTTTACATTCCTTCTCCCACAATGACATCTACAGAAAACTTCAGAACCGGCTCCCATAGAAATGCATGGGGATCCACAATGGGAATGTGTGCAATTTCATCAGTGACTTTACACAAACAGTCCCACACCCTAATTATTCATGCTAATAAAAAATATTGCAGGCAGGTGGTAACCATATCCTCTATAATAATCTTCAAGTGTCTCTGCGTCCAGTCCCTGTGTCCGTGGGTTGCTAGGGCAACAGACTGGACGCAGAGACACTGCCCCACGGACAGCCGTTGCTAGGGCAACAGACTGGACGCAGAGACACATCATACTATAGCGTCCCTGTTGCCCTAGCAACGTTGGGGACATGCGCATGTAGTTAACCCCTTAACACATATGGACGTATATATACGTCCTGAAAAGCATGGTCCTTAAGGACCATGAGGACGTATATATACGTCCTCCGTTTTCATGTAGTGTTGCGCTCCTTAGCGCAACACTACATGTCTGTAGCTACTCTCAGAGGCTGCTTCGGATCCGAAGCAGCCTCTGAGAGTGCTTTCAGCCCCCCCTCGACCCCCCCGCGAGCATACGATCACCGCGAATGTGATCGTATGCGCGTTAACACACATAGGCAGTGAAAGCTGATCACTGCCTATGTGTGTTAAAGTGTTGCAATGATGCCTCTATCGAGGCATCATGCAACACATTCTGTGCCCCCGGGTGATCGCGGGTGTGTGCTGTTTCGCAGGAGCATGCTCCTCCAATACAGCGTGCCCAGAGGAGAGCGACGGAAGACAGAAAAAAAAAATCTCTTCCGTCGCTCTGAAACCGCTACTTGACTGCCCCTACAAGCAGTTAGACGGTATTACAGTTAAAAAATAGAAAATTAATTAAATAAATAAAATAAATAAATAAATAAATAAATAAATGGAAAACGCTAACCCTTGATCTACTGAACCTAGCTCTAGGGTTAGGGTCACAAATAGGGTCATAATTAGGGTTAAACGGGGGTTCGGATGATTACAAGGGTTAGATTAAGGGGTGGGGGTCAATTTAGGGTTAGATTAAATTTAGAGTTGGGGTAAATTTAGGGTTCGGGTTAAAAAAATCACTGTAGAAGAAAATGGTTAGAAAACAAAAAAAACACTAATATTGTTTATTGCCCTATTACGTGAAATAAGGGGAGAGACAGAACAGGGGGGGAGAGAGACAGAACAGGGGGGGGAGAGAGAGACAGAACAGGGGGGGAGAGTCAGAGACAGAACAGAGGAAGGGCAGGCAGGGGGGAGAGAGAGACAGGGCAGGGGGGAGAGACAGAACAGGGGGAGGGGAGAGACAGAACAGCTGGAGGGGGGAGAGACAGAACAGGGGGAGGGGGAGAGACAGAACAGCTGGAGGGGGGGAGAGAGAGATACAGAACAGGAGAATTTACTCATTGCGCATGCGTGCAAAGTTACAGCTGATCACTCAACTGTAACTTTGTAAAGACAGCGCATGCGCGAGCGGAGCGACGCTACCCACCTCCCGCCCCCTTCACACCACGGTAAGGTGGTAAGGAACATGGGGGGGGGGCATAAGGGGGCAACATAGGGGCAAGCACCCTGGCGAGGGGGGAGCCTTGAGGGCTGCCTCATCTTGATGGGAGTTGTGATCCCCCTGCTGCATCAATAATACAGCAGGAGGATTACAACTCCCATCAAGATGAGGCAGCCATCAAGGCTCCCCCCCTCACCAGGGTGCTTGCCCCTATGTTGCCCCCTTATGTCCCCCCCCCCCGTCCACATATGTTCTAGCGCCCGTTAATTTAACGGGCTTAATGTCTAGTTCTGAATAATTCGGGTTTCCACACGTAGAAAGAAAACTAAACTGAGCTATATGCAAAACTACAAACATGGAACTTGCTTACTCTATGTGGAACATTTGAATAAGAACCTACTAAAATTATAAAATGGTAGAATTTTAGCTAGGGACAAGTTTGATAGGCTAAGGGCATCTATTGAACATGTGGACTGGGAAGGTTTTCTGGACAAAACACAGAACACAAGTGGAATTCCTTTAAGCACACAAAAGTCCACACCCCAATATATACCTTTGGGAAACAAATACAAATGAAAACCAATGTGGCTTACCGGTAATGCAAAACTGGAAATAGAAAACATGAAAATGGCATTCAAACAGTATAAAAAGAAAGGGATCAGCAGTATCATTTACAAAGATGCCTGCAAAAAGACAATTAAAATGGCTAAATTGGGAAGGATTGCTAAGGTGAGTAAATCTAACCCCAATTTTTTTTAAGTATACAAATAGAAAAAAGCTAAAGGCAAAACAAAGTTGGGCCCTCGTTATCCCAAATGGAAAATTTGGTTAGTGAGGACAGAGAGATAGTAGACATTTTAAATTCTTTTTTTTCTTCTTCTAAGGAAGAACCAATGGATGAGCCTCTGCTGCCTAAATTTACAGTCACCACTAACATGGGATTGGCTGACATAGGAAAAAGTACTTAAGCAATTAAACTCTGTTAAGATAGACAAGGCACCAGGGCCAGATGGTATACAGACAAGGGTACTTAGAGAGCTAAGCATAATTATCATCAGACCATTATTTTTCATTCTTTCAGTTCAGGTATAGAGCCAAAAGGCAAAAGGCGGATGTCATGCCAATATTTAAAAAGGGATCAAAATCTCAGCCAGGCAATTATAGGCCAGTGCGCCTAGTGGGTAAATTATTTGAAGGATTGCTAAAGATATACACAAAATAATCATCTTTTTAATTTGTTTATTACTGATCTCCAAAGTTGTGTTGAGAGCCATGTCTCAGTGTTTGTTGATGGCACAAAATTAGGTAACTTTCAAGTATCAAGTAACCTTGATGTTTGTTCTTTACAGGGAGATTTGGACAAAGTAGGGGACTGGGCAATTAAGTGGCAAATGAGGTTCAATATAGATACATTTTAAGTTATGCATTACGGGAAAAATAATATCCAATGCAATATATACTTTAAATGGTATCTCCCTGTGAAAACGACTAGGAACAATTGTAGATAACAGGCTTAGCAACAGTGCTTAATATCTGCCAGCAGCTGCAAGGGCCAATAAGATATTGGAATATATAAAACAAGGTATTGATTCGTCCTACACCTTTGATGAAGTCGTAGGACGAAACGCCTGGGGCTGCTTTGTGGACATTCTTTACGGCAAGGACATTAAAGATATGGAACTCACTGCCTAAAGAGGTGGTGCAATCAACTATAATAGATACATTTAAAAATGGTCTGGGTGTGTTTTTTTTTTTAGAAAAGCAGGACATATCGGGCTATTAATAATAAAATAAGCATCAATAATAGAGCTTCTTGATCCAAGGAGAAATCTGATTGTCCTTTGGAGTCAAGAAGGAATTTCCCCCCTAAGTGGCAAAATTCAAAATAGCTTCCTCAGGAGTTTTTGCCATCTTTTGGAGCAAAAGCAGGAATGATAGGTAGAAGGGTTGAACTTGAACGTATATCTTTTTTCAACCTAAATTACTATGTTACATAACAGTGGCAACAAATGGAGGCTCAAGTAAACAGAGAATTACCAAATTTAAGCAAGGACCAAAAAATTATTTGGTTGGACCATTACCTTTTTCAATCTTGAAGCACCACTGCCAGAGCGGATAGCTTCCAGTAAGGCCCCTCTGACATCTACATCATTGTTTGTCAAAATTGGTGATGCTTTTGGTGTGGATTTAACAACAGTGGCTGGAGGAGGTGGAGGCATGCTTGGAGGAGGAGGAATTGATTGTAATTTCATCTCTGCTTTTTCTTCATTTTGACTACATATTTCTGTATCTCTCAGGGTTTGGAGTTCATCCGCAGCAGCAGAAGATACCTTTTAGAGAAAATGATATGTATATAATATATATGACAAGACAAGGGTTACGGTCGTAACTTTTTATACATATTTGTTCAGCAATTAATGCAAAAATAAAGACAATTATTTAACTTGCATTAATTCAATATCTTAAAACTCAAACTTATTGAAATGCTCATGAGTTCAGAAGAAAAATCTTTCTGGAGCTCATAATAGCTGAACGGCAAATGAACACTTTCATAGCATCATCAGTACTTTGGCAAGTACGAACTGTTCTGTTTTATGAAGTTCTTATCCAATGATATGTTTGTACCATAACAGTAGAGATTTTTATTTATTGAATATTCTCATTTTTATCCTCAGAGCAGAAGGATGGACACTTGATCCACTATTTTTAATACAGCATTATTTACATATAAAGTAAACTAAGGTACAACACAAATGCACATACTTTTTTATAAACATGAAGTCTTTTATAGTAAAGGGGCTCCAGATCTTTAATTTTATGTTAGTTTGGTGCACTTTAAAAAAAAAAAAAAGATTTTAGTTTTTTTATCTTAAAGGCGCACTATCAATCTTAACAATTCTTTTACTATGAATGCAGAGAATAAAATATAATGAAACATTACCTATACACTAATAGTCAAATATAGCCCAAGGAGGGCGACTTTCACTTTAAAGATCACCCTCCCAATTTGACCTAATCACTCTATCATGGCCGGCCCAAGACATTGTGCTGCCCGGGGCGAAAAATGAAATGTTGCTGATTTTTTTTTTTTTACTTCTAAACTCTCAGCCAATCAGGAGAGTTGAGAGGTCTGTCTCGCCTGATTGGCTGAGACCTCCTTCAATCAAGCTCCCCTTGACACAAGAAAAAAAAAAGAAAAAGACCACTGCATGGAGAAGCAATGTGCCACCTCTGCCAGGGTGCCACCTGGGGCAGCTGCCCCACTCTGACTCATTAAAGGCCCGGCCCTGCACTCTATTCACCAAATTAAACTCGACTTTCTCGAGTTGGTGACATGATTACCGAAGAGAATGTCAGAACAGTAAAAGAGCTCAAGAAAGGAACATATACAACTATAAGTAGCCGCAAAGAGCTCCCTTACTGACACTCAAGTGTCAGATGAATACACACAGCATGTCCACAACCAGACAGTAAAGAGCTAAAGATAGCTCAGACTATTTCTTCATGTCAAAGAAAAAGAAAGGCTAGATGAATCAAGATAGCAAAGAATCACCTTGTGCTTCAGCACTTTCAGGTTTCCCAACAGATATTGACTCAGACTTGCCATCCAAAAAATTTCAAGAGAATACTATCCCAGTAGCACTTTTCTAAGCCAAACTCAACCTCCTATCTCAGAGGTTGAGTTTGACTTATTCTTGGAGGTCGAGTTTGACCTCCTCTCACCTCATCTAGCAAATAATGTTAGTGAATACCATTTTGTAAGCTCGAGTCTCCTAACTCCTAACATAAATTTAACAGGGTGAAATATGGAATAACAAATAATTTTGAAAATGCCACTACTCAATTACCACAATATCAATGTGTTAACGCACTGGATATTTGCGGTCCCTGTTACAGTTGAATTCCTATGGGAACAGAGTGTGAATGTCCCAGGTGTGGTATTTAGATGGAACCATTGACTCCAATACCCCAAAAGCATTAGGGTTTTTGATTTTAAGGCATTAATGGTTTTGATCAGTAATTTATATTAATTTTTGTTTTGCTTGAGCAACATGGATAACATTCAGCACATGATGATTAATTTTCATTAAGATTTTTTAAATTTCAAATAAGGAAACAAATAAAGGAGTGTTATATGACAAGTTTTACTCACTTTTTTCAGCCGTGAAAGACCGTTGTGCCCTCGAATTGCTGATAGTAGCGCACATCGTTCATTCTCTGGCTCTGCACATGTCTTCTCTTCTCCATTTGTTGGAGAGCTCTAATGTAAGCATAGGACAATATGTTGACTCCTAACAATATATTTAGGCAAAATAGGCAAAACCTATTTTGCAAACAGTGGCGGATCTGTGAGGGGGACTGTTCCCCCGGTTAAGGTCCACTCCCACCCTGTAGAGCAGTGGAGATCACTCGGCGGATAGACGCAGGCAGCATTGGCTCTGTGTGTTAAACACACTCAGAGCTGCATCGGTGCTCTGCATCATCATTATGCGTGAGGAGCGCAAGGCAGCACTGGCTTAGCTCTGAGTGTGTTTAACACACAGAGCCAGTGCTGCCTGCATCTTCCCACCAAGTGATCTGCACTGCTTCAGGTAGAGCGGGTGAGGCGAGAACAGGGGGCGAGAGAGGAAGGAGAGAACGAGGGGAGAGAGAGGAGAGAACACAGAGGAGAGGAGGAAAGAACACTGACAGGTGAGGGTAGTGAAAATTGACAGGTGGGGGGAGAACACTGTCAGTTGGGGGTGAAGGAAGAGAACACTGACAAGTGAGGGGGAGAAAATACTGACAGTTGAGGGGGAGAGAATACTGACAGGTGGGGGCGAGAGAGGAGAGAACACTGACTGGTGGGGGGAGAGAGGAGAGAACACTGACAGGTGGGGGAGTGCAGAGAGAACACTGAAGGGGGAGAAGACAGAACACTGATGCGGGGAGAAGAGAAAACACTAAAGGGGAGAAGAGAGAACACTGACGGGGAGAAGAGAGAACACTTATGAGGGGAAAGGAGAGAACATTGACGGGCATAGGAGAGAAAACTGAAGGGGGAGGGGAGAGAACACTGATGGGGGAGGGGAGAGAACACTGACGAGAGAGAGAAGAGAACCCTGACAGGAGAGAGGAGAGAACACTGATGGGAGAGAGGAGAGCACACCGTGTGAGAGAGGAGAGAGACAGACATGGGAAAGAAGAGGAGAGAGAGACATGAGAAAGAAGAGGAGAGAAGGAGACATTGGAAGGAAAAGAGACAGACAGACATGGAAGGGAGAGGAGAGAGACAGACATGGGAAGGGAGATTATATAGACAGACATGGGAAAGAAGAGACACAGATATGGGAAGGAAGAGAAACTGACATGGGAAGAGAGAGGCGAGAGACATGAGGACATGAGAAGGGAAATGAGAGCGACAGAACAGGAGGAGAGGAAAAGACAGACGGACATAGGGAGAGGAAAGGCAGACAGACCTGTGCAGTGTCCCTCCCAAGATCAGACTCTGGAGAGCACACCGTGTGAGAGAGGAGAGAGACAGACATGGGAAAGAAGAGGAGAGAGAGACATGAGAAAGAAGAGGAGAGAAGGAGACATTGGAAGGAAAAGAGACAGACAGACATGGAAGAGAGAGGAGAGAGACAGACATGGGAAGGGAGATTATATAGACAGACATGGGAAAGAAGAGACACAGATATGGGAAGGAAGAGAAACTGACATGGGAAGAGAGAGGCGAGAGACATGAGAAGGGAAATGAGAGCGACAGAACAGGAGGAGAGGAAAAGACAGACGGACATAGGGAGAGGAAAGGCAGACAGACCTGTGCAGTTTCCCTCCCAAGATCAGACAGGATCCACCCCTGTTTGCAAATCAGTTCTTGTACATATATATATATATCCAAGTATATATCAAAGTATATAGATCTAACATAGTTGTCAACATTGGCCATGTTTCCAGGGACACATATATGTTCCACATGCTGCAGACAGGGCATGCAAAGTGCAGCCCAGTAGTATGTAGGATGCATATACACACAATCCAATTAATTAATCATGGTAGGCCCTTTCAGATCTGCACTTTGCATGGTATTTCTGCAGCATGTGGAACAATTTTTTGTCCCTGGAAACATGGCCAATGTTGGCAACTATGATCTAAATATATATAAAATAATACAAAATCCATTTGTGGATTAGTTTGTGTATAGCTTTGGGATACTTTGGTCTACTCAATGACCTGAGTTAATTTATCTGTTGTTATTGAATCCCATAGACTGCAATAGAAAAAATTTAGTTAAAAACCAGTGCTAAGTGATATTTTGCATCATTGAATCATGCCCATTCTGTGCTAAGTGGTTAACTCCCGTTTGGGATAGTCTGTACAAAATGAAAAGATGCATGGCAGCTCATATGTACAATGAATTTGGTTTACGAGTTTGGGGCTCAAGATTAGTGCTTACTCAAAGGCATATTCAGTGTACACCGTCCTATTTCTAGGTTATAGTTATTGGTGAATAAATATCAGCTACTACTATACATGGATTTATTCCTTTTTATTTTCATCGTATGAGGGTGCCGCTGCTTTTTTGTGTTTCTCACTATTTTTACTCTATACAGGAGCCAACATGAATTTGTGAAAGATAGATCTTGTTAAACTAACTTAATTACATACTAATGACAACGATTTGGGAGTAGTTGTAGATAATGGACTTCACAGTACTACACAGTGTCAGCTGGCAGCTGCAAAGGCCAATAAGATATTGGGATAATTAAAAGGAGTATTGACTCGCTGAAGGAAGATATTATTCTGCATCTTTATAGGTCCATGGTAAGACCTCACCTTAAATATGCAGTTCAATTATAGTCACCTTTTTAAAAAAAAAAAAAAGACATTATGGAACTAGAGAAAGTGCGGGGATGGCTATAAAACTAATAAGGGGAATGGAAGGTTTTAGATATAAATAAAGGCTGGAAAAGTTAAATTTGTACATGCTAGAGAAGTGGCGGCTTAGAAGGTATATGAAAATGTAATATAAATATGTACAGGCACCATACAAATGGCTTTCTAATGACCTGTTCATTAACAGAATAGCACAAGGACAAGAGGTCACCCACGAGAGGCGTCGCTAGGGGGGGGCTACTGGGGCTGAAGACCCGGATCTCCCCTCCATAGCCCCGAATGGAGACCCTGACCACGCCCCCTCGCGCTCGGCTCCGCCCCCTCACGTTCGATCCCGCCTCCTGCATGCTGTCTGCTGAACAGCAGCAGACTCCATCCCCTCACGATAGGCTCCGCCCTCGTGTTTAGCTCCGCCCCCTCAAGTTTTGCAGGTGAGTGTTTGGCAGAGTGTGAGTGGCAGAGTTATTAGTGTGCAGGTGTATGTATGTGAGGTAAGTGGCAGAGTGTAAGTGGGTGTGAGTGGCAGAGTTATGAGTCTGCATGTGTATGTAAGTAGCAGACTGTGAGTGGCAGAGTTATTAGTGTGCATGTGTATGTATGTGAGTGGCAGAATGTAATTTGCAGAGTATAAGTGGGTGTGAGTGACAGAGTTGTGAGTGTGCATGTGTATGTATATGAGTGGCAGAGTGTAAGTGGGTGTGAGTGGCAGAGTTATGAGTGTGCATGTGTATGTATGTGAGTGGCAGAATGTAATTTGCAGAGTGTAAGTGGGTGTGAGTGGCAGAGTTATGAGTGTGCATGTGTATGTATATGAGTGGCAGAGTGTGAGTGGCAGAGTGTAAGTAAGTGTATGTGTGTGAGTGTGGCAGAGTGTGATTGGAAGAGAGTGTGTGTGAGTGTAAGCATGAGTGGAAGAGTTATGAGTGTGTATGTGTGTGAGTGGCAGAATGTAAGTGTGTGTAAGTGGCAGAGTGTGATTGTATGAGTGAGTGTGCAGAGTGTGAGTTATGAGTGTGCGTGTATGTGTGTGGCAGAGTGTAAGTGTGGGTGAGTGGCAGAGTTTTGGAGTGTATAAGTGTGAGCAGCAGAGATATGAGTGTGCGTGTAAGCATGAGTGGAAGAGTTATGAGTGTGTATGTGTGTGAGTGGCAGAATGTAAGTGTGTGTAAGTGGCAGAGTGTGATTGTATGAGTGAGTGTGCATAGTGTGAGTGTTTGGAAGAGTGTGAGTTATGAGTGTGCGTGTATGTGTGTGGCAGAGTGTAAGTGTGGGTGAGTGGCAGAGTTTTGGAGTGTATAAGTGAGCAGCAGAGATATGAGTGTGTGTGTGTGAGTGTAAGCGTGAGCAGCAGAGTTATGAGTGTGTGTGAGTGGCAGAGTGTAAGTGTTCGAGAGTGAAAGCATAAGTGGCAGAGTTAGGAGTGTGTGTCAGTGGCAGTGAGATTACTAGGAGAAAATGTGATTAATTACTATTAATCATATTGAATGTGATAATCAAGTGTGAAACAGTGATCATACCATTTTTATTTTCACACCTGATTATCACATTCAATATGAATAATAGTGATTCATCTTTATATATAGTCTTTATGTTGATGGCAATGAGTCCATACACATGGCATTAAACATCACATGGACCTCGTTATACTATTAAACCCATACATTATGAGTGTATGAGCTGCTCATTATATTATAGGCTTTACTCATGAAAGAGATAATTGCAGGGAAGTGAGATGGGAATTTCAAAATTAAGGCTAAAGTAGCAGAGCTGGAAAAATTCTCGCATTCAGTTGAATTCCCATCTCAATTCCCTGCACTTCTCTCTTTTATTAGGTTGGTAGAAGGAGCATACCTTCATACCTCAGCCTATTCTCCCCAAGTTTTTTACCCCTTTTTATTAAAAAATTAAAAATATTTGTGATGTGAGTGTGAGAGTTGCAGGTTTACACACGAGTCTGCGTGGCAGAATGTCTGTGTGGGAAAGGCCATCTGTGTTTATAAGGGTGTCTGTGTGTAAGGTTGTCTGGATGTGTGTGTGAGTGTAAGGTTGTCTATGTAAGGGTATCTATGTGGGGGGGGGGTCAGGGTTGAGTCATTTTTATATGCTCAGTTATTTTTAAATCATGGGAATTTGCTCACATACAAGTGTGTGTGTGTGATGTAAGTTGGTGTGTGTAAGTGGGATTGTGTATGTATGTGTGACTGTGCAAGTGTGAATGTGTGTGTATGTGTGGCTGCATGTGTATGTGTGTGTATTTGTGGCTGTGTATTTTTGTGTATAAGTGTAACTTTGAGTAATGTGAGTTTTTTCTGTGCTGCGAGTCTTATTGTCAGTCACACACACGCATATAGTCAGTAACAGACAGACACAAACACACTCATACAGTCACAGACAGACACACACACAGTCAGTCACAGACACACACATATACATTCTGTCACAGTCAGACATACAGTCACACACACATACAGTGGGTCACATAAACACACAGTCACACACACACATGCAGTCAGTCATACACACAAACACACACTCTGTCACATACACTTACGCACAAGTCAGCAATTTTGTTGTTGTTTATGATAAAAAAAAAATGCATCTATCAATATGTCCCCCTCTTGGCTGCTATACCTCATTCTAGCCTGGTCTGTGCCCTGCTGTTGTTTCTAGCCCTGCTGAGCACATTCAGCGCTCGGACACTATAGTACGGTGCATGTGGGGATGGAGCAGGAAGACTGTGCAGCCGGTGCACACACTGCTCCCCCGCGCTCCGCTGGATAAATAAAATGATCCCAGCGGCGAGGGCACCATGCAGGGACAACAATAACTGGGCGCCAGGTATAATTTCCTGGTGCCTGGGATTTGTTGAGCCCCGATATATACCCATATATACCTATTGGCGTCAATTATATCAGTCTGTATGCTGCCTAACCATGTGATTTTATTTACTCTACTTCTATAAAATCTATCATGGGCTCCAGCCCCGGATGTTTTGGAGACCTAGCAACGCCCCTGTCACCCACTAAGACTTGAAGCGGAAGGGACTTTATACAGTAAGGACAATTAAGATATGGAATTCTGAAGAAGTGGTTCTAGCAAATACATCAGATGCCTTTAAAAGTGGTCTGGATACTTTTTTAATGAGCTGGAGCATAGAGGGCTATGCATGTTATTATAGGCATTAATATTTATTTAGTGCTTGCTGATCCGAGGAGAAATCTGATTTAGAGTGAAGAAGGATTTTTTTTCCCCACTGAAAGCAGAATTTGAAAATGCTGAAAGGGGGTTTTATTTGGCTTCTTTTGGATCAACAGCGGTAAACATGGAATAGGAAAAGGGTTGAACTTGATGGAAGCAACTTATATTTGTTTGTGGCTATTACAAAATATTATTTTTTATAACTATTTGAATATAATATTATATATTGCTTTAATACACTTGTACCCTCTTGTTTACCTGTATTTTTCGAAGCTTTTCTTTTCCTTCACCACTCTGAATAGCACCCATAAGTGCACTGTGTAGTGACATATCTTTTGGAACTGCTTTTTGAATCACAGGTCTCAACTTTGCCTTTGGTCCAAATAGATCACTGTTGCTAGGAGAATCTGGTTCATCTATTACTGTAGAAAGTATTCTATTTGCTTTATCTTCTTTTTCTGTGATGAATACAGATACTGGTTGTTTGTTAGATACAAATATATGGTCTTGCTCAATTTTTGCTGACTTTTCCCTGACAGCATTTAGGAAGGCATTAGAAGAAGATCCAGTTGTTACACGAACTTTAGATTCTTGTAGAAGAAAATTAGTTTTCTCATGCTTTTGAGCCAATTCTTTTGTAGATTTATTTCCCACAATGTATTGCGAGCCATGGTGCTCAGATGAGAAATTATTAGGTCTAGTATTTATCTGTCTTTGTTCATTACCAGTGGTACTTATATTTGATTCAACTGTTGGATTGTTGCCTTTAACAATGATATTGTTATTGCTTAGCACTCTTTTCAGCTCTGTGTTGGATTCTTGTGTATGTTTTGTCTCTTCTACTGAAAAAGTGTTGTTTCTTGAGTAAGACAATTTCCTGTCATCACTTTTTGTAACCTGTTTGGCCTCTGCCTTTTCCAGCAATTTTAAAGTTGATGGTTCATTGTGTTTGACAGCAGCAGAAGCAACATATTGACTAGATATTCTCTTGGTAGGTTTGAGAAATGGGAGATCTGTTCTTGCCTTGCTCGTATTTTCTATAATTATCATTTTTTCCTGAGGTTGTTCTGTGTGCTGTACTATCTTGGTTTGATGCAATCCATTAACTCTGCCATCCAACTTACTATTATGTGCCTGTGGTGTGCCTTTTGATGATGGAGAATTTATTTTCTGCTCTGTGTCATGATGATTCAGCTTATTAGTCTTGACAGATATTAACTTTTTGGCAGACTGCTCCTTGGTTTCACATGCCTGTTTATCCATAGAACTAGATCTCCAGAACTCTTTAGCTTTTTCAACAAGAGGACCCTCTGTTTCATTATTCAAACTAATATATATATCTTTTTTATCAAATGACGATTGCGGGCTGATTAGATTTCCAAGATCATCTATCTTAATGGCACTAGCTGAAAGAGAAACACCTCTATCATACTTTTTTACATCTGGTTTGGGTGGTACTACTGTAAAGGTTGTCATACCCACTTTCGGTTCAAATGTTTGTTGTCTCCATAAAGGTGGCTTAATGGACTCTGATGTTTTACTACCCTGGTTTTGCAAAGACATTTTCTCTACTACATTTTTGACTTTGTTTTCTTTATTTTGAGGAAGTGGTTCAACACTTTCCTTTAATTGCTGTGTTTCAGACCTTGGCAGGGGTAGAGGAGATGACACCAGAGGCTTGGTTCCTCTATTTTCTGTATTACTTTTATGACTATACACACTACTGTCATTGTTATTATTTCTGTGCATTGCTGAAGTTATAATCATATTTTCAGGCTGTTTTGAATTGTTTGTATGGAGTCCTAATCCAGGTGAATTAGATGCGATGTTGCTGTGTGTATTCTCATGTATAGTTTTTACACTTTTTCTAGAATTGTCCATGCCCTCACTGTGAGTAGCTGCTTGCTGCATATCATGTTCTCTTGCAGATGTCTTTAAATTATTTGCAGTGGTTTTAAAATTATACATATTATCATCAGGAACCTCATCAATAATTGTTACTGGAACTTCAAGCGCAGCATCTGTTTCTGTCTTTTGTTGAAAATTGCTGTATTCATCAATCTCACGACTTGACCAAGAACCTTCGTGGCTGCTGCAAGCTGTGTCTGTTTCATCTATATCTGCAATATAAATATAGGAAATGGGTAATTCAATATGATTTATGACCAGGTGCTTGTTTTTAAAGGTACAATCTAGGTACCCAAACAACTTAGGTGCAATAAAAAGTTTAACGTTGGTGTAGGACATAGGCATTTTTGCATATAAAAAATATTCAGGCATTCTTTTATAAAACTGTTTTACATTTTTAACTCTAGCCCTTTCCCAATGCTATTCCAAGCATAGTAATAACCAGGGGCAGACTGACCATACGGCACTGCCGAGGGCCTGGGCCAGTATGTGGGCCCTCTGCCGAACTGCCAGATCACAGGGGTCATGTTACCTTGTGCAGGACTGTGTTAGCTACTGTTCACATCAGCCTGCATATTCAAGCGCTGTTACACGCGTCTGCTGGTAGCAGGGCTCAGTAATGCAGGCTGATGTGAGCGCAGCTCACACAGACCTGTGTGCATCGTGTGACATTGCGCTATGACATCACGTGACCCTGAGACCCCTGCAATGATGGCGATGGTGCAGCTCAGCGCAAAGATAAGGTAAGTGGTCATCAATGCTGATTATCAAGGGGGGGGGGTCTGATTAGCAAGGGGGGTTCTGATTGGCATGGGGGGTCTGATTATCAAGGGGTGTCTGATTGGCAATTGGGGGTGTCTGGCAATGGGGGGTCTGATTGGCAAGGAGGGGTGTCTGATTGGCAAGGAGGGGTGTCTGATTGGCAAGGGGGGTCTAATTGGCAAGTGGAGGGGTCTTATAGGAAAGGGGGGGTTCTGATTGGCAAGGGAGGGTGTCTGATTGGTAGGGGGAGTCTGATTGGCAATGGGGGTCCTTGGTAAAGGGGAGGTCTGATTGGGTAGTGGGGCATGTCTGGGTAGTGGGGGAGTCTAACTAAGGGGGGGCAGATTGGCAAGTTTGGGGGTGAGAATCAATAGTGTGGGGGTCACACTGGGTAATGTGGGGCAGATTGTCATGTTTGGGGGGCAGATTGGGAGAAGGGGCAGATTTTGAAGTCTGCGGGTCTGATTGGGAACATGGGTAGTGTGGGGCAGATTTGGAAGAAAGGGGCAGATTGGCACATTAGGGGTCAGATTGGGGTGGAGAGGACTGATTTGGGAAGATGGGAAGTGTGGGGTTCACATTGGCAAGTCTGGATGATTGGCAAATCTGGTCATACTGAAAAGTTTTGAAGCAGATTGGAAAGTTTAAGGGCAAATTGGCAAATCTGGGGGTCATACTGGGAAGAAGGGGGAAGACTTGTCACATTTGGAGGGTAGGGATTGCACATAGGGCACAAGGGGGCCCCATGTCCATCTCTTGCCCGGGGGACCCATGAGTTGTCAGTCCACCCCTGGTACTAACTGGATTAGGACCATGGGTCAGTTTTATTTCCTATTAGCATTTTCCCTAGCAGTTCAGCTGAGAGACAGGCGGGAGGAGGGAACCTGTCAAAATCAAAGAATTACAGGAAGAGGAAGCTGCTGCTGCTGTGTGGTCAAAACCACAGTGATACTTCTGCAAAATGCAATGGTCAAACAACTTTCTCCTTTTGTTCACTCACATTCTGGGGGGCAGTGCAAAGTGAGTGCTGTATGTGTCTGATTCCAGCTTGTGTTGGAGTGTGAGTGCAGTGTGTGCCTGCTCCTGCAACGCAGTCAATGCACATTTAAGTCGTGGTTTTTTTGTGTGTGTGTGTAAAATTGATGGGCAAAAAGGAAAGATTCTTTTGCCTGTTAATTTTTAACGGTTGTCATTGTAACTACCGCACAGAACAGTGTTTCAATGCCAGTTTTTAACGGGTTCACTAAACCTCTATAAAAAGCATGGGGGGTTTTAGTGGCATAGCAGCAGGCACAGAATCATCAATGCCTGTTAATTCACTGCTAACTTCAGTTGTTAATATAACGGAGGCATTGAAATGAACCTTCTATAAAGCAGATTCAATGCCCGCCGGTAAAGATGAAATCATTAACCCCACCTGTTAAAAAAAACTGTTTTGAAACACTGTTCTGTGTGGTAATTACCAAACAAACATTGGTTAAAAGAGGACCAGTAAGATTTAACAGGGAAAAAAATAATTAATCTGTAATTTACTGGCACAAAAAAGACAACCTAAATGTGCTTAACGCAGCCGATATATGCATATTTTACCCATTTCAGTGTTGTAGGGAACACAAACAGTGGATAAATAAAAGGCTAGGGGGAGGAATGGTTATGCCTGTGGACCCATTAAATATAAATTGGTGGCCCCAATTTGGCCAGTTTTCAAAATGAGGACGGTGTATTAGATAAGTGTGTTTTGTATTTTTTAACAGAATAGGTGAATTTATTTTTGGATGGCCGCTTTTCCATGGGTTGAAGTTGAGGACCAAGAGCATTGTGGACTATTGTTGGAAATTTGAATAGGTATATTTTCTTCACATGGCACTCTGTGTGTGCCGGGAGTGTGCAGTGATTTTCATGGCTCTCAAAGGGTGTTTTATCAGGTTATGCCTATCCTACTTATTGGATTTCATTGAATTTAGATGGCCCTTTGAAATAATTTTCAATGTAAATCTATGGGAGAACTTTAATTTGTTTAAATTAAATATACCTGCATTTGACATGTATTAAACACATGTACAATATACATAAGTAAATTCACTGGTAAAACGGGTTTATTCTTAATAGATATCCCAATCTCTTGCATGCAAACATTCTCTTGTTGGTGCTAAGATGCAAGTAGTTTCACAAGGCTGGTATGTATGTATGTATGTATGTATACGAATCCAAGATAGACAGAAAGAAAACACGCACTCATAGGATAAATACTGTGTATTATATAATAATCGTCATGAGTATCAACGTTTTGGCTCCTCCTGGAGCCGTTACAAAGGCTCCAGGAGGAGCCGAAACGTTGATACTCATGACGATTATTATATAATACACAGTATTTTTCATTTTTCTAAATCCTATGAGTGCGTGTCTTCTTTCTGTCTTCAGATTTTTGCTGATATACTGAGCTGAGTGCACAACTGTTTGGATTTTTACATATATACATAGATATATATATATATATATATATATATATATATATATATATCCCTTTGTGACTGGAGTATTTTGAAATGGCTGTTTCTACACGTCTGTGATGTTTGTGTTTAGCTGTAATTGTCTACTCTTTCATTTACTGTAGCCATACATTTACATAACGGGGGGGGGGGGGGGGATATGATAGAAACATTTAAATACATAAAGGGAATCAACACAGTAAAGGAGGAGAGTATATTTAAAAGAAAAAAAAACTACAAGAGGACACAGTCTTAAATTAGAGGGGCAAATATTTAAAAGTAATATTAGGAAGCATGATTTCACTGAGAGGGTAGTGGATGTATGGAATAGCCTTCCAGCGGAAGTTGTAGAGGTAAACACGGTGAAGGAGTTTAAACATGCATGGGATAGGCAAAAGGCTATCCTACATATAAGATAGGGAGCTGGAGACTAATAAAAGTATTTAGAAAATTGGGCAGACTAGATGGACCGAATGGTTCTTATCTGTAGACAGTTTCTATGTTTCTATAATCATATTTCTTTAACTACACCATTTCATAATTTATTATAAAAAAATAATAAAACACAATGAAACATTTTAAATTTTACTTTTATAATATTTTACACATTACACCCACTTTTTCTGCTGTTTTTTTCAAGTTAAAGGTCAATAACTGCAAGTAGCATCTTGTTTTTTCCAAGCCATTTTTTTAAAGGAATATCTATAATAACCCTAAACCTAACACAACACAAACCTTAGAGCCAACTAAAGAAAGAAAAAAACAATTAATTTAGGTAGTCAGCAACACCCCAGAGCGACAGAAGTGCATATTGATCGTTTCCAAAACTCTGGCAAAGAGCAGGGCACCCCCATATTTGAAAAGCATGTAGCCTTTCAATAGAAGTACAATTACACAGGCATTGTAGAAATAACAGCTGAGCGAAGCAATTGATCATTAACCGTTTTCTAAGCTCATTCCCCTGCATGACCTGCAAGATGCGTCAATTGTCATTAAAGGTATGTTGTTCCGTGATGTGCCTGTCATGCCAATTATCACTAAGGGGTTAATACACTCCTATTGTTTTGGCAAACCATATGAATATTTATACTGTGTTTTTATTTGCCTTGTATAAAATAAAACTCCTTCATTTAAGACATTAAAGATGTACTTTTTAAATTTATTTAGGATGTTAGATCATTACTCCATAGTATCATCAAGCTCTAAAGACCCTGTAGTAATTTTGAGAGTCGTGTACACAACCTTCCCTTCCTCCCATTCCCTGAACCTTCCCCCTGGTTTATTTCTCAAGTTTCTTTATTTTCTAATTTCTATCTTTTAATCCTCCTCCCTACTAGGGTTGCCACCCGGCTGGTATTTTACTGGCACAGCCGGTAATCAACCCTTCAGAGCCGGTGTGTTAGCTACATACCGGCAATGCAAAAGCCGTCTTTCATATATTTTTTCAGAATGGCAGAGCGGTTGCTACTGGCAGTGCCTGTCACAAACCTGTATAATTGAAATCCGCTGAAGCACACAGCGAAATCCGCTGAAGCACACATTTCACATGAGCCACTGACTGCAGCGTCGAGGGAGAGAAGCGTCATGCTGCTGAAGCTCCACACCGCTGTGCTGCCGATGTGGAAGAGTGACTCAGCGCTCCCGCTGCATTGAAGCCCTGCTTCTTCACATCAAATGATGAGGCTGAGCTGTGACCGGTACCTCCTTACACTGATTATGTGTGTGTCTGTGTGATGTCTGGTGTGTGTGACAGTTTGGGTGTATGTCTGTGTGTGACAGCTTGGGGGTGTCTGACAGCCTGGGTGTGTGTCTGTGTATGACAGCTTGGGTGTGTGTCTGGGTGTGACAGCTTGGGTGTGTGATAAGGTTGCCACCTTTTCTTCAAAAAAATACTGGCCTTGGTACTGTCTCCATAGACTTAACATTGGCCCGATGCCAATTTTTTACCGTTCTGCCGATAAAGTACCGGCCAGGTGGCAATCCTAGTCTGTGTTTGACAGCTTGGGTGTGTGTCTGTGAAAGCTTGCGTGTGTGAATATATATATATATATATATATATATATATATATATGTGTATGTATACACACATATACTTATTACAGGCATAATATACAAATATTATACATCTACTCTATATATTTATATTTCTATATCATGCCAGTGAGAAGTATATATATGTGTGTGTATATATCTATATCTATATATTGATATATATCTATATTCACACACACATACATATCTTACTGGCATGATATACAAATATATATGCCAGTGAGAAGTATATGCATAATGAGAATGAGAATTGAGCTCCAGGCTCCCAGTATGTATACCAATGAGCCGGAAGCTCAATCTGATAGGAACATTGAGTGGATCCGCCACCTTTGTGAACTCATATCCTTTTGGCTCCGCCCACAGCTGTGGCCAGTATTTTTTTCCAGAAAAGGTGGCAACCCTACTCCCTACAGTTTTCTATAACATGGGAATTGGTACCTACAAATATTTTGAAAGATTAGGTTGGTTATCTGAGATATCTTTACCTGCGTGCTATATTACCAACCTTCATCCTTGTTAATATTATATATACTATGTCATGTTGTTGGATTATAATGCAACCTACAATATATAATGTTAGATAAACCCCAAATGATATCAATGTCCTTTCTTTTTTCTGTAACACTTTTAATTGTTTTAATAAGTCTTCAGCATTCCGTAAACATTGCTATCATTAAAATTCTATGAAATATGACACAAATGCACAACTGACCATGGCTTATAAAAAAAGAAAGGAAGTCCCTAAATCTGCAAACCTTCATTTAGCAGAACACTGTAAGCATTGTAAAATTACAACCATTAAAAAATTTGTATTCAATTATTATTGTTGATTTAAAAAGACAAAAGCGGATAGAGGGATTTATAGCTTCAAAATACAGTGAATACTGTATCACATAATCAAAGTGTCTGCTTTGTTAGCAACTTTAATAAAGTACCTTCTGAGTCTTCATCCAACTCGGCAAATGTATGCTGGAACTGTGAAGTAATAAAATCTTCCACTTTTTTCACTTCCTCCTCCTTCTTAATTGGACTGCAAAAGAAACAAAGTCCGTTTTTTAAGTTAATGTTTAATAAAGATAACTGAGAAATTATTACTTAGCAAAAGAAGGTTATATTTCACTATACTGTACTTTGAAATGGACCATAAAAGACACCAACTCAAGAAAATAGTCTCCATAATCGTTTAAAGGGCAAATGACAGCAAAAATTTAAGTTTTGTTTAAGTAAAAGATCACATTGAGTGTAGGCATTTTAAATAAAATTGCTTTAATGAAAGAATATAAAAACATACCTTACTGAGCTCTCTTTGCTAGTATAGCTCTATCAGGGGGCAGGCATTTTGTTTAGAATGTTGGGTCAGATAAGGGAAGATCTGACTCATCTGACCTAAGATGTCTGCACTATGATGGAGCATAAAGGGTGTGACGATATGGAACCCTAGAGCAGCCTCTCCCCTAGGTGTATCGTCGTGAAGGGTCAAATTAGTAACTATATCTCCCTTAGGATGCTGGTCTCAGTAGACGGACTTTGACAAGTATTAACCTCAATGCTGACAGTTTCAAAGGCGCAGGAATGGACACACATCAGTGTAGGAGTGGAACAGGAATGAACATTTATTTGAAATCAGCACAGATATTTACAGTGAGGGAAAAAAGTATTTGATCCCCTGCTGATTTTGCCCACTGACAAAGAAATGATCAGTCTACAATTTTAATGATAGGTGTATTTTAACAGTAAAAGACATAATAACAAACAAAAATCCAGACAAACGCATGTCAAACAAGTAATACATTGATTTGTATGTCAATGAGTGAAGTAAGTATTTGATCCCCTATCAATCAGCAAGATTTCTGTCTCCCAGGTGTCTTTTATACAGTTAACGAACTGAGATTAGAAGCACTCTCTTAAAGGGAGTGCTCCTAATCTCAGCTTGTTACCTGTATAAAAGACACCTGTACCCAGAAGCAATCAATCAGATTCCAAACTCTCCATTATGGCCAAGACCAAAGAGCTGTCCACGGATGTCAGGGACAAGATTGTAGACCTACACAAGGCTGGAATTGGCTACAAGACCATTGCCAAGCAGCTTGAGAAGTGACAACAGTTGGTGCGATTATTCGTAAATACATAGTAACATAGTAATTTAGGTTGAAAAAAGACACAAGTCCATCAAGTTCAACCCATCTACCTATCATTCCAGAGTTTGGATCCAAAAGAAGGCAAAAACCCCTAAGGAAGCTATTTCCAATTTTGCCTCCTAGGGGGAAAAATTCCTTCTTGATTCCAAAAGGGCAATCAGATTTCTCCTTGGATCAATAAGCTCTATTATTAATGCTATTCCATAATTAATACCCCTGTATGTTCTGCTTTTCTAAAAAAAAAACCATCAAGACCATTTTTAAATGCATCTATTGTGGTTGATAGCACTACATCTGTTGGCAGTGAGTTCTATAACTTTATTGTCCTTACTGTAAAGAATCCCTTCCTTTGCTGTCTATGAAATCTTTGCTCTTCCAGTCTCAGGGGGTGACCTCTTGTTCTTTGTACATTTCTGTTAATGAACAGGTCCCTGGAGAGCTCTTTATATTGGCCCTGCACAAATTTATATAATGTTATCATATCCCCTCTAAGACGCCTTTTTTCTAAAGTAAAAAAAATGCAATTTTTTAAGTCTCGCTTTATAACTAAGATCCTCCAATCCCCTTATTAATTTTGTAGCTCTCCTTCGCACTTTTTGTAGTTCCTTAATATCCTTTTTAAGGACTGGTGCCCAGAATTGTACTGCATATTCAAGGTGAGGTCTTACCATTGATTTGTAAAGAGGCAAGATGATGTCCTCCTCCCGTGAATCTATACCTCATTTTATACATGCCAATATCTTATTGGCCCTTGCAGCTGCTGACTGGCATTGGGTACTGTTGCCAAGATTGTTATCTACAATGATTCCTAAATCCTTTTCGTTAGTAATTTTTTCCAGGGAAATACCATTTAACGTATATATGGAATATATACATATATATAATATCTGTGCTGATTTCAAATAAAATATAAATGGAAGAAACACAAAATCAGTCTCCCTCAGTCTCACATCGTGGAGTTTCAATGATCGTGAGAACAGTGAGGAATCAACCCAGAACTACACGGGAGAATTTTGTTAATTATCTCAAGGCAGCTGGGACCATAGTCACCAAGAAAACAATTGGTAACACACTACGCCATGAAGGACTGAAATCCTGCAGTGCCTGCAAGGTCCCCGTGCTCAAGAAAACACATGTAAAGGCCCGTCTGAAGTCTGCCAATGAACATCTGAATGATTCAGAGGAGAACTGGGTGAAAGTGTTGTGGTCAGATGAAACCAAAATGTAGCTATTTGGCATCAACTCAACTCGCCGTGTTTGGAGGAGGAGGAATGCTGCCTATGACCCCAAGAACACCATCCCCACCGTCAAACATGGAGGTGGAAACATTATGCTTTGGGTGTGTTTTTCTGCTAAGGGGACAGGACAACTGCACTGCATCAAAGGGACGATGGATGGAGCTATGTACTGTCAAATATTGGGTGAGAACCTCCTTCCCTCAGCCATGGCATTGAAAATGGATTGTGGATGGGCATTCCAGCTTGACAATGACCTAAAACACACAGTCAAGGCAACAAAGCACTGGCTCAAGAAGAAGCACATTAAGGTCCTGGAGTGGCCTAGCCAAAATCTGTGGAGGGAGCTGAAGGTTCGAGTTGCCAAACATCAGTGTCCAAAACCTTAATGACTTGGAGAGGATCTGCAAAGTGGAGTGGGACAAAATCCCTCCTGAGATGTGTGCAAACCTGATGCCAACTACAAGAAACGTCTGACCTCTGTGACAGCCGACAATGGTTTTGCCACCAAGTACTAAGTCGAAGGGGTCAAATACTTATTTCACTCATTGACATGTGAATCAATTTACAACTTTTTTGACATGCATTTTCTGGATGTTTTGTTGTTGTTATTCTGCGTCTCACTGTTAAAATACACCTACCATTAAAATTATAGACTGATCATTTCTTTGTCAGTGGGCAAACGTTCAAAATCAGCAGGGGATTAATTACTTTTTTCCCTCACTGTATACACAGACAATGTAACATCAACTAAGGGGAAGGCACAGGGGAAACTAACACATGGTAAGCCTCAAATACAGACACTTAATGAACACAACATAAGAGTAGGACATACAATGGGGAAGTCCTGCATCACACCTTTCAGGAAACAATGGTGTCAAGTTCAGCTACATACAGAGTACAGAGTACAAAAGTAATGTGTTAATTGAAGGACATCACTGTAGAACAGGACAATGAATGACTTACATAAAGACAATGGGTAAGGTGACATAATGACAGGGGTTGTGTAGGATAGGATACAATCTTAACATGGGGAAAACACAATGAATGGGACAAAAGGTTTGGCCCTCCTAGGGGCACACATCCTGGCTGACATCCTGAGTGAGCCTGTGTTTGAAGTCAAGCTGAAAACTGAAATAATTTTATAGTGCCTTAAACGCTTGTTTACTGTAAAAAATTAAATAAAGGATGCAAAAAATAAAAAATAAAGGTTTTACTACTTTTATTCTCAGGGTCACAATGTCTCTCTCTACTCTTCTCTCTGACACAAGATCACAGTGTGCCAGTGAGAGAAAGGAAGGCTTCTGACAACCTAGTGTTCATAGAACACTGAATTATCATGTATTGTATGTGATCACAGTTCAGTTGCACTTGTCCAACTGCAATTCCAGCCTCAAACTGCCCCTTTTTTGGTGTTCCAGGCCTGCCTCAATCCTGGGGCATTGTTTGGATTTCTGGGTAGCTTGACAGGCCATTGATGATCATTACTGACCTGTTAGTTTTAACTGCTGAGTGGCTGTCACAGCGATCAGGAGGTTCAGCAGCCATTTTGTTTCTGGATAGCCTCACAGCTTCCAGATAAGCGGCGATGCCAGCTATCGTGGCTAAAATGCTGCGATTGGCGGTGATATGACTTGATTCCGTACATGGACGAGTATTATCACAAAAGCATTGCACTGTGAGCGTGTACATGTATGGGTTTTATCATGAAGCAGTTAATAATTAAAGCTGGCACCTCTTGTACAGCACCCAACATCATTATTGTCTCCCTAAATCATTCTTAATTGACTTAACTTTTGCTTGATCTATGTGAATGTAGCAATTGTCAATAGAATGTACTTTCTAAAAAGAAAAGAACTTAAAGGTAAAACTATATACTATATACATTATAAAATAAAAATAACAAATTGGTTACTTAATTATCGTTAGCACTTATACATTTTGTCATATCATATACAATTGTTAAGCAATGCCAACATGGGATGATCGGGAATGGCCAAATTTTGGTGATGCATGATGCCTAGATGTCGAGGCATTATGGCGAAAGGCAGTACACCACAAAATACATAGCGAAACAAAAACACGCCTTATTTCAACATCGTCAAAGCACAGGTACCACAGGACATAATGTGTATGTCCTCTGTCACTAATTGACAGGTTTTGTGTGATTTACCTGGTATGGCGATTGCCACGAATGGGATAAATAATGTTTAGGTGTTAGATTCCCTTTAACATATATAAAATAGCTGATAATCCTGATAATTTAAAATAAATTACCCCATTTTTGAATTGTTATTGAATGCATCATGTTAATTGCTAATATTTATTGGAAATTTAAGAGTTTTTAAAATTGAGATGGTAATTTCAAACTTTAGGCCAATGTAGCCAAGTTGGAAAAATTCTCCAATACAGTTTAATGGAGAATTTTTCCAACTCAGCTACTTTGGCCTTAAGTTTGCATTTCCCATCTCAATTCCCTTCAATTGACTCTTTATTGAGTACACCATATAGTAAAGAGGGATAGAAACCGGTAGCAGTGGCAAAGATGTAGAAACCAGTAAAACATCCAATATTTACAGAGATTAACATCATCCTTAAGGAATCATAACACTAGTAAAGCTGGAGCAAACACATGTCAAATTGTACGTCTGGGTTATGTTGGCTGATTTTATTTTTATTTCACCACTAAGTATATTCCAGGAAATGAAAGCTTCAGTTTGAGAAACATTAGTACAATATAAATTGTGAAATCATACTAGCAAATAATTGTATGCTAATTACACAGCAATTAATCTGTCTGATCATTTCCAGGATCCTCTATTATATTTCTTTGCACCAGGGAATGTGTATTTGGGAACACATTGGAAGGTTGTCAAGATTTATTTAATACTTAAAAGATTTTGTAAAGCATTAAAGAAGCATTAAACAAAACATGACTATGGCTTTGCCGTGATTTTTTTTTCTCTCTGCCTCATGTTTCAGAAAAAAATGAGTAAGGAAATGCTTTTCTCATATTAGTCATTCCTCACATTCTAATCAATCTCCTAATACAATTTTTACACAATTGTGCTGCTGCCAACCGCTACAATTTCGAAATTCCTCCAACTTGAAATCTTGGTTAAAGTTGTTTGTCAAGGAAGCAGTGGTTACAGTGTAAAAGCATTTAGGGTTGGGGTTACAGCCCTAAGAAGAAATGCACATTTGTTTATAAATGTGAAGGTGGATTAAAAATGATTGTCTCAGATTAAAAAAAATAAAATAAATATGAATGTTCAGGCAAGATTAATAAAAAAAACAAACATCATATTAACATTTAATTATAACAGCAACAATTTATGCAGAATTTGAAACTTAATTTAAAAGGCATGTTACTAACGCAATGAAACAAAACAATGTACAGGTTTTGTATCCCTTATCCGAAATGCTTGGGACCAAAAGCATTTCAGATAACGGATATTTTTGGTTAACAGATCATTTCGGCAGCATGAGCCCTTTAAATGCTCTACATTACCAAATTCAATATGAGCAACTTGCTAACATTTTATTTCGGTAACGTAGATCATTTATAGCAGTGGAGTTGGTGAAAGTAGGGGGAGGGGGAATCAGGAAGGCGCAGTATCAAGTTGAACCTTACAATATAAATGTAAAAACAGGTGTAAAACGGAGTCCAATTCAGTAGATGAAGGAAATGGCTACTGCTGGAGGATACAGCATGTATGATTTTCTCCTCGTGAAGCTGTGACAGCTGTTCCAGCGAAACACGTTGAGTTCCTGCAGTTGTTTGTTTGTTTCCAGTGTATCCTCCAGCAGTAGCCATTTCCTTCATCTACTGAATTGGACTCCGTTTTACACCTTGGACTATATCTACATGGGCATTTGAGACCAACATCTTGTAAGTTGAATCCCAGTGGGGCCAAGTGTCTATCTGGTCCTGCACATGTGTGTTCTTTTAGTTTTTTACAGATTAAACCAAGTTTTATACCCAGCCATTTGTGACAAGCTCCATCTATACTTCTGTTTGTGAGTGTAATATGTACCTATTCAGATTATTTTGGGTGTATACTGTATCACACTATTAGTGTTTTTGCATTTATATTTTAAGGTTTTAAGGTTATTATTTAAGGTTCAACTTGATACTGTGCCTTCCTGACCCCCCCCCCCCCCCCCTGGTTTTATCTGTATATTTTGGCACTTGGGAGAGTGCAATAGGGAGCTCGATTCAAGTTGCTCAGCAAGTATCATTGTAATTTTTGCACGTTTTGTTTACACACCCCGGGTTTTATCCACAAGTGTAAGAGCAAATGGAAAGATGGCCAGAAGAAAACGTGCTATAAGTCACAATGGCCAAAATAACTAAAAAGAAATCCCATTACTGTAGTAGCCAGTAATTAGTGTGACCTTTTTTTAGTCAAAGCACAACAAACAAACCTGTTGGATATGTAGGCCAAAAATAGTTGAGTTACTAAGACATGCACAATGGGAGAACTAGCAATTTTTGGCACAGGGGCAAAAACTATTTAGTGGGCCATGGTGCAAGTTTATCAGTCCTTCATCATCAGAAAAAGGCACAAATAGACTTGCATGACAGATATATTGACAGATAAGACAATTACATAGGAAGATAGATAAGCCACATAACATGACAGAATGATAGAGCAGTGGTTGGGGCGAATGCATTTTTACCCAGTCTCCACAGGCTTTTATTGCCTCTTCTTCATCTCAGATCAAGAAATGTAGAGGGTAGAGGAAGGCTGTTGAGATGGAGACAGTGAGACATTCTCCTTCGACACAGGTTTATGACACATATGGGGTCCACATAGAAGGCTAAAACATACTTGACTTGGGGCTTTCTATCCTAACTTATTGATCTTAGTCAAGGTCTCATAAAAGAAGATGGCTGCCTAACCTACATACTTGGGCACTGTATCAGGATAGAGAGCGGGTTAGAAAGCAGGTCTGTGGGCAATAGCCCCCATACTCCCCTTGCCCGCCCTCTGGTTACCATGTTAAATTATTGATTAAAAGAATAGATACAAATCTATAAGGAATGAAAAAACATCAATTAAGAATTTTTAACAATTATTTGTAATAAATGATCAAGAATTATGCAGATTACAAGACTGGAATTAAGTCAAGGTAATGCAGTTGCAAGAAATTGATAAACATTATCTCTTTGATCAACAATTATTATATCTAATTAACCTCTAATCTCCACGTCATTGCCATTTAGGTACACTATATATAGAGTCCACAGGATTTTAGAACTCATGGCAGCTTTCACTTTTGCTCTATGGCAAAGACTGCCCTGAGAGAGCAGACCAAACCCATCTAACACAGGCTTTTTTGTTGCAATTCCCAGTCTTATTTTTTTTTAATGATCTCTATGTCTAGTTAACCTAACCTAAACAGCCTACTGCTTCTCCCTCCCTTTCTGTAGGTGCAATTTCCAGGTGGGGGCAAGTGCCCCCTCATAGCCCCTCCACTCTGGACTCCTACGATTGAAAGGAACATTGTGTAAGATCATGCCAAGCTTTATTGAAATGAGCAGCTGCAGTACTTTACATGAACATATACCGTATTTGCTCGAATATAAGACGACCCTGATTATAAGGCGACCCCCCAAACTTTGGATATTCCTTTAGGAAAAAAACTAAAATCCTGAATATAACACTACCCTATAGGAAAAAAAGTTTAACTTGTATATATTAACATGTAAATTACTTTTTAATATTCAATAAAAATTATATTAAACAAATGCATTTCTTGTATTTATTGTGCCAATGCTGCCTCTCTCTCCACCCCCCCCTGCGTTGTCTCTCTCCCCCCAAACTTTTCTCTCTCTTCTCCCCTTGTCTTTCTCTGCCCCCTCATCTTTCTCTGTCGCCACTCCCCTTGTCTTTCTCTGCCCCCCCTCCCCTTGTCTCTCTCCCCCCCTCGTCTTTCTCTGCCCCCCCCTTGTCTTTCTCCCCCCCTCACCTGTTTTTGCTCCCTGGTGGCTAGTGGGGGCAGCCGGGGGATGTGTGCTTCTATGATGAAGCCGGGTCCTTCCAGGCTCATCATAAAAGTCCCGGCGGAAGTGCCGGGCAGCAGCGGAGGATGTGTGCACGATACGTGCAGACATCCTCCATGCTGCCCGACACTTCCGTCATAATAGACAGCAGTGTCAGGCAGCATGGAGGATGTCTGCACTATTGCGCAGACATCCTCCGCTGCTGCCCGGCACTTCCGCCGGGACTTTTATGATGAGCCTGGAAGGACCCGGCTTCATCATAGAAGTCCCGGAGGTCGTGCCGGGCAGCAGCAGGGGGAGTCTTCGCGTATCGTGCAGACATCCCCCAGCTGTTAGAGAGGGGGATCCAGGTCCCCTGCAGCTCTGATGTTCTCAAATTGGACAGATGTAATAAATGGAGTACCTCGGGAATCTCTCCCTGAGGGCATAGGGAGCCATGGCTCAGTGTTAGATGCCTTCAACAGCAGACTGGATACTTTTTTAATGAAAAGCAGCACAGAGGGCTATGCATGTTGGTATAGGCATTAATATTTATTTAGTGCCTGTGCACTGAAAGCAGAAATCAAAATTGCCGAAATGGGTTTTTATTTGCCTTATATCAAAAGTGGTAAACATGGAATAGGGAAATGGTTGAACTTGATGGATTCAAGTCTTTTTTTCACTACTACTATGTAACTATATAACCATGCCCGATATACCATCAATAGCATCCGCACATTTATTTAGAATTATTTTCTTCAATTTTGTATCAAATAAATGATCAAATAGCTTAACATTTAAATAATGTTTAATATGGATGTATGCAAATGCATGGGCTGGAAGGATGTTGAACTTGTCCACCAATTGGTAAAATGATTTTCTACTACCTCTATCAAGTCCAAAAATCTACCTATCCCCTTTTCAACCCACTCTCCTTTAATCAAATCCCCTACATTTAGTTCCAAGCTCCCAAAGGGGCTATTTCCATTATCTCAGCATTTTTTGTCCTGCCGAAAAAGTTAACAGGTCTATTATTTTGTTATTTATATTTCCCAATAACGTTTTATCCTTAATTTTATTCCACCCAAAAATTGGTAGATTTTTAAAACCTACCATTTACTGTTCTATTAAGTACCATTGCTCTTGCTTACTGGTCTACATCTGAAGCAGTGGCGGAACTATCATGATAGCAGGGGTTGCAGCTGCGACTGGGCCCGTCACACCAGGTGGCCTGGCTGCCCTTTCGACCCCGATAGTGCAGGGCCGGATTAAATCCTGTACTATGCGATCTGCACTTTTCGCATAGTACAGGCCCTCTGGACAGAGAGATGCAGCCCGTGTGACACTGTCATCGGTAACCGCACCTTCACTGCTCTTGCGCGAGATGGTGAAAGCTCTGCCCACTTGCGCTCTGAGCCTAGTAGAGCGCTGGATGTCCATGAAAACTGAGGCTGGATCAACCCCCAATGAAAAGTAACCGTGCAGGGAGGGGGACAAACACAAAACAAATCTGTTGTTATGTATGTATGTAAGTATGTAAGTGTAAGTCTGACTGTGTATGTATGTAACTGTAAGTCTAACTGTGTGTATGTATATAAGTGTAAGTCTGACTGTGTGTATGTATGTATGTAACTGTAAGACTGTGTGTGTGTGTGTGTGTGTGTATGTAAGTCTGACTGTGTGTATGTATGTAAGTGTAAATCTGACTGTATCTATATGTATGTAAGTGTAAGTCTGGCTGTGTGTATGTATGTAAGTGTAAGTTTGACTGCGTGTGTATGCATGTAAGTGTAAATCTGACTGTGTGTAAGTGTGTCTTTGTGACTGTATGTATAAGTCTGACTGTGTGTGGTTGTCTGTGTAAGTCTGAGTGTGTGCAAGGGTACAGCCCACACACCATACAAACAGCTCCCCCCAGCCATTCATATTTTTAGAGTATATACATATTACATAAACTTGAGATATTTAATCATATGGCTGGTTTATATAATATGTATATAATATATATGGCTGGTTTTATAATATTTATATACCAAATATTATATAAATATTATAAAGCCAGCCATATATGTTATATATATATATATATATTAAATAAACCTGAGCCATATGTTATATATTTATATAAAACATATGGGTCAGGTTTATGTAATATACATATTTATAACAAATATATAAAACCAACTATATATATAAATATATATGTTATATAAATATTATATAAACCTGAGCCAAATGTTATAATATAATAAATATTATATTAACCGGATATATATATATGACAAATACATATATATTACATTATATAAATATATAAACCATCCATTTATATAGTATAGGAGTTGCATGGTGGGTTCAGGGGGCCCTGATCTGTAAGCCTGTATTTAAGCCTCAATAAAGATACATCTCTATATCGCAATACGTTTTGTTTAGGCATCTGTAACTTTACTCATAGGTATTATTTTTACATTGAAATAGCGCTATCCTTTAATAAATTACCTTTAACAAAATGAAGAAACGTTATGGCATTGAATGTGATATCAAAAATTAGTATGCATTAAGCATTAACAAACAAGTGTACACAGCGCTATAATCAAATTGGTGAGCAGCACTTAGTTAGTGTGTCCCTAAACCACACTCAGATAATAAATGCAAAAAAACAAGTAAACAAAAGTGCGCTATATACACAAACTGTGAAAATACAATGGTGTCAACCTTTGAATAAAAAGTGAGTTCCAGTGAGCAAAAATGTGATCCAGGAGAAGCTGTGTCTCCCTTATGGTAATACACTCACAAGACTCAGAGATAATGAAAGCACATCAAAAGGAGGTCTTGAAGGAGTTGATCTTCTATATGGAAGGCTCCAAAGACAGACAAGATATCCAATTAGTAGTGGTACAAAAAGTATTTAATAAGAAAGAAGCATCTGCTTACATGTAAGGTGTCCTGTAACAAGCGCAGTGGGGCCAGCACGGCGGTATATGCAGGAACTCAATAACAATAAAGTGCAGAGCTATTAAAATAAACACTAGCATAAAACAAAATAAAAACAATAAAACTCGAGTTTAGCAGGCAAGTCCAGTCCACGCTACGCATTTCGCCCGTCAGGCTTCAACCAGGCGTCTGGACTTCCTGCTTTAAGGTGCCGTTTATATCAGTCTCTGTAATCCACGCTGCCGTATAGGTTTTCATCTTCAAATCTCCTTCCGCATACGTCATAGACTCGCGGGATGTTGACTTAGCCGTTTTTTTCATCCGTATTCAATCTTCATTGTTTTACTCTCACACATTGGTAAAACATAGCGGAGAAAACAAGAAAACAAGTGTTTTATCTCACACTAGAGATATGAAGATGACACAAAAGCCAAAAGGGGATATGCTTACTTAAAAATGTAAATAATTAGGAGATAAACCATGAGTATAAATATATATACATGGTAAACACAAAAACATTTTAGTAAAACATACATAAGTCCACCCTTTAGGATAAAAGGCTATTGCACCAATATAATAAAAAAAATGCATCTTTAAAAATACATAGCAGCATATCCCATTTAGCTCATTGTGCACATATAATGGTGAAATAAGATTACATAAAATTAAACAAGTCAAAATCTGCATTAAGTCCCTGTGGTTTTAGTGTGTCTAAATTAAAAACCCATTTCATTTCAGTTTGCCCTATTTTTTTGATATTATCACCCCCTCGCCAGTATTTCTGAACTTTTTCTATTGCACATATTTTGAATCCCTTGGGTTTTTTTTGGTGGTAATCCAAAAAATGTTTTGACAAACTGTGTGTAACCAAACCATTTTTGATATTTCTTACATGTTCTTCTATTCATTTTTTAAAAAGTCGTGTAGTTCTTCCTACGTATTGCAGCCCACATGGGCATTCAAGAAGATATATAACATTGGCGGTGGAGCATGTAATGAATCCATTTATTGCATATTTATGGCCATTCCATAATAGGCCGTTATTAATTATAATAACAAATCCAAATATATCAAAAAGATTGTGAAAAAACACTGGAAAATTTTGCATAAAGATGAAGTACTTAAAAATATAATACCTGAGGTGCCTTCAATTGTTTTTAGAGGGGCACCCAATTTAAGACAAAAACTGACGACTAACTATACCAGTCAGTTAGTGTCTAAAAATTCTGCACCTAGTCACTTTCTAACCAGGAAACCAGGGTTTTATGGTTGTTTAAACTGCATTAAATGTAAATCAACAACACAACAAAAATATCCTATCACAGAATTTTGTTCGTTTAGGAATGGCCATAAATATGCAATAAATGGATTCATTACATGCTCCACCGCCAATGTTATATATCTTCTTGAATGCCCAGCGCTTAAATCTTAGCTATAGCAGCACTGAGGCAGTGTGTCCCTAAACCACACACAGTAAATAAACATAAAGTGAAAAAAAATAGCTAAAGTGCGCTTAAACCAACTGTAAGGTGAAAAAACAAACAGTGTAAATATATATATATGCAAAAAACACCTTATAGGTGAAAGAATAATTTCTGTGATGAATCTGTGAAAAGAAATCCGTGGAACAAAATATTATAGTGTTTTTGGGTGCCACCACTTAGAGACTTTACAGCACATATTTCTCACTTTGGGGCTTGGGACACAGAATGCAGTCTATAAGTCAGAATTCTGATCATAGACTTGCATTTAATGGGAGGGTAATGTAACTATTACTCCACAAGGGGACAGAGTTATAATCCTGTTTGATAAGGTTAATCTCCTCTCTTTGTGTTGGAAGGCAGGTAAAAAAAAGTTGTACAAAGCAACCTACTCCTGTACACTATGATACACAGGAGCCAGTAAGAGAGTAGGGGAGTATGTTCTGACATCATCATGCAGGCTTTGGCAACAGTTGTAATGTGAGACTGGCTGGAAGATTTTTAAATAATGTTGCATCATGGGAAATATTCTCAAACTGGATGCTGGAGATAAACACCTAATTTTATTTTTCCTTTTATATGCAATTAATTCAATAAAAAAACAGTGGCATATGATTTATATATCTGTTTGTTTTAAATGGCCAGGTTATCTAGTTACATTTTATGTAAGTGGTAGTGTCCCTTTAACCTTTGGCAATCAATTGTCCGCATGTGATTCGACATTCACTAAACTTTGCTACGGAAATTAATTTGAACCTTTTAGAGTTAACATCACATATTAAAAAAGACACATTTGTTATATGGATTCATGCATTTCTGAGGCAACTAGGCAAGATTGTACTGGTTTGAGTAGGAAACAATGATGTTTCCTCACATTTATTACTATATTTACTAAAAAATAAGAAAAACTAAATTAAATAAAATATATAAATATAAAATACAAAAGTTAAAACCACCAGGCACTTATACAAATATATACAGGTAAGTACATATAATCCAGTATATTTGTATAAGGGCCTGCTGTATGCCCATAGGCTAAAACTGATACAGTAGTGGTTTTAACTTTTATATTCTTCTATTTTATTTCACTTCTCTTATTTTCTTATATTTTTTATTATTATTTATTTTTGTTTCTCTGTCTATTGCTGTAATTAGAGAATTGTGAGGAATTCTTGGAGAGAATATATTGATTTTTTTCTATTTGTTATCCTCTTGATGTTTACTAAAAAGTGAACTGACAAGTTAACTGAAAAGTTAACTGTAAAAAGCAGGCATTAGTAGTTGCGTTGGAAACATTATTAACGTGTCTATGTTTTCATCTCACAAATTAATTCCTAAATTTTGCAGTTCACTTGTCAATTCAGTATTTAGTCAACGTTATTCCTCCTTTGGTGGTTCGTTCTTTTGATGCTTAAATATACAAAAAGAGAAAACCACTAATAAATAAAGGAAAGAAATGTGAAGCAATTTAAAAATAGAAACACTGAATACATGAAACATCTACATCATGGGTCGTCAACCTGTTCCCTACCGCCCACTAGTGGGCGTTTTGGGATTCCAGGTGGGCGGTAGGGACTTTGGAGGTTAAAACCTCCTTTTGAGCAAGCGGGCGAGTGGGCGCACACATCAGGAAACCTACGTGCGCGAGAATGCGTGCGGTAGGATTTTCAGAAGCACACATCAATCAACCTCCAGGGACAGGCGGGAGCGAGCGCACGCAAACACGTGGGAAGAGGAAGGGGAGGAGTGGAAACTGATAGCAGGGACAGGCAGAAGCAGGCAGAAACGGAGCAGAGCAGTTGCAAAAGAAAAGTTATAGGCAGGAGAAAGAGAATTGTTGGCTAGTAATAATATGTGGGCTAACTAGCTCAGCCTTACTTTTGTAGCTCAGGAAGGTAAAAGAAAGGAGATAAAAAGGAAAAGATAAAAAAAAAAATAACAAAAAAAGGAAGAAAAATAGAGAAAAGGGGATAAAAAAAGGAGGAGAGTAAGCAGTGTTTAGTCTGGCTCATAAATTAAGTTTTGTTTTCTTATAAAATAAAAGAAAAAAATAAGTAAGTGAAGGAGAAAATAAAAAAATAGGAAAAAGAGATCCTTAATATAGTGATATACTATAAGGAAGGTAAAGAAGCAGGCAGGAAAAGGAATTTCTTTTGATGGTGACATTAATAAAAATTGGCACCTAATACAACATTGTTTTTGGTGTTAGTAATAAAAGGGAAAAGAGGAGGGGAAAAAGCACTGTGTGGAGTGCAGATCAAAACGTAAAAAGAAAATAAAGAAATAAAAAGATAAATGTAAAACATCCTCCTTTCTAAAAAAATATTCCGCGCTTGCGCGAAAACTGGTGGGCGGTAAGGACATTTTTCCATCAAGAAAGATGCATTAGTGGGCGGTAGGTAGAAAAAGGTTGACTACCACTGATCTACATTAACGGAATATGCCCAAATACAGAGATAAATTATAGAAAGGAGTTACAGAGCAATAATGAAAAAGGGCAATACAGTGTCCCCTTAGCCCCCACCTAAAGCCGGTTATTCTTTCAAATATAACATAGTTACATAGTAGTTTAGGTTGAAAAAAGACACATCCATCAAGTCCAACCCTTTTCCTATCAATAACCAATGCAGATAAAGTGACAAGCGCTATATATAATGTGCAGACAAACAAATTATGCAGCAAACACTAGTGCATTTTCCTCCAATTAGCATAAAATAGTGAATATCGTGTAATAAAGTGTTGCGCAGGATATAATAAAATAAATACTTATCAGAGATATATAGGCGAAAATCCAGCCTTTTTTAGATGTATATAAAAGAGAAGAAAAAAATATATACAAAAATGTGCAGTATTGTGAATATAAGGAAAATAAATATCTCCCCCTACAGAATTGTACTCACACTCTACAGAGCCTATAGGACCGGCTCTGGGTGTATAAGGCGTGCAGACTCTGAGTCCCAAAATCCCCACATCCACTGGATAGATAATCAATGGAATACTCGTGGAGCAGGACACAACAGGAGTGAGAAACAAACGTTGTAGTGTCAAATGTAAACAATTTTAATTCCCCCCCACATATAGCAGCTTACATAGAAGAAGTTAAAAAACGATATCCCATGTAAAAAACAGTTAAAAACAGCATAGGTAAAAAGCAGGCAGAGTCACCCAGCCGATCATATCACAGTCTCCATCCGTCACTTCATAGGAGCAGGCAGCAGCTGAAGTTTGTATAGGCAGCGTTCTGCTGGAGGAGCTGGTACTTCCTAGTTGCAAGTCTCGTCAATAATGTCACGCGACGCGTTTCGCCCACACGTGGGCTTTTTCAGAGCAGTGACATCTAGATGCAGACTTGCAGTTTATAAAGGGAGATCAATTCCGGTTGCCGTAGAAACGGCTGTAAATGATCACAGACACACCCATTTTTATGCAAAGTGGTTAGTTCAGTGTGTTCACTCCCCAACAGGGAAAAAGAAACAAACAGAAAACAAAAGAAAAATAGTATCAATAAAAACAGCAAATATCAAGGCCTTTAACTATATAAAACACATTATAGAGAAGATATACAGCATATTTAGTAAATCCCTAAAAAACACACTATTGATCATAACTCTAAATGCTCTCAATAATATAACATAGTGACATCCCAACATGGTATATAATACAATAAAAAGCCATATTTTTTACAGATAAATCTGGATAGGCTGTACTCCAGACACACAGCAGATTGTTGATCCATAGGACTATACCAAATGTGTATACAAGACATACCATTGACACAAGAATAACAGAACGCTTTTAAAGAAAGTGACATAATTCAAAGTCTGCATTCAGACCACTTGGAACTAAGGTATTAAGCTCAAATATCCATTTCATTTCAGCACGTCCAAGTGTGGCGATTTTGTCTCCTCCCCGCCAATGAAGGCTGGGTTTATCAATACACATAAATTCTAAATGACAGGGATCTTTATTATGTACCAGAGAGAAGTGGTGAGAAACAGTATGTTTATCATATCCTCTCTTGATATTCCTTACGTGTTCACTCACACGTATTTTTAAAGGTCTTGTGGTTCTCCCTATATAGCGAAGACCACAGGGACAGCCCAGCATATAAATGACTCCACTAGTCTCACAGGTGGTTATATTTTTGAGCTTATACGTTTTACCACTCTGGGGGTTAGTGAAGCTTTGTAGAGTTTTGGCCTGTTTTTTATTGGTTTCCTTGCAGGCCTGGCAACACCTGCACCTATGAAACCCTACGAGATCTCCAAATACCTTTTTCCCTTGAGTCTGGGTCTTTTTAGTTTTTAAAAAACTTAGACTGAGGTGACTCTTAACGTTTGGCACACCTTTATAGATAATACGGGGTTGAGGGCCTAGAAGAGAGGATAAGTTAGGATCCTGTAAAAGGATGGGCCAATATTTACTCACGATTTTCTTGACATGTCTGTGATTTCCACTAAATTGCAGTACCAAAGGAATGTCAGACTTATAAGAATGGGTATTAGTGGACTTGTTTTTATTATTATTTAGGAGTTCTGCCCTATCCTGAGATCCCACATCTTGAATAGCCCTATTAATTGGAGCAACATCATATTTCTTATCCACAAAGCGTTCCTTAATTAGATTGGCCTGCGTGTAAAAATCATTTATATCGCTGCAGTTCCTCCTAAGCCTACACAGTTGGCCTTTGGGGACGTTCAGTAGCCAGGGGAGAAAATGACAGCTGTCAGATACTGAACGTCCCCAAAGGCCAACTGTGTAGGCTTAGGAGGAACTGCAGCGATATAAATGATTTTTACACGCAGGCCAATCTAATTAAGGAACGCTTTGTGGATAAGAAATATGATGTTGCTCCAATTAATAGGGCTATTCAAGATGTGGGATCTCAGGATAGGGCAGAACTCCTAAATAATAATAAAAACAAGTCCACTAATACCCATTCTTCTAAGTCTGACATTCCTTTGGTACTGCAATTTAGTGGAAATCACAGACATGTCAAGAAAATCGTGAGTAAATATTGGCCCATCCTTTTACAGGATCCTAACTTATCCTCTCTTCTAGGCCCTCAACCCCGTATTATCTATAAAGGTGTGCCAAACGTTAAGAGTCACCTCAGTCTAAGTTTTTTAAAAACTAAAAAGACCCAGACTCAAGGGAAAAAGGTATTTGGAGATCTCGTAGGGTTTCATAGGTGCAGGTGTTGCCAGGCCTGCAAGGAAACCAATAAAAAACAGGCCAAAACTCTACAAAGCTTCACTAACCCCCAGAGTGGTAAAACGTATAAGCTCAAAAATATAACCACCTGTGAGACTAGTGGAGTCATTTATATGCTGGGCTGTCCCTGTGGTCTTCGCTATATAGGGAGAACCACAAGACCTTTAAAAATACGTGTGAGTGAACACGTAAGGAATATCAAGAGAGGATATGATAAACATACTGTTTCTCACCACTTCTCTCTGGTACATAATAAAGATCCCTGTCATTTAGAATTTATGTGTATTGATAAACCCAGCCTTCATTGGCGGGGAGGAGACAAAATCGCCACACTTGGACGTGCTGAAATGAAATGGATATTTGAGCTTAATACCTTAGTTCCAAGTGGTCTGAATGCAGACTTTGAATTATGTCACTTTCTTTAAAAGCGTTCTGTTATTCTTGTGTCAATGGTATGTCTTGTATACACATTTGGTATAGTCCTATGGATCAACAATCTGCTGTGTGTCTGGAGTACAGCCTATCCAGATTTATCTGTAAAAAATATGGCTTTTTATTGTATTATATACCATGTTGGGATGTCACTATGTTATATTATTGAGAGCATTTAGAGTTATGATCAATAGTGTGTTTTTTAGGGATTTACTAAATATGCTGTATATCTTCTCTATAATGTGTTCTATATAGTTAAAGGCCTTGATATTTGCTGTTTTTATTGATACTATTTTTCTTTTGTTTTCTGTTTGTTTCTTTTTCCCTGTTGGGGAGTGAACACACTGAACTAACCACTTTGCATAAAAATGGGTGTGTCTGTGATCATTTACAGCCGTTTCTACGGCAACCGGAATTGATCTCCCTTTATAAACTGCAAGTCTGCATCTAGATGTCACTGCTCTGAAAAAGCCCACGTGTGGGCGAAACGCGTCGCGTGACATTATTGACGAGACTTGCAACTAGGAAGTACCAGCTCCTCCAGCAGAACGCTGCCTATACAAACTTCAGCTGCTGCCTGCTCCTATGAAGTGACGGATGGAGACTGTGATATGATCGGCTGGGTGACTCTGCCTGCTTTTTACCTATGCTTTTTTTAACTGTTTTTTACATGGGATATCGTTTTTTAACTTCTTCTATGTAAGCTGCTATATGTGGGGGGGAATTAAAATTGTTTACATTTGACACTACAACGTTTGTTTCTCACTCCTGTTGTGTCCTGCTCCACGAGTATTCCATTGATTATCTATCCAGTGGATGTGGGGATTTTGGGACTCAGAGTCTGCACGCCTTATACACCCAGAGCCGGTCCTATAGGCTCTGTAGAGTGTGAGTACAATTCTGTAGGGGGAGATATTTATTTTCCTTATATTCACAATACTGCACAATTTTGTATATATTTTTTTCTTCCCTTTTCCTATCAATGTTTACAGCTGCGGATCCAAAAGGAGGCAAATAAAAAAAAACACTCCAAATGGCAATCAGATATCTCCTTGGATCAACAAGCACTAAATAAATAGTAATGCCTATAATACTATGCATAGCCCTCTATGCTCCAGCTCATTAAAAAGGTATCCAGGTCCACTTTTAAAAGCATCTAACGTATTTGCCACTTCTTCCATATCTTAATTTTCCATACTTTCTTCAAGTCTTAACGGGTAACCTCTTCTCCTTTGTACTGTTCTGTTAATGAACAGGACTTTAGAAAACCCGTTGTATGGGCCCTGTACGTATTTATATAACATTATCATATCCCCTCTAACCCACCATTTCTCTAGCGTTTACAAATTTAACTTTTTCAGCCATTCTTAACCCCTTGATTTGGATCAAAGCAAACTTTGCTTTATTGTCTATCTACTCCTTCCAGATTGATCAACTAATGCGCTCTCCCCTAGAAGTAATTCACACCGGAGACAAAGTTTCTGATCAGTGAAAAACCTGAGGCAAACCTTTATTTCCCAGAGTGGGGGATTCCTTTTAAAGCAGGAATACGTCATGTGCAGAGTCACAGTTAAACATACAGTATACATTCAACAATTGGCTAACAGTTGGAGGGGTCTTCTTTAAGCCGACCCTACAGAATGTGATGTCATCTTTATAGAGTTCTCCCACCCACATTCCAGCTCCATCTTGGTTACACGATGGGAGGGGGGAGTGAGTAGTTACTGAACAAAGAGGGGCTCCAGGGGGGAACAGTTACTGTTACTTTAACAGTGATTCACGTGGCATGCAATAACTTGTACAAGAGAAAGTGGGAGGAGTTAGTACCGGAAGCTGGTCTTTATAAGAATGTGTTACATGAGACTTGCTCCTTAGCAGGGGGGAAGGGGTAGCTTGGATGGGAAGAGTTTCCATAGGAAGTAGTTTGAGCACATGTGTAAGAGATTAAACAGACAAAGGAATGCAATGCTTATACGTAAGCATCTGTAAGAAATTATGACCTTTAGGGAAGTGTGCCAAATAAGACATAAACACAAATATATAATAGTAAAAGAGACATTTTGTCCATTACACCCTTAGTGACAAGACTTTTTTGCCTTGACTTTCCCTTGGTGACAATAGCTGTTTTAACATTACTGAGGTGTTTGTGTTGAACTGTAATTTTGTACCCTCTCATTTAGCGTACACACACAAATTATAAAAAAAGAAATTTCGGCATCAGTTGGGCTTTCATTTGATACCATTATTATTATCATAACGTATAATTTTATGTAAAAAAAAGAATAAAATATGGTGAAAAAAATGAAATTTATTTTATTTTATGACTTTGATTTGAAAAATCTTATACTCATCTACAAAACAGAGCACAAAACCCTGCTAAATAGATTCTAATATTTTTCCTGAGTTTAGAAATACCCCATGTTTTTATGTTTTTTTATTCAGGTTACAGGGCAATAATTATAAGCAGTGCAATGCTATTTAAAAAAAAAAATTCCCAAAATTATCGATACTAACATTGTAACACTGATATTGGTCATGAATCCCTGAATTACCCCCCACATGTACATATTTTTAAAAACTAGACATCTAAAGGTATTTAACGAGGGGTATTTTGACACTTTTCATGTAGCCATTTTACCACCAACCTTTGCCAAAGTTTGCACACATGTAAAAAAATATTAGATTTTTCAAGCTGAGTGAAATTCATGTAAAAATCTAAAGGGGTACTGCCAAACAACACCTCAATATGTGTTCAGCAACATCTCCTGAGTACAGGGATACCACCCATGCATAGGTTTGTCAGGTTATTTGGGGGCTAAAGGGCCACAATTGGGAGGTGCGCATTCTGAATTTCAGACTTGGAATTTTGACGTGCAGACAACCAGTGCCCATGTCCCATTCTGGAAGCCGGCCAATGTATTTTACCCCCATCAAACCACATATTTTTGAAAACTAGATAGACACCCTAGGGTATTTCAAATGGTAGTTTTTTAACACTTTCCATGCACTAATTCTACCACCAGCCTATGGGTAATCATTTTGTGTTTGTTTTTTTGCACATTCACTGCATTTTAGGAGTACATTCAAAGATTCTGTTAGGTGTTACAGTCAAACAACACCTCAATATGTGTCCAGCAACATCTCCTGAGTACAGGGATACCACCCATGCATAGGTTTCTCGGGTTATTTGGGGCTAAAGGGCCACAATTGGGAGAATTGGGAAAGCGTATATATTTCAAAAGTTGACACCCCAAGGTATTGTATATGGGGTGTATTGATGCCTCTGATGGAACCATTTAGTCAAAAAAATTGAGAGTACATGTGTGGTGGTAATTTTTCAATCTTGTTTTTTCCACCCACATTCCTTTTTGATGGTGATTTAGGAGAGCCTGTTATAAATTACTGCAAGAAAACACTCCAGGTTGTTTTCTGCAAGGCCCCCTGAGTATACCTATGCCCCCCATGCATAGGTTTGCCAGGATTTTTAGGAAGGTTAAGGCACAATTGTAGGTCTTGGTCCTTTGGATTTAATTTGAGTTATTTGTTTGAATAGGCCTATCTTCATCTTGGGGACTTTTGCATACCCCATTTAGGTTTTTTGCCATGAAAGCATACATATTTAGAAAGTTTTCACCACAAGTATTGCATACGGGGTGTATTGATGTCTCTGATGCAATTATTGCTCTCAGAGACAACTCTGATGTTATTTTATCAAAAACAATAATGGAGTAAGTGTGTGGTAGTAATTTTTCAATCTTGCTTTTTACACACACTTTTTTTTATTGTGATGTAGGAGAACATGAAGTAAAAGAATAAAAAATCTGATATAGGAACAGTAAAAAAGTACGGTGTGATACACTTTCAAACATGTGCCAATACAGAGTCCCGGTTGTCCAGGACAATCAGGACAGTAAAAAGTGGTGTCCTTTCTCTGCCCCTTACTGCTGCACACTCTGTACTTATTTGGGGGGTTCTGTTTCCTAAGAGTAGGGGGATTTTAAAAATAAAATGAGTAGCCCCAACCCTACTCTCCCCCATCACCGCCTGGGGACCAGGTGCATCGTGGTACAAGATCCCCGAAATGACCTGGAGCTGGAACTGCAAAAATGTCAGTCTCATTCCGGGGTTTGCTTTTTTGCAGAGCATTGTGGGTTGCTATCTGCGTTAGGTAAATTGCCACCTTCTTGTACCACGCTTTTGATTTCCTCATGATGAGGTAGGGCTGTAGCAGCTGATCTGAGAGATCAACCCCACCCATATGCTTATTGTAGGCCCTGATGCACACTGGCTTTCTGGTGACCTCAGCTCTGCCACGTACAGAGACCTCCACGGTACTCTCATCGTGGATGGTGCTGAGCAGACACACATCCTTCTTGTCTCTGTACTTTACAGCCAAAGTATAGCACTAGTGCTCCAGTAGGAGCGGAGTGAGGGCTTCTTGATGATGCCCATCAATAAAGTGAGTGCCCAGAATTTTAGAAATTCTGGCACATCAGTGGTGGCCCAGTGCAGCTTACAAAAAAAAAAGACTGCGGGTTAGCAGCACGGTACTGTTGGGCAAAAATATTAGTTTGGGAGACAATGTCCCCAAAAAGGTCACCCTTCAGAAAAATCTGCACAAACTGCAGGGGGGTAAAACCCGCGACATCAGTATTGATGCCAGGCACTGCAGTGAAATGAGGGATAGTTGGCCTATAGCTATTAGGCGCTACCCACTCCTCAGCAGCACTGCCAGTTGGAGTCTCGTGCCTCCTTGTGGCAGGGGGCCCAGCAGCCACTGATACATCACTAGATGATGTATCAGTAAACTGATCAGTGTCAAAATCTGACCCTGACTCAGTGGCCTCAGAATCTGAGGCGAGGATGGCATAAGCCTCCTCAGCGCTATACATGCGCTCAGACATAATAATACAAATTTATTAAAAGTTTACTTTACGTGACCCCCTAGAGGGTATAATTGCCCCTAGCGGGTTTAAAAGAAAAAAGATGCAGACAGCAAAAATGCGCTACTGCGGCCGGATCAATGCAATCGCAATGATCAACGGCAAGGAAGGGGTTATACTGTAATATATTACAGTGAAAAATTATAATTAACCCCTAAAAAAATGCACAGACAGCAAAAATATGTTGCTGTGCAAGATCACAGTTTACACGGTGATCAAAGGCAGGGAAAGGGTTAACACACAGGGAATGGCTTTGAAAAAAGCCTTTGGGTCTCACAATTTATTAAATATATAAATGTACTAACTAACTTACTAACTCTTACAATACTGATCTGTCTCTTTCTCTCTCACCAAAACGCAAGTGAGGAGAGGGAGGCAGATCTATACTGGTCAGAGTCAATATTGATAAATATTGCTCTGACCAGACAAATGGTAAGAGCTCATCAGAGCTCTTACCCCACCTCCTTTCACCTCTATTGGCTGTTACTGATTTTCTCTCTGATGAGACAATCAAGTAACACCTCTAGAGAGAGTAAACTTCTCTTGAGGCTGCTGCCCTTAGAAGGGCAGCACCATCTTGGCCATGTTTTTTTGTGACCAAGATCAGGACTTTTTTTTTTGCTTTTTTGTGTGTTGCTGACTGCCTTGACTTGTTAGGCATGTCAGCAACACACACACAGAGCAATAGGAAGCGATTAAATTCGCTTCCTATTCTCTTTACCACCGCCGACGGTTTTAAAGGCTCTGCGCCTTTAAATCCGCCATTTTTAATCGCTCACCGGAATGATTATTTCCGTATTGCACAATGCCTCTCTACCGGAGGCATTGTAGCAATACACCGGAGCACTGAAAGTGACATAAAAAGTCACTTTCAGTGCTCTTTTAACCACCACCCGTTTTAAATGCACTGTGCCTTTAAAACCGGCATTTCGATCGCTCTCCGGAGCGATCGAAATGCGGATGGTGGTTTTTTTTTGTATTGCACAATGCTTCCAAGTGGAAGCATTGGTGCAATACCGAAAACGCACTGAAAGCGATCAAAAATCGCTTTCAGAGCTTGTTTCAGCACAGGACGTGCCAGGCACGTCCTTTGTCGTTAAGGGAGATTCTCCCAGGACGTACCTGACATGTCCTTTGTCGTCAAGGGGTTAATAACTAAAACCTTCCATTTCCCTTATTAGTTTTGAACAGAGTAGAGTACCAACAAACTTTCAAAATATCATTTATCTCACTTGACAACTGTGCTGACGACTTGACGATTTTGTTGAATTTGTACATTATTAGTTTTGTAGCCATCCTCTGCACTTTCTCTAGTTCCATAATGTCTTTTTTTCAAAAAGGTGCCCAGAATTGAACCGCATATTCAAGGTGGATTCTTACCATGGACCTATGTAGCAGCAGAATAATAGTTTCCTCCTGTGATTCCATACCCCTTTTAATACATCCCAATATCTTATTGGCCTTTGCAGCTGCCAGCTGACACCATGCACTTTTTTTGAAAAATCTTTTTCATTTGAAAGTAGATTTCCACCAGAAAACAATATTTAACCCCTTAAGGACAGAGCCTTTGAAACATTTTTGTCCTTTCTGGACAATGGCTATTTTAACATTTCTGTGCTGTTTGTGTTTAGCAGTAATTTTCTTCTTCGTCATTTGCTGTACCCACACATATTATATATTGTTTTTATCGGGACAAAAAGGGCTTTCTATGGATGCCATATTTTTGATCATATCTTATCATATTATTTAAAAAAAATAATAAAATATGGTAAAAAAAAAAAAAATACACAAATTTCTTTGTTTTTATTTGAAACAACTTCTCCTCATCGACAATAGCGAACGAAAAAACATGCTAAATAGATTCTACTATTTCTCCTGAGTACAGGGATACCACCCATGCATAGGTTTGTTGGGTTGTTTGGGGGCTAAAATGCCAAATTTGTGAGGTGCAGTTTTTTGTTTTCCAACTTGAAATTTTTACATGCAGACAGCCTGCACCCATGTCCCATTTGGGACATATTTGAAACCAGCCAGTGTATTTTACCCCATCAACCCATATATTTTTTAAAAGTAGACACCCTAGGCTATCTCAAATGGTGGTATTTTAACACTTTCCATGCACTAATTCTACCACCAGCCTTTGTCAAAGTTTGTGGTAGTAATTTTTTTGTGTTTTTTTTTCACAAACCTTGTACTTCAGACATGAATTTACAGATTTTGGTATGTGTCACTGCCAAATAACACCCCAATAAGTGTTCAGCAACATCTCTTGAGTACAGGGATACCCCCCATGCATAGGTTTGTTGGATTGTTTGGGGGGTAAAAGGCCAAATTTGGGAGGTGAAGTTTTTGGTTTTCCAATTTGAAATTTTGACATGCAGACAGCCTGCACCCATGTCCCATTTGGGACATATTTGAAACCAGCCAGTGTATTTTACCACATCAACCCATATATTTTTTAAAAGTAGACACCCTAGGCTATCTCAAATGGTGGTATTTTTACACTTTCCATGCACTAATTCTACCACCAGCCTTTGTCAAAGTTTGTGGTAGTCATTTTTTTGTGTTTTTTTTTCACAAACCTTGTACTTCAGACATGAATTTACAGATTTTGGTATGTGTCACTGCCAAATAACACCCCAATAAGTGTTCAGCAACATCTCTTGAGTACAGGGATACCACCCATGCATAGGTTTGTTGGGTTGTTTGGGGGCTAAAAGGGCCACATTGTGACATTGTGAAGGTGCGCATTTTCAACTTGGAATATTGACGTGTAGCCAGCCTGAGCCCATCTTTCATTTGGGACTTTTTTTTAAAGTAGGACAGTGTATTTTACCCCAAAAAGTATATATTTTGTAAAAGTAGACACCCTAGGCTATTTTAAATGGTGTTATTTTAACACTTTCCATGCACCAATTCTACCACCAGCCTTTGTCAAAGTTTGTGGTAGTTATTTTATTGTGTATTTTTTCCCACATACATTGTACTTTAGACACAAATTCACATATTTCGGTATGTGTCACTGACAAACAATACCACAATATATGTTCAGCAACATCTCCCGAGCACAGGGATACCACCCATGCATAGCTTTGTCAGCTTTGTTGGGTGTTAAAAGGCTACATTTGAGAGGTGCGCTTTTTGATTTTCAAACTTGGAATTTGAACATGTAGAGCAAGGAAGGGGTTAATAGCTCTTATAAGAGCCTTTGTAGTACTGTACAAAAAAATTAACCCCTAAAAATGCACAGACAAGAAAAAATGTTCTGCTGTGCAGTGATCAGTGGCAGGGAAGGGGTTAATACACTACACTATACAAAGGGTATGGCTTTTATAAAAGCCCTTGGGACTCACAATTTTTTTAACATTTTATTTAATTTATTACAATTAAAAAATTTTGTTATACAGATCTGTCTCTTTCCCTCACTAAAACTCAAGAGAGGAGAGGGAGGCAGATCCATATGGGTCAGAACAATATTTACCAATATTGATCGAACCAGACGAATGGTGATGCTCATCTGAGAAATCACCAAACCACCTTTGCCACTGATCGGCTGTTACTGATCGCTATACACGTGTTCAGACAGCTTCAAAAGGAATACACGTAATCCCCTAGTGGGTATAATTAACCCCTAGCGAGTCTGACAAAAAAAATGCTGATAGCAAAAAAAAAATCCTTCTGCGACTAGATTGCTCCATATGCGCTGCTTAGGCAGTGACCATATGCACTGCTTAGGCAGTGACCATATGTGCTGCTTAGGAAGTGATATACGGCAAGGAAGGGGTTAATAGCTCTTATTTAAAAAAAAATTACGTTAAACGTAGTCCCCTAGCGGGTATAATTAACACGTGACGGGTGTAATAAAAAAGTTTTAAAAAAATTAAAAATGCTTCTGCAGCAAGATTGCTGCATTTGCGTCAGATCTCTGCTTAGGCAGTGATCTACAGCAAGAAAGGGGTTAATCTCTCTTAAAAGAGCTTTTTTTTATACTGTAATGAATTACAGTAAAAAAAATTAACCCCTAAAAAATGCACAGACAGCAAAAAATGTGCTGCTGTGTATGATCACTGCGTACACAGCGATCAATGGCAGGGAAGGGGTTAAATGGCTTTTATAAAAGCCCTTGGTGTTTAAAATTTTATTAAATATTTGTTTTATTATTTTATTTTATTTTTTTACTTTATCTGATCTGTCTCTCTCCCTTACTAAAACTAGTAAGGTGAGGGAGGCAGATCAATACTTGTCAAAGGCAATATTTGCTAATATTGCCTTTGACAGTATGATAAGTGCTCATCAGAGCACTTACCATACATGCCTGCACACAGATCACATAGATCTGTTGTGCCGGCATCGATTGGCTCCCCCTAGAGCATCGGAAGTGAAATACTTTCACTTCCGATGCTCTTGCCATTAGAAGGGAAACGCTGCCTGTATAGGCAGCGTTCCCTTCTACTGAGCCGATGGGGTCGCTCAGGAGAGCGACCACCATCGGTTCTGGGGAGCATCAAGGTGTTGTTAAGTGCCTCGCTGGCGAGGCACTTTAACAACACCGGAGATGCTTAGAAAGCGAACGATCGTTCGCTTTCTAAGCACATGTGTGCAGCCGGCGCAGCCATTTTTAAATGGCTGCTACGATCACTCCGTGGAGTGATCGTAGCGCGCCCCTGCACATTTGGGGGGTGTTGCACAATGCCTCTACCTAGCAAGACCGTTAGTCGCTTTCTTTACTCAGTTTAGTGCATGACGTGCCAGGCACGTCACCTGTCGGCAAGTCCTCGATTCTAAACTATATGGTGCATTTGTATTATTGTTCCCAAAAAACATAATTTTACACTTGTCTACATTGAATTTGCCATTTATCTGGCCAATTACCCAATTTGTCCAAATCGTCTTGCAGCGATGAAACATCTAGTTTCGATAAAAATATTTTACGATAATTATATGGGTTTTCTAACTTGTATAACAAGTGGATATTTTTGATACAAAGAATGATCTGACAACAAAACAAACAATGACTAATAATCAGACTACAGTATGCAATGTTTACTAGTATGCATATTTACCTTGCTTCTTGGCACAAGTCTTCACTGTCACAAGAGTTAGTTCTCACAGTCTGGAGAAGTTTTGTGTAGTTTTGCCCGGATTCTATTGCACTCTCCTTAATTATGACCTCATCCCTGCTTTTTGTTCCATTCCTTTGCCGATCAAGAAAAATGTTATCTGATGAAACGTTAGCTATTTCTGAATATTCCACATAGTTATTTACTGATTGTAAATGAATTACATCAGCTGAATCCACTATTAAAACCTCTTCAGAAGAAACACTGTTGCAACGTATCAATGTTTTCTCACCTGTATAAAACAGAAGATCAAGAGAAGGGGTTAGTATCATGGAGAATATTACACATACTGTCTTCTTTTAACAACTGTAGTGTAAAAAAAATCAATACTTTTTTTTAAAGAGCATTTTTTATTTAGCCTAGACATAATGTAGCTCTCTAATAATGCCATACAAAATGACCACTTTGAGGAACGCTTCCATCCTTTATAGGCAAGCCTGGGAGCTTTCATTTTGTCCTGTTTCAGTGGTTGGATCTACAGTTGTCCTTTAAGCAAACTATTTATATTTTTAAATTATACATACATTTCAAAAATACGTCCTTGCATAATAACTAGTGTTGAGTGAACCCGAACCGCACTGTTCGGGTTCGTACCGGACATTACGGTGTCCGTGCCACAAACCCGAACCAGGACATTTCACTGTATGTCCGTGTTGGAGTTCGAGGTTCGGCTATAAACCGAAAGTCTTTAAACCGAAAGTCATTTGGTTTATAGACTTTCGGTTTATAGAATAGCCTTAGCATTACATGTATTTTATAAGCCGAAAGTCTATAAACCGAAAGACATTTGGTTTATAGACTTTCGGTTTCTAGAATACATGTAATTCTATGCTATTCTATAAACCGAAAGTCTATAAACCGAACGTTGTTCGGTTTATAGACTTTCGGCTTATAGCATACATGTAATGCTATTGGCTATCTATAAACTGGACTAGAGTCCCCATTCATAAGAATTTCTTATGAATGGGGTCCCCATTCATAAGAATTTCTTATGAATGGGGTCCCCATTCATGAGAATTTCTTATGAATGGGGTCCCCATTCATGAGAATTTCTTATGAATGGGGTTCCCATTCTAGTTCGGTTTATAGAAAAGCAATAGTATTACATGTATTCTATAAGCCGAAAGTCTATAAACCGAAGGTCGTTTGGTTTATAGACTTTCGGTTTATAGAATACATGTAATTCTATGCTATTCTTTAAACCGAAAGTCTTATTACATGTATTCCATAAGCCGAAAGTCTATAAACCGAAAGACATTCTGTTTATAGACTTTCGTTTTATAGAATAGCAATAGCATTAAATGTATTCTATAAATGAAAGTCTATAAACCGAATGTCTTTCAATTGACCTATTCTTATGAATGGGGACTCTATTTCGGTTTATAGAATAGCAATAGCATTACATGTATTACATCTGACAGTCAAATAGAACCGTCAAATACTGGGCTTACAGCGCACTTTGAAAATTTCTAATAGTTTTGGGTGGTAAATAGTACAGTATTTTTAATTTGTATGTATTTTATGTTTTTTTGAAGTTATTTCCCTATACATATTTTGCAGGGCACTTGACCTACTCTTACCCACATTTTAGTTCTTTTTGCAGCCCTCTAGCCCTTTCCATGACTATTTTAGAGGCATTTTGGTGGCCAAAAGACCGTGTCCCCATTGACTTCAATGGGGTTCGGGGTCAAGTTCGGGGTCAAGTTCAAGCACATAGAAGCGTTCATACAGACGCTTCTATGTTTGGATTGGGAGCAGTGCTGAGCCAAGTTGGGGCCGATGGCGGCGAGCATCCAGTCGCTTACTTAAGTCGGAAACTACGACCCAGGGAAGTAAGCTATGCCGCCATCGAAAAGGAATGCCTGTTGGTGGGTAAGCTAGCGGGGTATACCCGGGCTGGTTGGAGAATGTATCCCCTTTTTCCCGGATCAGCTCAAGTATTTGAGATCGCTCTCTAGTGCTCAGCCTGTCTCCTAGCTGTACTTCCCCTAATTCGGTGTTGGCCCCCCCTTGGGCTAATAGGTCTGGTAGGGGTAGATTATCCGGGTCCTCGGCGCACGAGGCACATATGGCAGTTACTTCTTCGGTCCGCTCGTGATAGGGTTTCTGCATGTTAACGTGGAGCATGCGTCTACCGCCTGCTCCTGTACATGGGGCAATTATATAGGTGGTGTTTCGGGGTCAAGTTCGAGCACGGACCCGGACTTTTTTCCGAAGTTCGGTCGAACCTCTCGAACCCGAACATCCAGGTGTCTGCTCAACTCTAATAATAACCATTCTTTCAATTGTGAAAATAAATACAATAGACAATTTATGCGTTGCTTACTGGTATTTACTACATGATTCTTTTTGCATAATTTTAAAACTGAAGAAACTATCTGACTTAACATTATTAAATTGGTGGTGAATTTGAATATTGTGCAGCAGTAGTGTTGTTAGGTTGCTAAAAGAAGTATGGCTATAGACCATGACAAGATTTACTGCATGGGGATAAATTAAAATGGAAGCATTGCTCATGTAAGCTTGCACTTGATATCAGCGTCATGCATACCCAATATGTGCACAATTCTATTGTACAGATTTACACTTGAAATTTTAGAAACTGGAAAAAGTGGTGGCACATGGTATTTTATTTTGGACCGTTTCATGGAAAACTATGCATAACATAAAAGGCAAAAACAAAGACTTGTTTAGCTCAATACATCATGTCACTAATAAAAGTGTGAAATGGACATTTAAGAGGGCTCACAAACACATTTCATAAAGGGTTGCCAACCTCAAGTTGAATACCCTGGGATGTTTACTTTATAAAAATGTGTACATGCGAGTGTGATTCAGGAATTCATGACAGATATCAGTGTTACAATGCTAATTTTGAAGAAAAAAAAAAAAGGTTTTGAAACAGCTACTTGTGCTACTTGTATTTATTACCCTATAATATTAAAAAAAAAAGCAAAAAAACATTTAAACATTGGCTATTTCTAAACTCAGCACCAATATTACAATATAGTTTTTTTCATTTGCTTTTGTAGCTTAATAAAATATTTTATAATAAAAGTCAGAAAAAGTGTAGCATATTGTTGTACTTTTTCATAATACAAAAAATAATATGAACAAAATAATGGCATCAAAAGAAAGCCCTTCTTGTCCTGAAAAAAACAATATATAATATGTGTTGGTACAGCAAATGACAAAGAAGAAAATTACAGCTAAACACATACACCTCAGAAATGTTAAAACAGTCACGGTCATTAACGCACAACATTCCAATGATATTCTGGTGTTGAAGGGTGAAATGTTGTTATGTTTTCTTGCACTGTTCTATTTTTATTGCAAAACACTGGCCCCACTAGCAGTCTTTAAAAAAAATATATATATCCCTAGAATACCATCGACACCACCTAACATGTGCTTATGTTTATCAGAGAGATGCTGAGTAAAATAGTTAATGACAGCATAAAGCTCCCTGATGTCACCTAATTCATAAAATATTTTCAATCTGTTTTCAATATTTTCAAGGGTTAAGGGATAGAAACTATGGGTAAGAGCTGGTATCAAAATCCTAACTAAAGTGTACAAAAGTTGACATATCTTAACCACTTAAATGAACATTAAACCTTGTTTAACCCTTGCTTTCTTGAAGGAAGCAAGGGTTAAACAAAACATGTCCCGGGACTTTTAACCCCTAAGTGACAAGACATTTACCTCGACTTTCGCTTGGTGACGATGGCTGTTTTGACATTTCTGGGGTGTTTGTGTTTATCTGTAATTTTCTTCTTTCTCACATACTGTACCCACACAAATTATATGGTGTTTTTATCGTCATAAGAAGGGCTTTCATTAGATAACATTATGTTCATCATATCTTATAATTTAATACAAAAGAAATCATAAAATATGATGAAAATGTAAAAAAAAAAAACACTTTTTCTAAATTGACCTAAAATATAATTTACACAAATGCTACACATGTTACACATTAAAAAAGACCCCATCTAAATAGTTTCTAAATGTTGTCCCGAGTTCAGAAACATGCATGTTTCCATATCTTTCAGTATTTCTTTGAGAGTTTTGGGGCAATAACCAAAAATAGTGTTTTTTGTTTTTTTTTCTATATTGACCTTTTGACCAACCCGAACCCTAAATTTAACCCTAACACTAAATTTAACCCCAAATCTAACCCTTATGCTATCCCTTAATATATTTACATTTTAATTTTAACTCTATCCTGTATGCTAAAAATTATTTAGTTTTAACCCTATAGGCTAATCTAACGATAATACCAGTTTTTAGCTAATTAAATTTTTTTTTTTTTAACATTGCACTTTTATCAACTGCCTCTAGGGGCAGTTAAGCAGCATATTCAGAGCAACGGAAGTGAATTTTCTTTCACTTCCGAAGCGCAGACCCGAAGAGGGCATAGCCCACAATTGCTCTGTGGGGCGATTGTGGGTGCCCCAAAGAGGAAATTTCGGTGCTGGCTATTGCCTTGACATCGAGACAATAGACCAGCACCGCTAAGGCGGTTTCCGCGATTGTTGATCGCGAAAACCACTTGTTTCCCTGCAGGACATGCCAGGCACGTCCATTGTCGCGAAGGGGGTTAAGTAAACCCGAAGTGTATCTTAATAGATACGCACGGGTTTACTATCTGCTATGTCTCACATGCGAGACACAGCAGTTCCTGATTGTCAACACGTGCGCAGCCAATCAGAGCAGGGTCTCGCCCCACTCTGACTGCTGAATGCGAGGGTCTCTTGTGCTGGCACAATGAGAGCCCTTAATTTTTGCATGGGATCAGCAGGTGGGACCTAGTTAAGGTCCCCCGTGCTGATCCAATGCAAAAACGAGGGTCTCTCTCTACATGCCTATGGAAGCATGGCAGCTGTTGGTCAGAGGATAAACTGGCATGTACTATCAAAAGTACACACCAGTTCATCCTCACAATAGGAACAACTAACATTTCACGTGTGCTTCTATATTACAGCTAAACACAAACACCTCGGAAGTGTTCCAAAAATAAAGTGTTGTTATATTTTCTTGCAAAGCACTGTTCTATTTTTCTTGCAAAGCACTAGCCCCATTAGCAGTCTTTAAAAAACAAATGTAGATATATGCCTAGAATACCACCGATAGAACTAACATGTCACTGGTCCTCTATGGAATAACATCTAAATTTTATATAATTTTTTTTTTATATATATATTTTCTTTTTACATTATTCATTTAATTAATTTGATTTCATTTCTTACATTTAATTTTTTATTTAACGCTAACCTTAAACCTAGAGTTAGGGTTAGTCCAATAAAAAAAATAAAAAAATGTTTTTTTTTTTTTTATTTTAAAAAAACCTGGGGGGGGGGGGGGGGGGGGTTAAGGTGCTTGAGGGGACCAGGGGGAGACTTATAGCACTATATTTAGTCTCTCGCAAAAACGAGGGTCTCTCTCTGCACTAACGGTTGTTGAAACTTAATTTTCCTCTGTGTAATTTAATGCACCCACACACATTATATGTTGTTATTTAAAGGACAGTTAGACCTTTCTTTTGATAATCTATACATAAAAATAGTCTACAATTTAGTATTAAAAAATACATTTAAAAGGAGAATTATTTTCCCAATAATATTCTACACAACAAGTACAACACTAACTCACTAACTAATAAAAAGAAAAATATATGTTCCCAAACCCCCCCCCAAAAAAGAAAGAAGAACTCTGGCCAGTATATGTTACTAGTCAGAGCCATCAAAACCACATGGGCATGCAGGGGTTAACTCTGGTTAAATTAAAATATTAAAATAATATAAGTAATATACAGTATTTACGCGAATCTAATGGGCGCCATTTTTGGCAAAATTCGGTTTCCAAAGTTGGGGTGCACATTAGATTGATGCTATAGAGGTCCCTGCTTGCGTGTTCCTGGCCCTGATCACTTCATGATTGGCAGCCAGGAACACACAGACGCCGGATGGTGCTTTGGTCGTTAAGGACCAAAGCACCATCCGGCATGAAGGGGATAAAGAGAAGCACAGTGCAAGAATAAGTTGGAAACATAAGCTCTGTGCAAAACATTTTTTGATTCATGGTTTAGAAATTTGCAGTGCGCATTAGATTCGATGGCACATTAGATTCACGTAAATACTGTATTTAGAAAAAAATCTAAAATCGCAAAAACAATGAGGGCCATAAAGTAGGAAGGAAACTGATCATAGTAACAAACTGTGATCAGCAAGCGATGGGAGGGGTTAACTTTGTAATTTGTCTTTTTTTTTGTCTACACTTGCCTGTCACTCTCTGTGCTTCACAATTAGTATGAACCACAGGGAGTGAATTGAAAGCAAAGTCAATGTATGAACTCTTTTGGTGCGAGGCAGAGTCCTGGACCCGTTACAGACCGGTTTACCTACATGACTTAGGTTAACTCATTATAAGCTTGTGAACAGTGTGGCTCTAATGATGAGTATATGTGGCCCCATCCATTTAAATATTAATACAGGAAAGAAGGGTAGGAAATTAAATCACTATTTATTTTAACAAAAATATCCCCAAAATCAGATTTTTTGGGATTTAAATCATATTTAAATCAAATTTAATTTGCTTGTAAAATGCACATTCACAAAACAGTAGTTGTGCTAGTAACATTGCTCACAAGTAGGGTTGCCACCTGGCCGGTAATTTACCGGCACAGCCGGTATTTGGGGCCTTGAAGCCGGGGCCGGTATACCTAATATACCGGCAATGCAAAGCCCGGTATTTCCGTTGGTGTAGCAGATTTAAGCTGCTGCTGTATCTCCCCCACGTGCAGAGCCTTCTGCCTTCCAGGACACTGTCCCGGAATCAGAGGATTTGGCTCTTGTGGGGAGATATACAGCAGCAGCAGAGTGACCTGCTATGTGCTATGGACCTACTTGGAGCTCCGCCCCCTGAAGGCTGCACTGAAGAGGACCGACACCCGATAGAAAGAAACAGCTCAACCTGACAGCAAGAGACCCCTCCATGACAGGTACAGGGAGAGAGAGACTGAGAGAGACTGTGAGAGAGAGTGAAAGTGGCAGTCTGTGAGAGAAAGTGAGTGAGGGAAAGTCTCTGTGTGTGAGAGAGAGTGACAATCTGTGTGAGAGAGAGAGAGAAGTGAGAGAGAGAACAGAGACTGTCTATGAGAGAGCGAGCAAAAACTGTCTGTGAGAGAGAGAGCAGAGACTGTCTGTGAGAGAGAGCAGGGACTGTGAGAGAGAGTGAGAGAGAGAGAGAGCAGAGACAGTCTGTGAGAGAGAGAGCCTGCCTGTGTGAGAGAGAGCAGAGACTGTCTGTGAGAGAGAGAGAAAGAGAGACTGTGTGAGAGAGCAGAGATTGTGTGTGTGAGAGAGAGAGCAGAGACTGTCTGTGAGAGAGAGAGAGACAGAGAGACACAGAGAGAGAGACTGTGACAGAGAGAGAGACTGTCAGAGACTGAGTGAGTGAGTGAAAGTAACAGTCTGTGAGAGAGAGAGCAGAGAGAGAGACTGTCTGTGAGAGAATGAGAGAGCAGAGAGAGACTGTCCCTCTCTCTCACACAGACTGTCTGTGTCAGAGAGAGACAGTCTGTGAGAGTTTGTGAGAGAGTGAGAGTGACAGTCTGTGAGAGAGTGAATAAAAGTCTGTGTGTGAGCAAAAGAGACAGTTTGTGTGAGAAACTGCATGTGTCTGTGTGTGATAGACGGCTTGTCTGTGTGTGTGAGACAGTGTGTGCGAGAAAGCTTGTTTTCCAGTGTGAGACACAGCTTGTGTGTATATGATATACAAATATATATATGACAAACAGAAATAGAATACACTGCGCCTTTTATGTGAGAAGAGTAGCAGCACCGAAACACAACCAGTGCTTCACTCCTGGTAAAAATTTACAAACAATACACACAACGTGAACAGTGCGCTTCCCAAAAACACTACACACTCGTATTTACCCTATACGTGGAGGCAATCCTCTCCGTAGTATGCAAAGGGAAAAAGAATAAAAAACTCTTATAGTGTAGTATATTTATAAAATGTAAAGTGATATAAGTGCGTAAACATAGACACACTCACATTTTACTGAGCAGTATCCTGCTCAGTCTATAGGGGGTTCGGGAGCCCCTCGTGGGGTCTTGGATAAAATAAGATTCCGAAGTAGCTCCAAATTCAAGTAGATGTGATGGAACAGGGGAGGAAGGAGATGTATTCTCAGTAAAAAGCACTTTTAATGACACACAAATAAATATAAAATCTTACATAAAAACAGGCAGCATCCAGCTTATAAAGTGCAGAGAGTCCCAGTTTTTAAGGTGCAAAGTGTTCCTGTAGATTGCTCCTTCTCCATACACGACGCGTTTCTCCTTTAAAATAGGCTTTTTCAAGTGTCTATATATATACACACACACACACACACGCTTCTCACTGTCATGATATACAAATAATATATATAATTTCAGTGATAATCCGCCTCCTTTGTGGCTCCACCTCGCATGACCCCTCCCTCTTGTAGCTCCGCCCACACATATGGCTGGTATTTTTTGGAGGAAAAGGTGGCAACCCTACTCACAAGTGAAACAACAAATACTTTCCATTCAATAAAAAAAATGGCATGCTGAACTATGGTTGATGCTCACTAAAGAAAGCTAGGTCTAGGTTATTTATAATTATGACCCCTCCTTCTTGCATTGTCACATGGTTCTGACTCAATTTTAGAACTGCTATTCCATAGTTGCCAACATTTGAAAAAGGATTCCAGGGACACTTTGCAGCATAAATTTAAATTACTTACTTGAATATTTACTACACCCACTGGCCTAAAGAACCACTCACCCCACATACTTAGCATAATTTAGCCCCACCTATTTAATATGGTGCAGATTACATCACCCACCAACCAGGGCCTGTTTAAGGAAGAATTCTCAGTGCTCGGTAAATCATCATTATGCCAGGCTGTACACAAAGGTTTGGCCAGAGCACACATAATGCACCCACAGGTGTTGCCACAGCAGCCAGATTGTATACACAGGTCTTGTCTGAGAAACTATATTGCATTACTGGTTTTTGCCAGAGCTCCTAGATTGCACCCACAGATCCTGCCAGAGCACCTAGCTTGCACCCACTGGTATAGTCATAGCACCTAGATTAAACCTAGCATCAATTGCACCTATAGACCTAGCATCAATTGCTAGAGAACCCAGATCGCCCCCATAGGTATTATCAGAGCACCTATATTGCACCCACAGGTCTTGCCAGAGCACCCACATGTTTTGCTAGAGCACTCATCTTGTACCCATAGGTCTGGTCAGAGCACCTATAGTGCAACCACAGTTCTGGTTACAGAATCTCGAATGCACCCACTGGTCTTGCCAGAGCACCTATAGTGCACCCATTGGACTTGCCACATTGTAAGTGGATTCTGCAGAAGTTGTACAAGTTGGGGAAATTACAACTTTTAAAGAAGTACAACTTTCAATACAATCGGCCTTACCAGTAACTACAAAGTGCTTCAAGAAATCAAATTTAGAAATATGAAGGATGCAGCCAGCATGTAAACTGGAAATTTGACCAGCGATCTATCTCTCTATATTTTAAATTACTGCCCAAAAACATGATTAATGTAAAGTGGAACAGTGAAAACTAGGGCAGTTATTGAATGAAATGACTTCAATGACAAACAGAGCGAAGTGGTTTAGTGCAAAGTACAACTCAGCTCACTGAGCATGATGGGAGTTGTATTCCACAGCAGCTAGGTCTTACTATATTTTGGTTGAGTTGTGGAAGGTAATTTCAAATCCATAATTATAAGTTGGAGACTACCTGTCTGTATGTGTGTGTGTATATATCATAGTTGCCAACATTTGAAAAAAAATTCCAGGGACACTTTGCAGCTCAGCTTACAATTACTTACTTTAATACTGACCACACCTACTGTTCAAAGCTCCACCCACTCAACATAACTAGCATAATGTAACTCCACCTTATTGTCACAGTGTAGATTATATCACCAAGTTCCCACCAGCATTACCATGCATCCTTGGTATACAACAGATCCATTCACAGCACAACATGTACATCAGGCAGGTGCATTTTATCACTTTTTCATGAAATATAGTAAGACCTGGTGCAGAATTCAGTCAGAGAGCTGTGTGTACACCAAAAACATACTTTAGTATAAACCTACCACTTCTGCTGCAAGGCCATTCCATGTATCCACTACCCTCTCAGTAAAGTAATACTTTCATTAGTCCCTGGCCTTATCTTATGTCTAGGATAGCCTTATACCTATCCCATGCATGCTTAAACTCCTTCACTGTATTAACCTCTACCACTTCTAAATATTAAGTCTCTGACCACAAAACAAACTGTAAAATATTAAATATTTCCAGCTAGTTGCACCAGGGCTTGACAAACTTAACTGATTTTTAGGAGCCAGCAAAAAATCTAGGAGCCAGACAACATCACATACACACAATCACATGCAGTCATATACAGACACACATACGTCACATACACACTCATACATACAGTCAGTCGAATAGACACATACACACATACATAGTCTGTCACATAAACTTATACATACATACAGTCTGTCACATAGACACACACTCATAGAGTCAGTCACATAGACACACACTCATACATAGTCTGTCACATACACTTATACATACATACAGTCTGTCACACACACTCATACATATAGTCTGTCACATACACTCATACATATATACACACATGCATACAGTCTGTCACATACACTCATACATACAAGTGAGCGTTTTTTTAATCTTAAAAACAAAACAAAAAATATGTAGATCAATATGTCCCCCTTCCCTGCTGCTATATCTCATTGCAAGTTTGTGTGAAACCATAAGGGATTACGCTATATACCTCTCCTGCATTTGACATCATTGCATTTTATGTTCACTATGATTCCTTCACAAGGTTGAATTGAATGTGTATAGTTCGACATCAAGCAGACTTTTTCCCATTTTTCTATTGCTGTATTTGTCACAAATAGCCCAATGGCACTCACCGGACCGTTGTAAAAGATGGGTCAACCTGAAAAAATATACTTTTGTTCCTGACTCCCTGCTACATTATTTGCGGATCCCAAAAAGGCCAATCCGGCAAATGTGCTGTCCAGCAACATCAAATTTCCTTGCAATTTTGCACAAATATGCCTTTAAATTACACCTGACCCCAGACCACATAACCCCATTTTTGCGAAATGGACTGTCTCCAGAACTTTTACAGAAAGTTAATTAACCTTCTCTGTGAGTCTGTTTACTTTGGAGGCCATTTAACTGGAAGGAGCAGGCGAATAGTGAGCCAGGCGAATTCAAGTGAGCAGCTTCTAAAGTGAAAAAGCGTCTTAAGTGTGGGAGTTAGAAGCAAAGAAGGAGTTAAATGGAAAGAAGGAGGGTAAAGTATAAATCTTTATTTTTTATTCTATTTTTAATTTTGTGGTTTACACTAGAGAGCATGTTGGACAATGCCACTAAGTGCATGTCTTGCAGTATGTATGCTGTCTTGGAGCAAGTTCCCCAGGGCCATACCGCTGCTGCAGATGTGAGCAGGTTGCTGCTTTGGAGAATATCATACTAGATCTAAAGAGGCAACTGGCAACACTTAGAGACATAAGCAACATGGAGCGGAGTTTACTGCTCACGGAGCAGGCATTGGCTGGGGCCAGTGTAGAGGAGGGTGATGATGGAGGAGAGGAGGCGTCTAGGGCAGAGACCAGTGTTAGCTGTGTAAGGGGCAGTAGGGGTCGGAGAGCTAGGGAGGCTTGTTCTGAGCTAAATCAACCCAACATGTTTGCCAGCTTGTGTGAGGATGCTGGGGAGATTAGCTCAGAGGAGGCATTTCTGGGGCAGGTGGACTCTCCTAGCAGCCAGGTGAGTAGCCTCCCCAGCACAGTTGGGAGCCAGGACACTAGGAAGGCTAGACAGGTTGTGGTGGTAGGGGATTCTATTATTAGGAATGTAGATACGGTAATCTGTTGCCAGGACCCCGAATGCCGAACTGTATGTTGTCTCCCGGGTGCTCGGGTTCGGCATGTTGCGGAACGGGTAGGCAGATTGTTGGGAGGGGCTGGGCATGATTAGTACACATTGGTACTAATGACAAAGTTAATGGTAGGTGGGGGGTCCTTAAAAATGATTTTAGGGAACTAGGAAATAAGCTAAAGGAAAGGACCTCCAAGGTTATATTCTCGGAAATATTACCAGTACCACACGCTACGTCAGGGAGACAGCGGGAGCTTAGGGAGATTAATGCGTCGTTGCGAAGGTGGTGCAAGCAAGAGGGATTTGGGTTCTTGGAGCACTGGGCAAACTTTGCAGTTGGCTACAGACTCTATGGACGGGATGGGCTGCACCTCAATGATGCCACCTCAATGACAATTTCTATTTTGGGACCCCCACGATCGCCCCACGGAGCATGCTGCTCCGTCAATATGGCTAAGCCCTCTGCCGGTCTGAGCTTCGGAAGTGAAAGTAACTTCACTTCCGTCGCTCTGAATATGCTACTTGACTGCCCCTAGTGGTAGTTTAGTTGCATTGCAATGGAAAATATTTAAAATACATATTTAATTAACCCCTTGGCGACACAGGACGGACTAGGTCCGTCCTGTGTGCCGAGGCGTTAGTGACACAACGAGCACTGAAAGCGGAGTTTTTCCGCTTTCAGTGCTCAAGCGGCATTATAACGATGCTTCCGTATGGAAGCATCGTACAATGCTAAAAAAAATGCCCGTCGGCATTTCGATCGCTCCGGAGAGCGATCGAAATGCCGGTTTTAAAGGCACAGAGCCTTTAAAAAACGTGCATTAAAAAAGTCAGCATAGGAAGCGAATTTTTCGCTTCCTATGCTCAGAAAGTGTTTCTGATTGCCTCGCAAGTCGAGGCAATCAGAAACACAAAAAAAAAATGCACGATCTTGGTCACTGAGTGACCAAGATGGCCCTGCCCTTCTAAGGGCAAGAGCACAGGAGGCAGGAAGTACCTGCTTCCTGTGCTCTCTGGCTGTCACACGATTGCCTCTTCACAGAGGCAATCAGTGACTGCCAGGCACACTGACAGGCAGTGGGGATGCTCTCCTGAACATCCCCACTGACTGGTCAGATCAATATTAACTCTATATTGATCTGACCAGTTATGATCTGCCTCCCTCTCCTCACATTTTTTTTGAGATTTTTTTTTTTAAGCTCACCATTCGCCCTGGTCAGATCAAAATTAATCGGATCAATATTCACAAATATTGATCTGCCTCCCTCTACTCACTTACATTTTTGTGACGGAAAGAGACAGATCAGTATTAGTGATATAAAATAACATTTTATAAAATTGGCAGGTTTTATGAAAGTCTTTCACTGTGTATTAACCCCTTCCCTGCCATTCATCACTGTGTAAGCAGTAATCTTGCACAGCAACAGTATGTTTTGCTGTCTGCACTGTTTTATGGATTAATTTCTAAAATGTATTACAGTACTAGATAGGCTCTTCTAAGAGCTATTAACCCCTTCTTTGCTCGAGATCACTGCTTACGCACTGATTCTGAGGCCGCGGACTCAGGGTTCGATTTTGACCCTATTCAGCTTTCTGATACATCATCTAGCGATGTATCGGTGGCTGCTGAGCCCTTGCCACAAGTAGTGATGGGGGTCTACCGATAAAAAAATATATGGTTTGGTGGGGGTAAATTACATTGGCTGGCTTCAAAGATATATCCCATAAAGGACACGGACGCAGGTTGACTACATGTCAAAATTCCAAGTTGGAATTTTGAGATGCACATCTCACAAATGTTGCCTTCTAGCCAAAAACAAACCAACAAATCTATGCATGGGTGCTATCCCTGTACTCGGGAGATGTTGCTGAACACATATTGGGTTGTTGTTTGGCAGTGATATATACCAGAATCTGTGAATTCATGCCTGAAGTACAATGCATGTGGAAAAAAAACTCCCAAAAAAGGCTGGTGGTAGAATTAGTACCTATACAGTATTAAAATACCACCATTTGAAATACCTTAGGATGTCTATTTTCCAAAAATATATGGTTTGATGGGGTAAAATTAATTGGACGGCTTAAAAAATGTTCCAAATGGAACATGGGCGCAGGCTGACTACATGTCAAAATGCCAGGTTGGAATTGCGCACCCCCTAAATGTGGAATTTTAGACCTAATACAAACCAACAAACCTATGCATGGGGGGTATCCCTGTACTCAGGAGATGTTGCTGAACACATATTGAGGTGTTGGTTGGCAGTGGCAAATACCAGAATCTGAAAACTCCTGCCTGAACTACAATGTGTGTGGGGAAAAAATTACATCCCAACCCTTTGACATAGGTTGGTGGTAGAATTAGCACTTGGAAAGTGTTAAAATACCACAATTTTAAATACCCTAGGATGTCTAGTTTTCCAAAATATATGGTTTTATGGGGTAAAATATTTTGACAGGCTTCAAAAGTGTTCCAAATGGAACATGGGCGCAGGCTGACTACATGTCAAAATTCCAAGTTGGAAATGCACCCCCCCTAAACGTGGCCTTTTAGCCCCCAAATAATCTAACTAACCTACACATGGGTGGTATCCCTGTACTCAGGAGATGTTGCTGAACACATATTAAGGTGTTGTTTGGCACTGACACATAATAGGATCTGTGAATTCATGCCCGATGTACAATGAATGTGAAAAACAAATTACTATCCATAACATTGACATAGGCTGGTGGTAGAATTAGTGCATGAAAAGTGTTAAAATACTACCATTTAAAATACCCTAGGGTGTCTAGTTTTCAAAAATATATGGTTTTGTGGGGTAGAATACACTTTTTGGCTTCAAAAATGTCCCAAATGGGACATGGGCGCAGGTTTTCTGCACGTCAGAATTCCAAGTTGGAAAACCAAAAAGTGCACCTCTCAAATGTGGCCTTTTAACCCCCAAATAACCTAACCAACCTATACATGGGTGGTATCCCTGTACTCAGGAGATGTTGCTGAACACATATTGAGGTGTTGTTTGGCACTGACATATAACAGGATCTGTGAATTCATGACCAAAGTACTATGTATGTGAAAAAAAATTACTATCCATAACATTGACATAGGCTGGTAGTATAATTAGTGCATGGAAAGTGTTAAAATACTACCATTTGAAATACCCTAGGGTGTCTAGTTTTCAAAAATATATGGTTTTGTGGGATAGAATACACTTTTTGGCTTCAAAAATGTCCCAAATGGGACATGGGCGCAGGTTTTCTGCACGTCAGAATTCCAAGTTGGAAAACCAAAAAGCGCACCTCTCAAATGTGGCCTTTTAACCCCCAAATAACCTAACCAACCTATACATGGGGGGTATCCCTGTACTCAGGAGATGTTGCTGAACACATATTGAGGTGTTGTTTGGCACTGACATATAACAGGATCTGTGAATTCATGCCCAAAGTACAATGTATGTGAAAAAAAATTACTACCCAAAACATTGACATAGGCTGGTAGTATAACTAGTGCATGGAAAGTGTTAAAATATTACCATTTGAAATACCCTAGGGTGTCTAGTTTTAAAAAATATATGGTTTTGTGGGGTAGAATACACTTTCTGGCTTCAAAAATGTCCCAAATGGGACATGGGCACAAGTTTTCTGCATGTCAGAATTCCAAGTTGGAAAACCAAAATGCGCACCCCCTAAATGTGGCCTTTTAGCCCCAAAACAAACCAACAAACCTATGCATGGGTGGTATCCCTGTACTCAGGAGATGTTGCTGAACACATATTGAGGTGTTATTTAGAAATACCCCTTCACATTTTAAGGTAATGTTTGCCTAAATTGCAATATATGTGAAAAATTTAAAAAAAAGATTTTTTTCTGCAAATTTTGGCATAGATTGGTGGTAAAATGGCTTCATGAAATGTGTCAAAATACCCCAAGTTAAATGCCCTGAGTTGTCTAGTTTTCAAAAATATGTACATGTTGGGGGTCATTCATGGATTTAGTACAGAAATCAGAGTTACAATGTCACTATCGCTAATTTTGAAAGAAAGGATTTTAAAATAGCTTTGCACCACTTATAGTTCTGGCCCTGTAACATGAATAAAAAAGCACAAAAACATAAAAACATGGGCTATTTCTGAACTCAGGACATATATTAGAAACTTTTTAGCAGTGTTTATTTGTTGTCTCTTGTACATGAGTATACGATTTTTCAAATAAAAGTCATAAAAAAATAATTTTTTCAATTTTTTTGCCATATTTTATTATTTTTTTTACATCAAATTATATGCTATTATCAAATAAATGGTATCAAAAGAAAGCCCTTCTTATAACGATAAAAATGATATATAGTTTGTGCGGGTACACTAAATGAGACAGAAATAAATTACAGCAAAACACAAACACCTCAGAAATGTTAAAACAGCCCATGTCACCAAGCGTCGGACAAGCCAAAAAAGTCATGTCACTAAGGGGTTAATTAAAAACAGGTTATTTAACTATATTAGCCTATAGGGTTAAAATTAAATATTTTTTAGCATAAGGGATAGGGTTAAAATTAAATTAAAGTTAAAAAATATTAAGGGATATAATAAGGATTAGAGTTGGGGTTAAATTTAGTGTTAGGGTTAAATTTTGGGTTCAGGTTGGGGTCAAAAGATCAATATAGGAAAAGACCAAAAAACACTATTTTTGGTTTTTGCCCCATAACTCGCAAAAAAATACCGAAAAATATGGAAACATCCATATTTTTGAACTCGGGAGAACATTTAGAAACTATTTAGACGGGGTCTTTTTTAATGATTTTATTTGTGTAAATTATATTTTAGGTCAAAGTTAGAAAAAGTGGGTTTTTTTAAATTTTTCATCATATTTTATGATTTTTTTTGTAGTAAATTATAAGATATGATGAACATAATGGTATCTAATGAAAGCCCTTCTTATGACGATAAAAACAACATATAATTTGTGTGGGTACTGTATGTGAGAAAGAAAAAAATTACAGCTAAACACAAACACCCTAGAAATGTCAAAACAGCCATTGTCACCAAGGGAAAGTCAAGGTGAAAATGTCTTGTCACTAAGGGGTTAAACACACATTACAAAAGTACACATCCCAAAACATACCTTTGGGAAACAAATCCAAAAGACACAAATCAAAACCAATGTGGCTTACCGGTAACGTGAAACAGGAGATAAAAAAAAAAACAAGAAAATGGCATTCAAACATTATAAAAACACTAGATCAGCATTATCATTCATAGAGTACAAAGAGGCCAACAAAGCCTGCAAAAAGGCAAGTAAAATGGCTAAATTGGAAAATGAGAAAAGGGTTGCCAAGGAGAGTAAAACTAACCCCAAAATGTTTTGTAAATATATAAATGGAAAAAAGCTAAAGAGGGAAAATGTTGGGCCCTTGTTATCCCAAATGGGAAATTTGGTTAGTGAGGACAGAGAGAAAGCAGACATTTTAAATACTTTTTTTTCTTCTGTTTATAGAAACATAGAAACATAGAATGTGTCGGCAGATAAGAACCATTCGGTCCATCTAGTCTGCCCAATTTTTTTGAGTACTTTTATTAGTCCCCCGTTCCCGGTCTTATAGCTAGGATAGCCTTGTGTCTATCCCACGCATGCTTAAAATCCTTGACTGTGTTTACCTCTACCACTTCTGCTGGCAGGCTATTCCATACATCCACTACCCTCTCAGTAAAGTAATACTTTCTGATATTACTTTTAAATCGTTGCCCCTCTAATTTAAGACTATGTAATCTAGTTGTGGTAGTTTTTCTTCTTTTAAATATACTCTCTTCCTTTACTGTGTTGATTCCCTTTATGTATTTAAATGTTTCTATCATATCCCCCCTGGGGATATGGGTTTATACTAAGGAAGAGCAGATGGAAGAGCCCCTGCTGCAGGAAGTTATGGGACATTCGCCGCAAACATGGGATTGGCTGACACAGGAAAAAGACAGAGTAAACTCTGTTAAGATAGACAAGGCCCCAGGGCCAGATGTTATACACCCAAGGGTACTTAGAGAGTTAAGCATAATTCTGGCCAGACCACTATTTATGATCTTTAGGGATTCTTTCAGTTCAGGTATAGTGCCAACAGACTGGCGAAAGGCGGATGTCATTCCAATATTTAAAAAGGGATCAAAATCTCTGCCAGGTAATTATAGGCCAGTGAGTTTGACATCTGTAGTGGGGAAATTATTTGAAGGATTGCTAAAGGTATACACTCAAGAATACATCTTGAACCAGAATATAATTAGTAAAAGTCAACATGGTTTTGTGAAAGACAGCTCTTGTCAAACAAACTTAATAACATTCTATGAAGAAGTCAGTAAAAATATAGATCTAGGTGTGGCAGTTGATGTGATCTATTTGGATTTTGCAAAAGCATTTGATACAGTTTCACACAAAAGGTTACTCTACAAATTGAGAGAAATAGGTTTGGGGGCAAATGTATGTATTTGGATTGAAAATTGGCTAAAAGATAGAACACAAAGGGTTGTTGTAAATGGAAAATCCTCAAATTGGACTAGGGTATTGAGCGGAGTACCTCAGGGGTCTGTTTTGGGCCCTCTTCTTTTTAACTTGTTTATTAACCCCTTAATTGACGTTAGGACGTACTATGCCGTCCTGACTTTAAGTGCCTTAAAGTCGTTAGGACGGCATAGTACGTCCTGTATTAACCAGCTCATTGCGGCTCCCTGCGATGAGCTGTTTTCGGATCCCACTGCAGGCACTTGCAGAGGGATCCCACCTGTCAGATGAGGCCACTTTGAGTGGCCTCAGTCTGACAGGGGAAATGAGCACTGGCTACTTTTTTCCAAATCGCGCAGTGCCCGAACTTCCGTGTTCGGCCATGCCTCCAGAGGTCTCGCAATTTTTTTGCAGGGACCCACAGGGTCATTTAAGACCATGATCGGTCTCTGCCAGAGTGCTCCTGGCTACCGATCACCTTGTGCTTTTGGTGCTTGCGTCGTTTGGGACGCAAGCACCTTGCGTCAGAAAGGGGTTAATGATCTGCCACATTGTGCTGAGAGCCATGTCTCCGTGTTTGCGGACGACACTAAATTAGGTAAGGCAATAAAGACTAATCTTGATGTTTTTTCTTTGCAGGAAGATTTGGACAGAGTGGGGGACTGGGCAGTAAAGTGGCAAATGAGGTTCAATATAGACAAATGTAAAGTTATGCATTATGGGAAAAATAATAACAAAGCAACATATACTTTAAATGGGTTTTCCCTGGGAAAAACTACTAATGAAAAGGATTTAGGAATAATTGTAGATAACAAACTTGGCAACAGTGCCCAATGCCAGTCAGCAGCTGCAAGGGCCAATAAGATATTGATATGTATAAAACGAGGTATAGATTCACGGGAGGAGGATATCATCTTGCCTCTTTACAAATCAATTGTAAGACCTCACCTTGAATATGCAGTACAGTTCTGGGCACCAGTCCTTAAAAAGGATATTAAGGAACTAGAAAAAGTGCAAAGGAGAGCTACAAAATTATTAAGGGGATTGGAGGATCTTAGGTATGAAGAGAGACTTAAAAAATTGCATTTATATACGTTAGAAAAAAGGCGTCTCAGAGGGGATATGATAACATTATATAAATTTGTGCAGGGCCAATATAAAGAGCTCTCCAGTGACCTGTTCATTAACAGAAAGGTACAAAGAACAAGAGGTCACCCCCTCAGACTGGAAGAGCAAAGATTTCATAGACAGCAAAGGAAGGGATTATTTACGGTAAGGACAATAAAGTTATGGAACTCCCTGCCAAGAGAGGTAGTGCTATCAACCACAATAGATGCATTTAAAAATGGTTTGGATGTTTTTTTTAGGAAAGCAGAACATACAGGGCTATTAATAATAGAATATGCATTAATAAAAGAGCTTATTGATCCAAGGAGAAATCTGATTGCCTCTTGGAGTCAAGAAGGAATTTTTTCCCCCAGGAGGCAAAATTCGAAATAGCTTCCTTAGGGGTTTTTGCCTTATTTTGGATCAAAAGCTGTAATGATAGGTAGAAGGGTTGAACTTGATGGACTTGTGTCTTTTTTCAACCTAAATTACTATGTTACTTTGTTACTATGAAACTGATTCGATTCTCTGAAAGCGATGACTCATCTTACTACAGCTGACTTCTTTAGATAAGTCTGCAATTTCATGCAAAACAAAAAATACTCAATAGATACTACCTGGTTTGAAAACACATGCAACTCAAACCCAGCTCAGAAAGGACTCATCTCGAAAATCTACTGCGACATAATAATTCCTGAAGGTCAAGATACATTGACCTATATGCGTCTGAGAGAGAGAGAGCTATGGGAGGTTCTGAAATGGCCGGACTAGTGAGAAAAATGGGAAGCTAACTCCAAAATCAAAATGCTGCTTCGCTGGTACTTTACCCCCTATATATTCCATCACGTCAATCCTTATATCCCAAGCTACAAGTGGAGAGTTTGCACTGAACAAGGAACATATCTTCACATGTTGTGGACTTGTCCCAAAATTCAATTCTATGGACCAATGTTGCAGATCTTTTGTTCCTGAATTTTAAATATCCCAATAGTCCCTTATCTGAGAATAAATTGATGGGTAAGATTTTATTCTCATCCCTATGTCATGGAGAAACTTGGAAGTGCCATCTTTGAACACCAATACTAATATAGTCAACAAGACTTTGGAAATGGACAGGCTAACAGCCTATCTTCATGACAACCCTCTTGTTTTTGACAAAATCTGGAATCCTTGGCTGAATTCATGACTGCGAATAGACTCCTCCTCCTGAAAAGAACACCCCTCTTCCTTTCCCCTTCTCATCCCTGACCCCTACTTTTTTCCCTCCCTGAATTTTGCGATCTGGGTTTTTTTTAGAACTGAATGTATGAAGTATACCTTCAATATGATTTGTATATTTTTATGATTCCAACTGTATTTTTTGTCATCTTAACGTTATTAACCATACCACCCTGTAATAAACGTGCCTCCGTACCATACCCCGCTGCCGAGGGCCGAGGAGTGCTCGCCTGCTGCGTCGTGGTTGTCCCATTCTGCGTTCACCTCTTCGAGTGGGCAGCAGCGTGCCCATCTTTCCTCTCTCACTTGCAGCGCGTGCCAGACAGTGGATTTTAGCTTAGGCCACAACACCATTGTTATGGAGGTGGGCGGCGTGGCGGGCCTCCTATATATTACGGGGGCGGGCCTATAGCCCTTTACAACTGCAGCGCGCCTATATCAAATCACTTGGATAATGCCTTTGCTACTTTACCCAGCATTTTGTTTGCTACTTCCTTATGTTCTTACCCACTTTGTATTTTGGACTCTCCTTCTGTTGCCTTGGTCTGACCTGGCTTGTTATTGGACTTTACTGCTCTATGGAACCCTTGACCTGGCTTTACCCTTTATACCATACTGTTCTCTAGATCCCTTACCCGACTTGTGCTTCTCACTATGCTTCCTTTTTGGCTCCCTGACCTGGCTTGCTGTTTGACCATTCTAGAGTCTGCACCTGTATCCAGTCACCTGCACTTCTGCCTACTCAGACATTTATTTCTGCTATCTTTACTGAAGCCTGCCTTTATTGTGGTCCTTTAGTATATGTGGTTTCGGGAAAGTGTTGTCTTCTTCTGCAATTGGGGTTCTCATCTGAATCATGGTACATGTCCCATCCAAAATTACACACCCTATGTTGCATTTTATTTTTCTTCATTTATAAAAATGGAAACTATATACAAATAAAGAATATAAATAAATAAAAACAAAATATAACGGGAATACAATAAATATTTAATATATTGTAACTAAATCATGCATGTTCTGCACATGTACCATGACGTTTATAATTGATATCTTGATGTGTAACAGGTATCTTGAATTCATATAGATGCAAACTAGATTATACATAGATTTTATTTAAAATTGATTTAGTATGAAAGTATTTGTCATTTATTCATACAAAAACTAGAAAATGGACAGCATACCCAGAACAGGCATATGTAAGCAAATTAGATAGAGCATTACTGAAGCGACCAAAATTGACACACAAATCAATATATAAAGAAGTCAGAGCAACTATACAACATACTGGGGTAGATTCTTTGTTCCCTGCTAATTAGCAGACCCGGGACATTTAATCTATCGCACACTATATCGAACTCTCGCTGGCTCCATAAAAAAAACAAAAAACAGTGGTCCGAAGTGACTGTGGGCCGGAGCCATGCCCACAGGCTCTTAAAAAATATAGTAGCCCCTGGAGGTACGCATGCTGGCATATGCCTGCAGCCCCCATTTAAAATCACTATTTTCCCCGGGGGCCATGGGCATGAAAAAAATAATTGCCCCCCCCCCCTCCCCAGGGCTTTGGGGCAGTTTAAATAATAAATAACATACCTCCCAACTTTGCCCCCCGGGTGAATCAGGACACAGGGGGACAGGGCTGCCATCAGAAATTTCAGGGCACCTTACTGAACAAAATTCTGGGCCCCCACCCTCTCCCTGGATAGTTTATCCATTAATAGACCACTGATAATTTGCTGGTTAATATGCCACTGATAATTTGCTGGTTAATATGCCACTGATAATTTGCTGGTTAATATGCCCACTTATAATTTGCTGGTTAATAGGTCACTGATAATTCGCTGGTTAATATGCCACTGGTAATTTGCTGATTAATTTGCCCACTGGTAATATGCTGGTTAATAGGCCACTGGTAATTTGCTGGTTAATAGGCCACTGGTAATTTGCTGGTTAATAGGCCACTGGTAATTTGCTGGTTAATATGCCACTGGTCATTTGCTGGTTAATATGCCCACTGATAATTTGTTGGTTAATATGCCACTGGCAATTTGCTGGTTAATAGGCCACTGACAATTTGCTTTTTAATATGCAACTGGTCATTTGCTGGTTAATATGCCCACTTATAATTTGCTGGTTAATATGCCACTGACAATTTGCTGTTTAATAGGCCACTGACAATTTGATGGTTAATAGGTCACTGATAATGTGATGGTTAATATGCCACTGGTAATTTGCTGATTAATATCCCACTGGTAATTTGCTGGTTAATAGGCCACTGATAATTTGCTGGTTAATATGCCACTGGTCATTTGCTGGTTAATAAGCCACTGATAATGATATTGCCGCACCAGTTAACCTCTTTAGCAGCATGCATTGAATAAAAAATGCCCATTAATTGACTGTTAACAACTGTCATAACGGGGGTCAATGATTCTACCCCAATATCTTAAGTTATTTAATTTTAGGATAATATGCTCTATGGTTGCACACTTTCTGTATTGCATTAGTGTCATGTATTCATGAAAGTTAGAAGTCTTTGGTTAAAGAATGAATATAGCCAAAGAAGGATATGTTAAGTGATTTAGGCAGACACTAGTATTTGTTAATTTATAGGTCAGTCCATTTAATCCATATGTTAATCAATATGTTAATTAAAGTATTCATACCTGGGGAAAGGTGCCATCTACTGGACAGAACCCCTAGGGCCAAGCTAATCATTGCATATAAAGATAAACCCATAACCAATGACCAGTCAGAGGCTCTTCCCATTTACAACCAGAGGGCAGAAACTGATAAGGGGAAAAACAATGTTTAAATAGCAAGGCAATGAGAGATGAAGGAAAACGAGAAAAAAGAAAAACACATATGAGCTATGGGTGAGGTCTGACATTAGAAAATTGGATAAGTTAATTGTCTTTGTCTTTTGAAACAATATTATTATTATAGTTTTGTTTTATAATCGTGTATAATTAATAATTTATATTTTATTAAGCAAAGTCTCTTTTTTGTTCCATTTTCCTTTCATAAGTGTTTATAATATCGTCTAAATAATAAAAAAAAGAACCAGAGGGTCCCTGAAAGTCTAAATTTCATTAGGTATTAAATATATCCCATACATATAAAACCTTAAATACTCCAACAGAGGAGACCAGATCACAATGTAGAAAATGTTGGCATTAAAAACTCATGCAAATAAAAAAGCCAAATATGATTCAGTCTCATGAAACAAGAAGCACCAATTTCACCAAAATGAAAAGAGTGAGTAAAGAAAAGTGAGTAAAGAATCATCCGGATGATTTAGTGAAGTCCCACAGCTTGCAAGAGAACAGGAGCAGAGGATGAGAGGATACCAGGTAAATCATGTGGGTAGTTTTTCAGCACTGCTTGGTATGTGAAGGGAATGATGCACAACAATAAACTGTAGAAAATATAGAAGAAGAAAAAAAAAAAGAAATACAGAATGAGTAAGCTTAACTGGAAGGTCAGATCAGGCTAGCATTACCACCCTGCCCTTAAGGAAACAAGCAAATGCAATGCAATCACAAACACACAAATTTCACAGCAAACCACAGACGTTAGTTGGCATTTAATTTTAAAGTCAGTGCATTCCAAAAAATACAATGGTATTAGTAATGGGAACTGAATCAAATGGTTCAACCATAAACAGGCATCTCTGAGAGAATGAAACTGTCTGAAATTAGTCAATATCCCACAGTGAGAAAACATTACAAAGCTGGGAGCAATCTGATCCTCTCTCAAGTACACGTACCAGAGTGCAAAATACTAAGTACTCATGAACAAGCATCATGGTAAATTATGACCTGTGGGTTTCAGGAGGCACAATGGGACTTTTTTCATTTAGTTTTGGTTTCCGCAGCAACATGTTTTGTTCTAAGCGCAATAAGAATATTTTAAAAAGCCAGCAAAAATTTATCATAAAATGAACACAGATAAAAGCACTTCAGTCAGTAAATACAGTTGTTTAGCAAGCTCTACTGACAACATCCTCATCTCATACTAATAAAATGCATGTGGAGGACCATAAAAATACATTATTTTCTAAATATGTATACGAATTTATATTTATGGTGCCACTAAAACAGATCAGGTATTCAAATTTTATCTACTGGGCAAAGGTGAACCAAACGATCCATTATCATAGTGGCACAAAAACATATCTCAAATTCCCTAATATTGTGACCCATTGTACAAACACTATAGGGTCTATTCAAAACAAATTGTAGGTTGAAATTAGCACTACTCTCTCCCTCCAACATCAATCAGATATGCCACCACCTCAGATGCCTCATCCCAACCCTGCAAACTGGTATCTACTAACATTATGTGCAAGGTTGAGATGAGGCGAGGGAAAGTCAAACTTGGTTGAGTTTGACTCGGAAAAAGTGGCTCCCCAGTTGGCCTTTGGATCTCTAACACATTTGTGGGGCCAGGACAAGTGACCCTGGCCCCACGCTATTATTAAAAGGCTGGGAGCCCCCCATTATTAAAATCAGGGCTGGCAGCCTGCCAAATGTCTCTCACCCCCCCCCCCCCCCTTCCCAACGCTATAAGTACAGGGGTTGGGAGCCTGCTTTTTGGCTCCTAGCCAACCCCCTATTGGTAATACTGGGGTTGGGAGCCTGCCATATGGTAGTAATTTAGGTTGAAAAAAAGACTTAAGTCCATCAAGTTCAACCATTCTACCTATCATTCCTGCTTTTGATCCAAAAGAAGACAAAAAATAAGCAATTTGGAATTTGACACTTGGGGGAGGTGTTGCTATTTGATAGCAACACCTCATTGGCAGTGAGTTCCATAGTTTTATTGTCCTTACCATAAAGAATCCCTTCCTTTGCTGTCATTGAACACAGACATTCTTCCATGCTACCTCTCTCATGCTACCTGCGCACTGATCTGACGTCAGAGCACCAGGGGTGCAAACTTCAGATCAGTGCTATGGTAGCGCGAGTAAAGGGGAAGGTGAGGGGGGGACGACCAGTTGTGGCATATTAATGGGCATAGAGTGGCATACCACTGGGCATACTGGCTGAGGCATATTAATGGGCCTACTGGCTGTGGCATATTGATGGGCAAAGAGTGGCATAGTAATGAACATCCTGGCTGTTGAATATTAATGGGCATAGAGTGGCACATTAATGAGCATACTGGCTGAGGCATATTAATGGGCATACTGGCTGTGGCATATTGATGGGCAAAAAGTGTCATATTAATGGGCATACTGGCTGTGTCATATTAAAGGGCATACAGGCTGTGGAATATTAATGTGCATAGAGTGTCACATGAATGGGCACACTGGCTGTGGCATTTTAATGGCATACTGGCTGTGGCATATTAATGAGCATAGAGTGGCATACTAATGGGTATCCTGGCTGTGGCATATTAATGGGCATACTGGCTGTGGAACATTAATGGGCATACTGGCGGTGGCATATTAATGGGCAAAGACTGGCATAAAAATGAAAAAATCGGCTGTGCAAATAAGTGGGAAAACAGTGGCATATTAATGGGCATACTGGCTATGGCTAATTAAAAGGAAAACTGGCATATTAATAAGCAAAGTGTGGCATATTAATGGGAAAACTGGTTGTGGCAAATGAATGGGAAAACAGTGGCATATTAATGAACAAACTGGATGTTGAATATTAATGGAAAAACTGGCTGTGGCATATTAATAGGGTACATTTTGGATGTGCAATGCAGGTAATGGGGCATGTCCTGGGCTGCATTTAAACCAATTGGCATGATATACAGAGACCTGGATAAAATAATACTGAGAGGGTATGGGGGTGGGGTGAGAGGAAGATATGGGACCTTAAAATGTTTGATGGTGGCACTAACTAAGATGCTTCAATCTCCTTGTAGCCATCCTTTGCACCTTTTATAATTCCATAATATTCTAGTGCCCAGAATTGTACTGCATATTCAAGATGAGGTCTTACCATTGACTTGTAAAGAGGCAAGATGATATCCTCCTCCCGTGAATCAATACCCAGTTTTATATATGCCAAAATCTTATTGGCCCTTGCAACAGCTCACTGGCATTAAGCACTTTTACTAAGTCTAGTAGTTTGTCCTGTGGCTATATCACTTAAAGTAGTCATAATGTTATGGCTGGTCGCTGTTTGTATGTATGTATATATATATATATATATATATATATATATATATATATATATATATATATATATAATACTACATGTCCATGGGTTGTTTAACTACTGTTATTTGGGCTCAGTATTGTCACAAATTTAGCTAACTAGGTTACTCAAGATATATGGTCTTAACCCCTAAGCTGCATTTTTCAATATCCATACAGTAAAAGTATATCAAATAACCTCCACTACAATCTTGAAAATTGCAATTAATTGGTGACTTTGGATTAATGCAGTTATCAGAATCAGAGATTTGTTCTCTCATCCTCTCTGTTAATTACCTTCTAGTTTGACCAATATATTGAATTATACATTTAGTGCAGGTTATGAGATAAACCACCTGTTTTGTATTGCAGTTTATGTAGCTCTTAATGTCAAAACTACATTGTTTAGACTAGAATGAAATTTGAAATATTTACATATACAACAGTTGCAAAACAGTCTCTTGTTTCCACATAGATACATGCCAGTAGTAGCAAACTAAGTACATCCTTTCCTTTCCTCAGACAATTTGGGGATATCCGGTAATTGGGAGACAAGAGATTGTGTAAAGATGTAGCTCTGCAAGAAATATATTTGATATTTAAATTTCTATTTAAGATATCTTTCAGTTTCCTGTCTGCTTTAAAAATGGACAAATAATTATTTATTATATTATATAATAAAATTCTCCCTTTTCCCATGACTTCCCAAGTTATATGAAATGGTGGCTTTCTTCCCATGTTTCACTTTTATGTAGGCTCTGTTTATATCTTCATATGAATAATCTCCTTGCAAGAGTCTAAGACTAAGGTCAGTTACATGGGTTTCAAAATCGACCATAGAATAACAGTTTCAACAACTCTTTAATACCCAAATATTGGAAATCTATAAATATCCCATCTTAATCGCAGTCATCGCAGCTCGCCGGGATGAGCTGTGTTTTGGATTCCACTGCAGATCACACCTGTCAGATGAGTCTAATTGGATTGGCATCAGTCTGACAGAGAAAATGTAGTCAGCTTCGGGCACGCCTCCACAATGTCATGAATGAGGTAAAAATGTCTAGTGAGTTTTCAGCAGGGACACCCAGGGTCTCCTAAAACCCTGATCGGGTCTCTGTCACTGTGATCCTGGCTATTGATCACTCTGTTTTTTGCCAGGAACAAAAAAAACACAGTGTCGTGTAGAGCTTAAAGGACAATTAAACTTTTTAAAGCCTTGCTTCCTTGAAGGAAGCAAAGAACATGTCCTTCTTCTTACAAGAAAACCTAACCTGCATCTTCATAGATACATGCGGGTTTACTCTTGGCTGTGTCTCACAGCTGAGACACAACTATTGCCGTCCGTCTGCTCAGGGTCTGAATTATCCGGGGATTGCTCTCTGCTAGTGCAGCTGAGTATACATTGGGATTTTTCCCCTATATATTAGAAGCACAGGTCAATGATAAAGTTGAATTGTGCCTCCCAGAATACAGGTTGGGGAATGAGTAGAATGCTCTCCATGGAATTGAATTTAAACTTTGCATATGTAGTACTACCTGCACTGGGTAATATAGAGCTCCGTCTCGTGGAATCACTCATTATTATGTGACTTTGCACCAAGTATATCCTAGGACCATGTCCTGGGATGGTGGCAAGTAAGCTTATGATTAAACTTCGGGGCTAGTTTACAGGAAGGAGAATGCTTCACTTCCACCTGATGTTAAGGAGCCAATACATTTTTAAATATATTTTATTTTAACATCTAGGGAGAAGTGGGTGGAAATAGCTTTCTTATTATACAATGTCATGTTCTAGCTACTGCAATGTAATAAAAAAAAATCATTATGCAGCAGAACCTATTTTTTTCCTGCTGCACATTCTTTATAAACTTATTTTTCTAATGCATTCTAAACTTAATGGTCTACTCCAGGGGTCCTCAAACACATGCGGCCCGCCGAGGACATTTATCCGGCCCGCGGGGGGTGCTGCCGGCACCCCCCTTCCGCGCTGTTTATCTTCTTTTTTTTTTCTTTCTGGCAGCCGCAGAGGATGCGGCAGCAGGAAAACGAAAAAAGTAAAAATATCACCGCGACTGGATGTGACGTTACGTCACATCCGGATCCGGTAACTGTTTCCCTCCTCCGCAAGAGGACAGTGCGCGAGACGTCCGGGGACACAGCAGCTGGAGGTAAGTGATGGGGAAGCGGGGGAGGAGGGAGGTATAACGAGCACTGGAATGGCACACTATTCCTGGGCATCTGACTGGCACAATATTCCTGGGCTCTGACTGGCATAATATTACTGGGCATCTGAATGGCAAAATATTCCTGGGCTCTGACTGGCATAATATTCCTGGGCATCTGACTGGAATAATATTACTGGGCATCTGAATGGCACATTATTCCTGGGCATCTGACTGGCACAATATTCCTGGGCATTTGACTGGCATAATATCACTGGGCATCTTAATGGCAAAATATTCCTGGGCTCTGACTGGCATAATATTCCTGGGCATCTGTCTGGCACAATATTCCTGGGCATCTGACTGGCATAATATTACTGGGCATCTGACTGGCATAATATTACTGGGCATCTGACTGGCATAATATTCCTGGGCTCTGACTGGCATAATATTCCTGGGCATCTGACTGGCATAATATTCCTGGGCATCTAACTGGCATAATATTCCTGGGCTCTGACTGGCATAATTTTCCTGGGCATCTGACTGGCAAAATATTCCTGGGCATCTGACTGGCAAAATATTCCTGGGCTCTGACTGGCATCTGAATGGCACACTATTCCTGGGCATCTGACTGGCACAATATTCCTGGGCATCTGACTGGCATAATATTACTGGGCATCTGACTGGCATAATATTACTGGGCATCTAACTGGCAAAATATTCCTGGGCATCTGACTGGCAAAATATTCCTGGGCTCTGACTGGGCATCTGAATGGCACACTATTCCTGGGCATCTGACTGGCACAATATTCCTGGGCTCTGACTGGCATAATATTCCTGGGCTCTGACTGGCATAATATTCCTGGGCATCTGACTGGCATAATATTACTGGGCATCTGAATGGCAAAATATTCCTGGGCTCTGACTGGCATAATATTCCTGGGCATCTGACTGGCACAATATTCCTGGGCATCTGACTGGCATTATATTACTGGGCATCTGAATGGCAAAATATTCCTGGGCTCTGACTGGCATAATATTACTGGGCATCTGAATGGCAAAATATTCCTGGGCTCTGACTGGCATAATATTCATGGGCATCTGACTGGCACAATATTCCTGGGTATCTGACTGGCATAATATTACTGGGCATCTGAATGGCAAAATATTCCTGGGCTCTGACTGGCATAATATTCCTGGGCATCTGACTGGCATAATATTACTGGGCATCTGACTGGCATAATATTCCTGGGCATCTGACTGGCAGAATATTACTGGGCATCTGAATGGCAAAATATTCCTGGGCTCTGACTGGCATAATATTACTGGGCATCTGACTGGCATAATATTCCTGGGCATCTGACATGCATAATATTCCTGGGCATGTAACTGGCATAATATTCCTGGGCTCTGACTGGCATAATTTTCCTGGGAATCTGACTGGCAAAATATTCCTGGGCATCTGACTGGCAAAATATTCCTGGGCTCTGACTGGCAAAATATTCCTGGGCATCTGACTGGCATAATATTCCTGGGCTCTGACTGGCATAATATTCCTGGGCATCTGACTGGCATAATATTCCTAGGCATCTGACTGGCATAATATTCATGGGCTCTGACTGGCATCATATTCCTGGGCTCTGACTGGCATAATATTCCTTCGGATTTCCCTTGCTCCTAAAGATGCAAACACCCCCCTGAAGCTGGATTGAATTCAGCGGAAATCACTGAATTCCAGTCAATTCTATTGTCCAGATTTTAGCTTGTACAGAAAAGTGTAGAATAATTAAAGTAAACATTTCTCAAATATAAAAATATGTATGCACAATTATAATATATTAATGTTATATAATAATATATTTTCAGGTATATAAGAATATTTTTAATTTAAATTTAAAAAAAGATATTTAATTTAAATTTTATTTCGTTTTTTTGTATTTACATTTTTTTCAGTGGGAGGACTTTGGCTATTTCCATATTAGCCATGGTCCTCCTGAAATGGCCCTGAAATAAGCCAAAGTCATCGCTGTAGAAGTACCATTTTGGCTGCCAAACTCTGGAGGAATGCTGATTTGAGATAACTTCAGTGGTCTCTAAGTAGTCAAAATTGGGTCCAAAACTTTTCTCAAGAAAAGTTTGAGCTCCCAGTGTTGACCCTAAAATGTAATTTTCACTGTGCATTTAGCAAACATGTTAAGTTGTTCCTAAAGGGGTACCTACCAATTTTGAGCACGTGTTTATAGGAAACGAGACACGTAGAAATAGGTGACATCTTCCAAACCTGACAGCACTAATTTGACATTGATTCAAAGGAATTTTTTTTAAAATATTTTGATATTTATATACATGAGACATGGTGATTTTGTTCTGGCATTTCTCTAGAAGATTTGGCTAATTTGAAGAATTTGATCATTTGAAAAGTTGACGTTACTTCCATTTTTAAAAACAAGTTTTTACTATATGATCACTCCTTGCCTGTCTACTGATCTTGCTGTCTCATTACACCTTTGCCCTCATGAGGGGAAGTACGTGTATCTACAAAATTAACGGGGCACCAGAAGCTCTTTAATTTACCCTCACAGGCACATTCTTTTTCTAGCAACTTTTCAACAGTTCAATCATAGAGGAAACCAACAGTATACCACCGGAGGCAATGCTACATCATGTATTCATACATATCTTCCTTAGGTGGTGGTAGCAGCCGAGAAAGAGGATCCTAATGGTGGTCAGCTAGTAAGGTACATGCAGTAGCGATGCATTGGTATGAAGGTACCCATTCCATTATCAGGGAGCTAAACGTCTCCTCTCCTTAGGCATACATGGTTGCAAAACATTCTACTTGACATGAACAGCACCTTCATATATAGCAGAACTGAAATGAACTAGAACAAATCCATTGTCTCCACTTAGAAAATGTGTAGTCCAGCACTACTAGAATCTTTAGAGCTATTTGGAAGTTTGTTGAATTATAGCCTGAATTTGACAAAGACACAGGTTATATCTTTATATCCAATACATAACCAACAGGAGATATTGAAGAAATTTGGTAGAAAGTAAAAGGGCCCAGAGATAATCAATTATCTGGTTATAAAAATGACTCCTCATATAGAAAATATTGTCAGGATAAACTAAACGAACATCCTACAGGAGCTACAAACAATGACAGCTCGATGGGCCAAGATTGAGATCTCATGGCTTGGTCGCATTAATGTTTTAAGGTCATATATCAATAAGTTTCAAAGCAGAACAGCAGGGTGGATGGATATAGAAAGAATACACTGTAAGAACATAGATTTATCTATACTTTGCTGAATGCCATTGGGACTTTATGGAGACCTGGATATCAGGTTTAAAACTGTTAGAGATATCATGCAGCCTCTATACCAAATAAAAAAAGGACTTCAAATTAAAGATTCAGTTTCACTGGCAGCACCTGTGCAGATCCTCTCGGTTTGTTTAACCAATCTAGGCCTAACTTCATGGAAGAACATGGGTATAAATATAACTGGGGATTTATATAATAGGTTATCACTTTTCCCATAGTTGTGTTGTTAATATAATCTCCCGCCTAGAGAATTATTTAAGTATATAAGGGTTAAATCTTTCCTTACTTCAAACCCCCCAGTGGAGGTATCAGGGTGGGATAAACTACTCATCTCTAACACATTGAGGAGTTCAATATCTAAGATCCAAGGATTCTTTGAAGTGAATGATAATACTGAGAAGCCCTTGGTTGTGGTACAATGGGAGACAGATTTGGGGATATCCTTTACATTACAGAATTGGTTTAGAGTCTGGAAGGAAATAAGGAAAGCGGTTCATTGTATCAATAGTCAAGAACACTTCTATAAACGTATTCATAGGTGGTATCTAGTCCCGGACCGCTGAGCCAAATTTCTACAATTTTAATGACTTATGGTGGAGATGCTGAGAAAAAACTGTCTCTCAGATCCACATATGGGAAAGCAACGGTTTATCAACAAAAAAAAAATATCTGAAATATTAAAGACACTGTTTAGTTATGAGGGTATCGTGAAGCTCCAGACCTTTCTATTCCATCCAGACCTTCCAAATCAAAACAAATCAGAAAAATCTCTCTATATAAATGTACTAATAGCCTGCAAGTTATGCTTTGCCAGATACTGGAATAAAACTGAAATCCTGTCATGGAAGGAAATAAAAACACAGATAGACTTTTCAGGCTACAGCAGAAAAATATTTATTTTGAGTAGAAAAGGAGGGGAAAGGCAGATACAAAAAGATATGGACTAATTGGACGTTGGTACAGGAGAAGATAGAGAGAGAAGCAAATAGAGTGTTTGGGATTAGAGAAGACCTATATAACAACTTTGGTCGTGACCCTCGTTAAGCTAGTCCCTGTGAGATGTATGAAGCTACTGGTAATTCTATGATTTGGTATCCAGGGTTGCGCCCCCCCTGGGCCCACAACTGCTTGGTGTGGCGCTCCGTCCCCCCTTCCCACCCTGTGTGCTGGCCCAGTAGTGTGTTTGTTAGAGTGAGGAGGAATGAGTGGAATGGTGATTATGGATGCTGCAGTTAAAGGAATAATAATATTTTGAGTTACTAGAACTTTAGGTAAAGAATTATTAGGCAGGGAAGGATAGAAAACAGTCATATAGGTAAAGGTACCCTAGCTACGATTCAGGTCTCAGAAAATAAAAGAGAAGAAAAGGTGAAAATCCTAGATATTCCTGAAGGGGCTACACACAGATTACAAAACATGCCCTAATATCACCAAATAGAATTTGTACTATTGTGTTATCTTTGCTTTACAGTAAAGTATATCATTTTATTATCCTTCTAAAGTGTTTATGACAATGAGAATTGAACCATGCTTTGTTGAATAATGGCTGTAAACATTAGGGATGTGATAAGTGTATCAGGTATATTGCCTTAAATGGTAAGTAATACCATATTTTGCATTTACATAAAATAGAATACAGGGTGAAGTTCAAAGGATGTAAGGGTTATATTGTACCTACATGATAACTATTGCAAAACAGCTCAACATGTAGAGGAAACTAGCAAAGAAAATAGTGGAGAGGTATGTGTAAAAAAATAAAACATTTGAACTCAATGATACTTTCTGAGGTTACAATCAGATTACAAATCATTGACATTAACAAAAACTAACATATCCACAGTGATCAAGCAATGTAAAATCCCAATCTGCTGAAAAGTTGAGCAAAAAAAAAAAAAAAATACAAACTGAACACAGACATAGCATTATTATTATTATAGTTAATTTTTTTAAACTGAATAGGTAAGGACATTTTTAGGTATCAGGTCCAATTAATAGAGGGACAAAAACTAAAACAAAAAACAACAACCTTTAATGCCGTGCATACAGTACACTAGGGTAATTGAAGTCACAGGGAGGTATTTCCTCACTTAAGTTACGTTATTATTGTTTCTATAATTTTTTTCTTTTGCTTTATAACATTATGTAATTGCTATTTTTGTCATTTCTTGAATAAATTCCAAATTGTTTATATAAACATGTCAATAGTATATTTTAGGATCAACATTGTTAGACAATAAATGATAAATAAATAAATGCCGTCATATCCGGCAGGAGTAAACTGGAGTGCATTAGCTGGATGTGGCTGCTGCACATGTAATGCAGCAGAGTATAGCCAGCACCAAAATTTGGTCTCTGGGGCACCCACGATCGCCCCACGTAGCAACCGTGGGAGCAGCATGCTCCGGCAATATGGCTGTGCCCTCTTGTGGTCAGAGCTTCAGAATTTTTTTTTACTTCCGTTGCTCTGAATATGAAAATGTTGCTTGACTGCCCCTAGAGGCAGTCAGCAACATTGCAATGAAAAAAAAAGACTTAATTAGCTTAAAACTAGGGTTAGGGTTAGATTAGCTGTTAGCGATTGTGGACACCATATTGCCGGAGCAGCATGCTCCGGCAATATGGCTGTGCCCTCTTGTGGTCAGAGCTTCAGAAGTGAAAAAAAAAATTCACTTCCGTCGCTCTGAATATGTTGCTTGACTGCCCCTAGAGGCAGATAGCAACATTGCAATGAAAAAAATACTTAATTACTTTAAAACTAGGATTAGGGTTAGATTAGCTTTTAGGGTTAAAATTAAATTAGGGTTACCATAAGGGATAGGGTTAAACTTAAATTAAAACATATTAAGGGATAACATAAGGGTTAGAGTTTGGGTTGAGGTCAAAAGATCAATATAGGAAAAAAACAAAAAAACACTATTTTTGTTTTTTGCCCCCTAAACTCGCAAATAAATGAAAAAAAAAAACATGGAAACAGGCATATTTCTGAACTTGGGACAAAATTTAGAAACTATTTATACGGGGTCTTTTTTAATCATTATATTTGTTAGAAAAAGCTTTTTTTTATTTTTTCACCATATTTTACGATTTTTTTGTAGTAAATTATAAGATATGATGAACATAATGGAGCAATAATTGGCAAGATGGCAGTGACAGTGGAGGGTGCTGATGCTCTTCAGTCAATTATGTTAGATTAGATATTCTAAAAGGCTTCTTCTGAATTATCTCAATTTCCTCAAAACTAACATGTAATGCTAATAAAGTTGCATTGAATATAGAAATTAAACCCATGTTTCTTTCGCATCATATTTCACATTTTGTTTTAGTATCCAATCACCCAATTTTCTTGACTAAGTTGAAACACCTATTTTTTTTTTTTTTAGGGTTTTCTTGTCAGAAGAAGGGCATTTACTTATTATTATTATTATTATTATTATTTAAGCTATCTACCATTAGACAGGTTCAGCAATATTTTCTGGAGAAATCCCCATACTGATCAGTGAACTGCTATTTGATAAGTACAATATATTAGTTTGCCAATACGTGAGACAATGTGTTTTGTTTTTTAATACTCACTTAATTCTATGTTTAATATATATATAATATATTCTTTAATGTGTATCATATGATAACATAGATTTATTTTTATATTGATGTGATTGTCCTAATTCAATGTATTTTATAGAATTGTTTTTATACAAATATTTTTATAATGTTTTGAGTTTCTCAGATCCATCCGTTTGTATCCATGGAACCTACAGCATTCTTCTTAATCAGAAAGCTAGACATATATTTTCACACATGTGGATCTTTGTTTAGACCTTCAGCCACTTTTTGTGTACAACTTCCTTTGTGACACGTGGGCCTGTCAAGTTTCAGCTGTTGATCTCCCTTAAGCCAGAGTGGGAATCCCTAACTTCATTAATCCCTTATGTGTTTCAAGTACCCGATTCCCTCTAGATTGTAAGCTTGCGAGCAGGGTACTCTACATGGGCGTCCGCAGGGGGGGGGGGGCGCTTGTCCCCCCTGGATTTTTGCAATTCCTTTAAAAAAAAATGTAATTTTTTTTTTTTTATTAATGTTATTTTTTTTACTCAGTGTGTAGCCCCTAGTTTTTCCTAGGGGACTGCACACCAGTTGCTGGGGCAGGAGGTGGCACCCAAAGCTGTTGCTCTCTGCAACTCTGCTTGCTGTAATACTGGTCTCCCATCCACATTGGTGCAGGTCTCTGCAGCTGTCAGTCATGCTGCATGGAGAGCCAATGACAGGGGTGCTCGGGGATGTGAAGTTATTGCCCCGCCCCTCAGCCCTCCATGTGGCAGCATGACTGAAGAAAGCCTGCAGTGCAACATCATGGAGGAAACAGGGGAAGATACTCAGAGACCATAGCTGAGCCTCTGTAACAGGTAGGAAGAGCTTATAATAGCTTTAAAAAACAAAACAGCCCAGGTACATGGAAGAGTGGAGTAAATCCAAGGAGGTCCCTCCCATAGTGTTGTATCTGGTGCTGAGAGGTTATATTGTGTGCTATAGTGTTGTATCTGGTGCTGAGGGGTTCAGGGCCAGCCTTAAGTGTCCCCGTGGCGCCCCCCATGTCTTTCACCCCCCGTCTCTTTCACCCCCCTATGTATGTGTCCCTTTCCTCTTCCTTGCCATGTCTGTCTCTCTCTAACTCTCCCATACCTCTTTTCTCTCTCTCTCCCTCCTCTGTTCTGTCTCTCTCCCCCCTCCCCTGTCTCTCTCCCCCCTCTGTTCTGTCTCTCTCCCCCCCTCTGTTCTGTCTCTCTCCCCCCCTCTGTTCTGTCTCTCTCTCTCTCCCCCTCCCCCTGTTCTGTCTCTCTCTCCCCCTGTTCTGTCTCTCTTTTCCCCCCTCCCCCTGTCTCTCTCTCCCCCTCCCCTGTCTCTCTCCCCCCTCTGTTCTATCTCTCTCCCCCCTCTGTTCTGTCTCTCTCCCCCTCTCTGTTCTGTCTCTCTCTCCCCCCCCCCTCTGTTCTGTCTCTCTCCCCCTCCTCTGTTCTGTCTCTCTCCCCCCCTGTTCTGTCTCTTTCTTCCCCTCCTCATGTTCTGTCTCTCTCTCTCCCCTCCCCAGAAATGTAAAAACAGCCCTAGTCACCAAGGGAAAGTCAAGGTCAAAATGTCTTGTCAGTGAGGGGTTAACAAGTAGGCACTGGGCAAGTTGCAACTGAGAATTTCATTCTACTATAAATTATTAAATTATAGCCATACTTTATTTAACATAATAGGTAGATTTAATGTCAGGAGTCATCATGACTAAAGTTCATGCCACTAGCCACCAGGTAAGTGCAGGGGAAATGGGAGGATTTTTGAAAATTGTCTGGGGCTTATTAATGGTAAATAACACTGGCTTAATATTGGGCAAATTGGCTGGAGCATATTAAATGGCAAATAACACTGGCATTTAATTGGGCAAATTAGCAGGGGCATATTAAATATCAAATAACACTGACATATTATTGGGCAAATTGGCTGGGGCATATTAAATGGCAAATAACACTGGCATATTATTGGGCAAACTAGCAGGTGCATATTAAATGGCAAATAACACTGGCATATTATTGGGCAAATTAGCAGGGGCATATTAAATGGCAAATAACACTGGCATATTATTGGGCAAATTAGCAGGGGCATATTAAATGGAAAATAAATAACACTAGCATATTATTGGGAAAATTAGCAGGGGCATATTAAATGGCAAATAACACTGGCATATTATTGGGCAAATTGGCAGGGGCATATTAAATGGCTAACAACACTGGCATATTATTAGGCAAATTGGCTGGGGCATATTAATGGCAAAATAATACTGGCATACTATTGGGCAAATTGGCAGGGGCAGATTAAATGGCAAATACTGGCATATTAGTGGGCAAATTGGCTTTGACTTATTAATGGCAAATAATACTGGCACATTATTGGGCAAATTGGCTGGGGCATATTAATGGCAAATGATACTGGCATATTATTGGGCAAATTGGCTGGCAATGTGCATGTAATGTGGTGATGGAGGCATTTAAATGGGGTGATGGGGCATGTCCTTGGTGTGCAACTGGATTATGGGTCATGTCGTGGGTGTGCATCGCGGGTGGGGGGGGGGGGGGGGTGCCCAAAATTTGTCTGCCTAGGGCAGCAAAAAACCAAGATACACCACTGCTTGCACTGCTTGTAAGTGGTTACATCTTAGAAAAAACTTCTTACAGGAATTACCTTGCCCACCTCTGTTGTTTTTTAATTTACAATGTATCCATCTGTAATGCAGATAATCATTACATTTTAGAAAACAATATCATGTAATTATAACATATGCTCTAACTAGAAAATTAACAAGAAGCAAGAAGCTATAATTTTGTAATTCAATTGTAACGATGCATGAATTACATTTTGAACCAAAATTTCCTTCAGTACAATATATTCCAGTGTACTGCTCCTATGTGCCTTCACGTGTATTCCACATCTATTGAAGAAAGGGGGAACCAGAAGTCGCCCATTGTCATTGAAAATTTGCCTTTTGATAAGCAAAACTGTTAGAGTTGAATTATTACAGAAAACACTAACATCTAACAATGTAGTTATTATAAATAATGCATCAACTATTATCCTGTAAGAAAAAAAAACTATATATGTAATGAGAGTCTGAGAGAAAAGATAAACTTAAGTTATAGTTTAGACAGTAAGTAAGTTTTAGTTTAGACAGTTTGGAATTCTCTACAGAGAAATAACTATATTGGAGTTTGGTTTTCCAAGCAAGGCTACTCTATATAAACTGACTAGTAATTTGACACAACTGGCTTAGTCTTTGCACTATTTAGCATATATTGTAGACTTATTTTAAAGTAACAGTGAAGGCTGAATAAAGCGAGGGAAGCTTTATTTATAAAATAATTGTATTCCTTCTTAAGAAATAGCTTAATGGTTGTCACATCCATCTCTTAGCACTGTTTAAAAGGTTGAGCATGGTTGATAACACGAAAAAATGTTTTATTAACCTGATTAAACTGGTTGTATGAGACGCCAATAAAGTAGGGTTATTAAAGTTATAGTACATGGAAAATACTAGTGCTGAAATTAACACAAAAGTAGGACAAAGCACACAGCTCTGGGAGCTATTCACTAAAGGTGAATGAATAGTTTCATCACACCGACTTAAGGCATTATATGTATTATAAAGGCCATTGTAAAATCAGTGATAGTTCAAAGATTTAACTATGCATTATGCGGGGGCCAAATGATCCCTTTAGGAGGAGAAGTTGACCAGTTTTGGCCATTTAAAATGCATACTTTAGTCAGCAAGAAAAAATATGCATCTCACCTTACCTCATCTGGAAATCACTTTAGAGAATAGCACCCGCTATCTTTTTAACTTACTTTTTGCGTTGTTGGAACAGAGAGCATAAAACCATCAATGCTTAGCTTAAAACAGGACTCTTTTGGTTCATCTATAATGGACCCTAGAGTAACATAATACTTAGCCTTTACTGTTGCTTCACTAATATGTGAAACGAAAGGAGGAAAAGATAAGTGATCAGAAAGACCATATAGGAAAGGTAGGTATAAATTAAAGTGTAGCTGATAGGAGCGTATATAAATATAGTCTGGGTTTTAAACCTACGTTTTGCAGGCACTGGTACATGCTTGATAGACTCTATTACGTCTGCTCCATTCTCAAAGATATGTGGGTCCACAATATCAATGTCTGGTGGCGGATATGACGGGGGTGGGGGAATTATTAATTGGGGTGGGCTGCGAGTGTTGCTTCTTGGGGGCTTTTGTGGCACCTGCCGTCCATTACCTATATAAAAATTAATAAATAAGTTATTTTGTGTAGAATTTCAAACTAACCTATTTAACAAGAATATTGCATTAAAACCTCCTGAAGACTCAACTTATACATTAAAGAACTTCTTATATTTCAAACTTATTTTCCAGCATCATAGATTGTTCCAAGCATAACAAGCCATTCCAAAAGAATCTTTCATTATTAAATATTAGGATACAAAGATCTGTACATTCAATTACTGGTTGGTAATAATGCTACATTTAAGGGATAAGGAAAGTACACTCTATTTGAATACTATGGTTTTACATATCAGGACATACCATATTTGCTTGAATATAAGACAAGGTTTTTTTCAGAGCAAATGCTCAAGCATCGTCTTATAATCAGACCTCAAATAGAAGTCTGACTGTAAGACTGGGAATCCAAGTTCCCCTGCAAAGCTGCAAGGGACCTGGATCATGCTCTCATGCAGCTGGTGAAAAGATTTTTGCCACCCTAGACGAAACCTTGTTTTGCCGCCCCCTTGGCTCCGCCCCTGGCCCTGCCTACATAGTATTACACCTGGGGCATCAATGATAAATAAAATTCTAATAATGCATGCATTAAAATGTAAGTATCTAATAGCATTGTACATTTGCTAACTTATTCACCACTGAACCTGCCAGGACGGGCATTGTACAGAGCAGGTGCAGCCACACAATTAAATCAATCCGCATTCAATTCTTGGGATGCTGAAATGCCAGTAGAACAGTGCATGACCAACTTAATTTTGTTTTTTAGGAGACAACGGCAACATAAATCATGCACACACAGAGAGTCTCACACATACAGAGAGACAGTTTTGCTCTGTTACTTTTTAAAGAAAAGTACATTTCTTAATGTGTCCCCCTGTCTGTCTCTCTCTCCCTTTACATGCCAGTCTCTCTCCCCTCCACTGTCTGTCTGTCTGTCTGGCTCTCTCTCCCCTCCACTGTCTGTCTATCTCTTTTCCCCTCCACTGTCTCTCTCTTTCCCCCTCCACTGTATGTCTCTCTCTTTCCCCCCTCCACTGTTTGTCTTTCTCTTTCCCTCCTCCACTGTCTGTCTCTCTTTCCCCCTCCACTGTCTGTCTCTCTTTTCCTCCCCTCCACTGTCTGTCTCCCTCTCTTTCCCCCTCCAGTGTCTCTCTCTTTCCCCATCCACTGTCTTTCCCCCCTCCAGTGTCTCTCTCCTCCCCCTCCACTTTCTGTCTCTCTTTTCTTCCTCCACTGTCTGTCTCTATTTTCCCTCCTCCATTGTCTGTCTCTCTCTCTTCCCCCCTCCACTGTCTGTTTGTCTTTCTCTTTCCCCCCTCCACTGTTTACCAGTAAAACTTTTTTTTGAGTCTTATATTCAGACTTTTTCTTTTTTCCCTAAATTACCGTATTTGCTTGATTTTAAGACAACCCTGATTATAAGACGACCCCCCAAACTTTGGATATTCCTTTAGGAAAAAAACTAAAAGCCTGAATATAAGACTACCCTATAGGAATTTTTTTTAACTTGTATATATTCACATGTAAATAGCTTTTCAATAGAAATTTTGATATAAAAAAATGCATTTCTTGTTTTTATTTCCTTTTATGTGCCAATGCTGCCTCTCTCTTTCCCCTCCCCCCAGCTTTGCCTCTCTCCCCCCAGTGTTGTCTCTCTCTCCCCCTCCCTCAACTTTTTCTCTCTCCCCCCCTTTGTGTCTCTCTCCCTCCCTTTGTGTCTTTGTTTGTCTCCCCCCTCCCCTTGTCTCATTCTGCCCCCCTCCCTCTGTCTCACTCTGCCCCCTCCCTCTGTCTCACACTTCCCCCTCCCTCTGTCTCACTCTGCCCCCTCCCTCTGTCTCACTCTGCCCCCTCCCTCTGTCTCACTCTGCCCCCTCCCTCTGTCTCACTCTTCCCCCCTCCCTCTGTCTCACTCTTCCCCCCTCCCTCCCCCCCTCACCTGTAACTCGCTCCCTAGTGGCTAGTGGAGGCAGCCGGGGGATGTCTGCATGATACATGCAGACATCCTCCATGCTGCCCGACACTTCCGTCTATTATGACGGACAGCCGGTCCGTCATAATGGACGGCAGTGTTGGGCAGCATGGAGGATGTCTGCACTATCGTGCAGACATCCCCCGGCTGTCCAGATGTCCCTGGTGGGTAGACCAGAACATACGAGCAGACATCCTCCGCTGCTGCCCGGCACTTCCGCCGGGACTTTTATGATGAAGCCGGAAGGACCTGGCTCATCGCGCAGACATCCCCTGGCTGTTAGCGAGGGGGATCCAGGTCCCCTGCAGCTCTGCGGGGGACCTGGATCCCTGTCTTATAGTCTGACCTCGATTTGAGGTCAGACTATAAGACGACCTCAACTATAAGACAAGGGGTATTTTTCAGAGCATTTACTCTGAAAAAACCTTGTCTTATATTCGAGCAAATACGGTAATATCCAAAGTTTGGGGGGTCATCTTATATTGCAAAATATAGCAAATATGGTAATAACAATCATCTATTCCATCTAGCTCTTAAAATCAGGTAAGTTCACCTTACTGCCTCCATGGGAATCACCTGCAGCACATTGCACATTAGTGCTAATCACACACATATTGTATTTGTTTTCCATAGCAGCATACCACCCTTCGATTGCCATAGGGTGGCACTAAAATGGATAAAAAATAAAGATATTCTTAATAGTTTTAACATGAATTTAGAGTGAATGGGAGAGAGACCAATAGGATGAAAGGAGGGATCTAAGGGAAGCAGGCCAATAAGGTGAAAGACATACAGTTAGTAGCCAATGGGTTGAATGAAATCAATGGTAGTAGGAAGTAGCAAAGGGAAGTTGGGCAATACTATAATGAAAGGGGTGTAGTTGTGAGTGAGGGAAGTAATGCAATAAATAATAATTTTGAACCAGTCTAATATCAAGAATTTGAAGAAAACGATTCAGAAACTATATAACTCAACTAGTAGATTCAGTGGACCCTGCAGTGTGGCTTTGTAACGTGAAACAGGAAATACAAAACAAGAAAATGGAATTCAAACATTATAAAAGCAAGGAATCAGCATTATCATTTATAGAGTACAAAGATGCCAACAAAGCCTGCAAAAAGGCAATTAAAATGGCTAAATTGGAAAACGAGAAAAGGATTGCTAAGGAGAGTAAAACCAACCTCAAAAGTATATAAATGGAAAAAAAAAGATAAAGAGGGAAAATGTTGGGCCCTTGTTATCCCAAATGGGAAATTTGGTAAGTGAGGACAGAGAGAAAGCAGACATTTTAAAAACTTTTTTTTCTTCTGTTTATACTAAGGAAGAACAGATGGATGAGCCCTTGCTACCGCAAGTTACGGAACAGTCACCTCAAACATGGGATTGGCTGAAACAGGAAAAAGTGCAATTAAACTCTGTTAAGATAGACAAGGTCCCAGGGCCAGATGGTATACACCCAAGGGCCAGACCACTATTTATGATCTTTAGGGATTCTTTCAGTTCAGGTATAGTGCCAACAGACTGGCGAAAGGTGGATGTCATTCTAATATTTCAAAAGGATCAATCTCTGCCAGGTAATTATAGGCCAGTGAGCTTGACATCTGTAATGGGGAAATTACTGGAAGGATTGCTAAAGGTATACACTCAAGAATACATCATGAATTAGAATATAATTAGTAAAAGTCAACATGGTTTTTTTGAAAGACAGGTCTTGTCAAACAAACTTAATAACATTTTATGAAGAAGTCAGTAAAAATATAGATCTAGGTGGGGCAGTTGATGTGCTCTGTTTGGACATTGCTAAAGCATTTGATACAGTTTCACACAAAAGGTTACTCTTCAAATTGAGAGAAATAGGTTTTGGGGAAAATGTATGTATTTGGATTGAAAATTGTCTAAAAGATAGAATGCAGAGGGTTGTTGTAGTTGGAAAATCCTCAAACTGGACCAGGGTATTGAGCGGAGTACCTCAGGGGTCTGTTTTGGGCCCTCTTAGAAACATAGAATGTGTCGGCAGATAAGAACCATTCGGTCCATCTAGTCTGCCCAATTTTTCTGAATACTTTTATAAGTCCCCTGTTCCCCGTCTTATAGCCAGGATAGCCTTGTGTCTATCCCACGCATGCTTAAAATCCTTGACTGTGTTTACCTCTACCACTTCTGCTGGAAGGCTATTCCATACATCCACTACCCTCTCAGTAAAGTAATACTTCCTTATATTACTTTTAAATCGTTGCCCCTCTAATTTAAGACTATGTCCTCTAGTTGTGGTAGTTTTTCTTATTTTAAATATACTCTCTTCCTTTACTGTGTTGATTCCCTTTATGTATTTAAATGTTTCTATCATATGTTTCTGTTACGTCTTTCCTCCAAGCTATACATGTTAAGATGCTTTAACCTTTCCTGGTAAGTTTTATCCTTCAACCCATGAACCAGTTTAGTAGCCCTTCTCTGAACTCTGTCCAAAGTATCAATATCCTTCTGGAGATACGGTCTCCAGTACTGCGTACAATACTCCAAGTGAGGTCTCATCAGTGCTCTGTACAATGGCATGAGCACTTCCCTCTTTCTACTGCTAATACCTCTCCCTATGCAACCAAGCATTCTGCTAGCATTTCCTGCTGCTCTATTGCATTGCCTACCTACCTTTAAGTCCTCTGAAATTATTACTCCTAAATCCCTAAATCCTCAGATGTTGAGGTTAGGACTGTTCCAAATAGTCTATATTCTGCTTTTGGGTTTTTACGCCCAACGTGCATAATCTTGCACTTGTCCACATTAAATGTCAGTTGCCACAGCTCACAGTTTTCTAGTTTAGCTAAATAATTTGCCATTTGGCTTATCCCTCCATGAATATCAACCCTGCTGCAAATCTTCTTTTTAATTTGTTTATTAATGATCTCCCATGTTGTGCTGAGAGCCATGTCTCAGTGTTTGCTGATCCTAAATTAGGTAAGGTAATAAAGACTAATGTTGATGTTCTTTAATACAGGAAGATTTGAACAGAGTGGGGGACTGGGCAATTAAGTGGCAAATGAGGTTCAAAAAAGACAAATGTAAAGTTATGAAATAATTAAAGAATATTTGCAGCGCACAGTTCATAGACACTAGGAGAAATGAACGATTAGAAATGCCCTTAAGGTGTCGCACTACATGTGATCTGATCTGAACACAACTGAAATGGTAAAAAAATGCAGGTGTCAAATGAGGTCACACCCAAAAAACACAAATGAACTAAGTGAACAATTATAACAGTCCAATACTTAAAACAGTGCAATGATACAAAATAGTGCCATAATGAAGAATGCAATATAAAATGCAAATATAAGATTCAGGTGTTCACCCAGCAATTGCAATATATAAATAGATACTTGCAAAGTGAAACATAAATCGATACAAATATACAAAATATATATCAGTACTTTTAGTGGAGCTGTCTAATGTGATAGATCACAAAACGTATCTATGTATAAGACATAAAACCGTGGAATTCAGTGAAATAAACAATCAAATGTTATATAGCAAGCAAAAACATGCTGATGAGTATCAACACTGGGTAAATTTCTTCTGTTCTGTGATTCTGAAAAAAATAATAACATGAGTGTGAGTGTGTGCATGTCAGTGTGAGTGAGAGTGTGTGCATGTCAGTGTGAGTGAGAGTGTGTGCATGTCAGTGTGAGTGTGTGCATGTCAGTGTGAGTGAGAGTGTGTGCATGTCAGAGTGAGCGAGAGTGTGTGCATGTCAGTGTGAGCGAGAGTGTGTGCATGTCAGTGTGAGCGACAGTGTGTGCATGTCAGTGTGAGCGACAGTGTGTGCATGTCAGTGTGAACGACAGTGTGTGTATGTCAGTGTGAGTGTGTTGTGTGTGTATGTATGTAACTGGCTGTGTATGTGTTGTGTGTGTATCTTTGTAACTGTCTGTGTGTGTGTTGTATGTGTGTGTGTGTGTGTGTGTGTGTATGTAACTGGCTGTGTGTGTATGTATGTAACTGGCTGTGTATGTGTTGTGTGTGTATGCATGTAACTGGCTGTGTATGTGTTGTGTGTGTATGCATGTAACTGGCTGTGTATGTGTTGTTGTGAATATGTATGTAACTGGCTGTGTATGTGTTGTTGTGAATATGTATGTAACTGGCCGTGCATGTGACGTGTGGGACACATTAAGGAATTATTTTTTTATTTAAAAAAAAGAAAAAACTTGCTGACTGGTGTGTGTGTGTGTGTGTGTGTGTAACTGGCTGTGTATGTGACTGATTGGATGTCTGTGAGGTGTGTGCATGTGATTGTCTCTGTGTATGTATGCTTTTCTGATGTGCCATTGTCTGGCTCCTACATTTTTTTGCGGGCTCCTAAAACTAAATAAAATTTGTCAAGCCCTGATATAAACATAAATCCTTCCTATGCTGTTTGGCAGTCCTGTAATAAAACATGTCACACATACACATAACACACATGTGTGACGTTATTTATTACAGGACTGCTAAACAGGATAGGAATGATTTATGATTTTATATATATATATATATATATATATATATATATATATATATATATATATATATATATATAATGATTTACATCCACCTTTGTGTATTTAAGCTATATATTGTTGGTTTGAGGTTCCTTATTACAGGACTGCCAAACAGCATAGGAAGGATTTATGTTATATATATATATATATATATATATATATATATATATATATACACACACATATGTAACATGAATCATTCCTATGCTGTTTGGCAGTCCTGCAATAAGGAACCTCAAACCAACAATATATAGCTTAAATACACAAAGGTGGATGTAAATCAGTGACCCCCAACCCTCCCCTCTCTCCACCATATCCAGAGTGGGAATAGACCTGCTCTGCATCTCCCACAAGGTGACAGCCAGTAAGGATTCCTTCAGAGCTGCTTCACTGTCCCACGTGGAGCTTCCTTCACATCCCTGTGATGATGCTGTGTAAAAGCCCTTAACTGATAGGATGCTCAGTGATGTGTCAGCCAATCAGTGCAGGGCTTTCACACACAGTAATGATGCTGTTTAAAAGCCCTGCACTGATTGGCTGACACATCACTCAGCCTCCTATCAGTGTAGGGCTTTCACACACTGTCTGTGTGATGTCAGGGGGCGGAGCTATAACGGAGCTGCAAAGACTCGGGGCTTTGCTCATTACATTCGGGGCTTTAGCCCCCGTAGCCCACCCCTAGCGACGCCTCTGGCAGCATGTAATATTTGCCCAAAAAGAACAGTATCAATTTAGAAAGTATAGTGAGAGGAATGGCTACTTAACCCCTTCCCACTTGCAGGATGTTGTATGCTGTCATACTTTTCAGTGCCTAAAAGATTGTAGGACAGCATAGAATGTCCGGAGTTGACCCAAATCATTGTGGCTCCCTGTAGATTCTGCTGCAGGGACTTGCAGTAGGATCTCCAGTGTCAGATAAGATCCCTCAGTCTGACATATAAAATGTTCTGAAACTCTGTGTGGCGGAACAAACCTCGCCACTATGTTCTGGAGAAGCCTGGTTGCTCGCCTGCTGCCTCTGGACTATGGCCCCATGGTAAACGCTTGTATTTTCCCCTGCAGAAAGGCTTGTTCATGCCTTTCTGCCTGGGTGTTCGGTAGATTGAATCAACTCACGAATGAACGGACCCCCTGGTTAAGGTATTTTCCATAACACTATACGTTAATATTGTTAGTTAGTTGTATTCTGTTAGTATACTGGTTATGTGTAATGTTTAATTCTATGAGTAGACCACTCTGAAGGTTTATAATGTGACAGTGACTCCAATAGTTTACTCCAACATCCATTGTTCTGTATTAACTGGATTAACTGGTAAACTGATTATGTTGTGTACATTACTGTGTGTATTGTAATTAGGTCTACTCACTCTATGTTAATTACAATTTGGTTTGCAGTCTGAATGTCTAATGCTTTCCTAGCCCCAGTTAGTTGGAGAACTATGTTTAGTTTCATCCCCCCCATTGTATACTAATGTATGTGATGTCATGTGTATGCCTTTTTATAAGTCTGTTTTGTTTGTTCAATCTTGTTGTACCTAACTGCTAGATGTCCTGCCTATTTGGGTACAAAGAGCAAGGGTCCAGGAAAGACTTGCTGGGTGAATGCTGAGCTTTAATCGGGGATTAAGGAGGTGATTTCACACAACGGACAGAGGGTCTACTACGTCCGGTAGACGGTCCGTTACACTCTGCGTGCCATCACACACAGATGCTATGTTTATAAGTATTTTATACTATTTGTTAGGGTAAACTTATATTTATTGTGTTAACACATAACAAGAGTAATTTCAGCATTGGAAGAGTTAACTTCAGGGAAGGGTTAAGAAGGGTTAAACCCCCCTCCCCTATTGGAGGGAGCACATTCTTTGTCTACCACATAATCTAAACATAGAGACTGTTAGTTTTTATTAAGTAATAAATCTAATGATACCAGACCTTATTTATGGGTTCAAGTATAGGTTGGAAACAAAGAAGAATAGGAGAAAATGACCTAGGGGTCATATCCTGTGTCTGCATCTCAGGAGGTTTGTAATTCTCAGTAGGCACAAAAGAACCATAGATAAATTACTTTGAGTTAATTATATAAATATATTTGTAACATGTATGTATTCTATGTACACTCCCCTTTTCTTTGTCCCCCAATTATGTTACGCCAGCCAACGCCTTGTTGCTTCTATATAAGTGCTTGTCTTTACAATAAACTTTAGAGTTACTTAACGAACGACCTCTGTGTCAGACTTGAGTTACTATCCGAACGCGTTCGCTGATGTGTTTCCAACTCCCACCACGTGAATCCAAATCAGAGTGATACATTGCCGTATACCAGAGACTTGCTGATAGAGACCTAAGACGAATTGGTCCCTTTCACTATTTTATAATGTTTTTCTATAATTCTTATGAATGAGCATTGCAACTGGTCCCTCTGATTATAAATCACCAGTTCGCAATCACGGTCATTTACTTTCAACTAATATGTCCAAAAGAAACTGTGTCCATTAAAATAGCATTAACCTTACAAATTAAATGGGTATACAAGTTACTAAATGCTTGAATAGCAAGGTTGGGAAACTTTGCATCAGAGAAATGATGAGGGCTAAATGAAAATCAAATAAGACAATCCAACAAAGAAAACTTGTAAATGTAAAATGTAAATGCAACAGCACATTTACTACAATGCTTTAACCCCTTCGCGACAATGTACATGTCCGGCATGTCCTGCCGGGAACTCTGTTCCCGACAATGGACGTGCCTGGCACGTCCTGCAGTGAATCAAGCGGTTTTCACGATCAACAATGGCGTTGTCAAGGGAATAGCCAGCACCAAAATTTCCTCTCTGGGGCACCCACGATCCCAGCATGCTCCGTCAATATGTCTATGCCCTCTTGTGGTCTGAGCTTCGGAAGTAAAAGTAAATTCCCTTCCGTCGCTCTGAATATGCTGCTTGACTGCCCCTAGAGGCAGCAACCAACATAGCAATTTAAAAACAAAAAAGATTTAATTAGATTAAAACTAGTTATTATTATAGATTAGCCTATAGGGTTAAAATGAAATATTTTTTAGCATAAGGGATAGGCTTAAAATTAAATTAAAATATATTAAAGGATAGCATAAGGGTTAGAGTTGGGGTTAACTTTAGGATTAGGGTTAAATTTTGGGTTCGGGTTTGGGTCAAAAGGTCAATAGAGGACAAAACACCAAAAAACACTATTTTTGGTTTTTGCCCCATAACTCGCAAAAAAATACCCAAAAATATGGAAACATGCATATTTCTGAATTCGGGACAACATTTAGAAACTATTTAGACGGGGTCTTTTTTAATGATTGTATTTGTGTAAATTATATTTTAGGACAAAGTTAGAAAAAGTGGGTTTTTTAAATTTTGCATCATATTTTATGATTTTTTTTGTAGTAAATTATAAGATATGATGAGCATAATAAGCCCTTCTCATGACGATAAAAACAACATATAATTTGTGTGGGTACAGTATGTGAGAAAGAAGAAAATTACAGCTAAACACAAATACCCCAGAAATGTCAAAACAGACATTGTCACCAAGGGAAAGTCAAGGTAAAACTGTCTTGTCACTAAGGGGTTAAATGGAGCTCTGCCACATATTTAAATGTACAGACCACAAGCTACTTATGTGTTTCACAATATACAGTCAGGTCCATAAATATTGGGACATTGACACAATTCTAATCTTTTTGGCTCTATACACCACCACAATGGATTTGAAATGAAATTAACAAGATATGCTTTAACTGCAGACTTTCACCTTTAATTTGAGGGTATTTACATCCAAATCAGGTGAACGGTGTAGGAATTACAACAGTTTGTATATGTGCCTCCCACTTTTCAAGGGACCAAAAGTATTGGGACAATTGGCTGCTCAGCTGTTCCATGGCCAGGTGTGTCAATTCCCTCATTATCCCATTTACAAGGAGCAGATAAAAGGTCCAGAGTTAATTTCAAGTGTGCTATTTGCATTTGTAATCTGTTGCTGTCAACTCTGAATATGAGATTTAAAGAGCTGTCACTATCAGTGAAGCAAGCCATCATTAGGATGAAAAATAAAAAAAAAAACCATCAGAGAGCTAGCAAAAACATTAGGTGTGGCCAAATCAACTGTTTGGAACATCCTTAAAAAGAAAGAACACGGAGGAGGCGTGGCTTCCCAGCGTAATGGCCGCCTGAACTTAGTGCTCCGCAATACCTGAGCCAACAAAAGCTTCCGACAGCGTCTTCAACCTACTCATACCGATCGTATAGGGTGATTCGGATCCATAAATGGGCCCTCCATCCAACACCCGGAGACAAAGTAGAAAAGATCCGCCTGACGTAGCACCAATCTTTAAAAAGCTAAACTCACCGTCAGAGTCTGGCCGCGACGAGGAAATGGCGGGAAACTCAGCGGCCTCGCTTCCAACCACAAAACGCGATCTAGAAGAGATCTTTACAAGAATGCAAACCTGCATTAAAGAAGAGATAGGATCAGCGTTAACAACTATTACCAAAGACGTTTCAGTTCTGAAATCCACGGTCTCCACGCATACGGAACAGCTCAACGCCCTCTCCTCAGATTATGACCAGCTGGCCAACGATACTGTGGACCTCCACCACAGGGTCACTACACTAGAACTTGGCCTGGAAGACCTGGGTAACCGCTCCAGGCGTAATAATATACGTATTCGAGGGCTTACTGAAACGATAGGAGAAGAAGCACTCCCCTCAACGCTACTTCAGATGTTCCAAGAACTGCTCCCCAACATCCCACCGGACCGCCTCCTGCTCGATAGAGCCCACAGAGCGCTCCGGGCTCCAGGCCCCTCAGGCTCCCGCCCACGAGACGTTATCCTAAGATTCCACTATCACCGCACAAAAGAAGACGTCATGAGAATGGCCCGACGGACCCCCTTGAAGTATTCTGGGGTTCCGGTGCAGATATTTCAGGACTTGGAACCTGTTACCTTATACAAAAGACGCCAATGGAAACCACTTACGGACATCCTCCGCAACGCTGGATTTAAGTACGCCTGGGGTTTCCCATTCAAGCTCATACTTACGCAAAACGGATCCACGAAGATCTTCTCCACTTACGAGGACCTCCAAGCATTCACGGATTCTCTACAGATTGAAAACCTTCACCGGTCCCCGGGAACATCAAGGAGTGACTCCTAACTTTTCCAGGACATACCAACCGACCAAAATGCAAAGCAGACCCGTTCACTCACCCGAACTACCACCTCCATGAGAAGATTAGGCAACTCTGAACTGACGGTTCCTCCATACCCAACCCGAGATACGATAAGTGCTATGACATATTGTATACTGACAATCGATTGTTATTATGTACATGTATTCTCATTTCATTACTCCCGTCCGGCACTTACCCCTGAAGGTTATTTTGTGCCCTCGCCATAAAGTTATGCTCCCACCTACTGGTTCTCATACTCCACATAATCTCCCTGCTTAAAGAAAATAACGGGGATCCTTAGGCCCTAAGTCCAGCACTCATGTGCCCCATGCCCTCCAGTTATTAGCTACAAAGAAAGGCCCTAAACCCCCATAACAATGCTATCTTGCTGATACTCCTCGCACGAACGAGAGCATTCTTTTTAAGGGGCCTCCCCCCCCCACTACTGAAAGACCTCCACATCACTTATCCCAACAGTTAGTACAGCTGAGGACTATCCCAGGGGCTTCAGGGCAAAAACCCCTCCGACCCGGCTACCCAAACCGGAGGAGGGTAGTTCATATCACTTGGGAATCCCTCACCTACCATTCCCAACCACGATATCAGCCAGGTACCACATAACCGGAATCCCCCACTCCAACTCAGATCATCCTAGATCCTACCGAGACAGAAGACCTCCTATAGCTAAAGTGCTCATGGTCATTGCTCTGCACTATGTATATATATTTCTCTATTACCACAAAGTGATAGATTTACTTGTTGCTCACAATTTATGTTGTACATTTGAAATTTGCTGTTTGTATGTTGACATTCGAAATATTGCGCTGATTTACCCTCCATCCTATTTAACTGGCCACTAGAGAAAGTCCAGTTAGAACAGATTTAGGACCTTGGTCCTACATCAAAGTGACAGGTTTCCTGTCTCTAAGACTCGCTCACCTAACACTATCCCTTCCTTCTTTTAGCCCCAAACCCTTCCCCTCCCAGTCCTATCAACCCCAATCCCCCCCCTGACCCCCCTTCCCGGGCTGGTTTGTCTTTGGCTTTTGCTTCTCTCTTTTCTCTTTCCTATCTTTCCCCTCTGTCTTTCTATCCTTTCCCTTCTTTCCCCCCACTTACCTCCAAATCATGCCCGCCTCCCTTTCCATCAGATCACTTAACGTACATGGACTTAACTCCCCACAAAAACGAATATCGCTGCTTCGACACTTCAGTAAAACACATACTGACATAGCCCTCATCCAAGAGACCCACTTTTCCCAAATTAACGCCCGATCCTCAAAGACCAACGTTATCCGACCTGTTTTACCGCTAACAATGTCGCCAAGAAAGCCGGAGTCGCAATTTTATTGCATAAATCATGCCCATTGACAGTAACGTACTCCTTCGCAGACCCCTCAGGCCGTTTTCTGTTCATCTTGGGTCAGGTCTGCTCCCACACACTGGCCATCCTTAACATCTATGCTCCAGCAGTCACAGACAAATCCTTCTGGACATCACTCACTACCTTCATCTCCACCCACCCAACTGATACAATTATCGTAGGAGGCGACTTTAACGCAACCATGATACCGGTGCTTGACAGATCTTCATCACAACCAACATCTACAACGCACCCTTCAGACAATTATTTACAATCTTTCATAACTGACCTAGGCCTACTCGACATCTGGAGACTTCAACACCCCTCGACAAGGGACTATACCTTTTTTTCACACCCGCACCTCAGTTACTCCCGAATCGACATACTGTTCATATCTCAAGCCTGCCTCCCCTTGGCCACCTCCTCGGAGATCCACACTATAACATGGTCAGACCACGCAGATGTTACTATACAACTCACACTGATAGACTATTTCAAACATTGGTCTTGGCGACTTAATGACTCTCTGCTACATAACCCTCAAGTGGTTTCCGCACTCAAGGAACAGATTACAGATTACTTCGACTTGAATAAAGACTCGGTCTCGGACCCATCCACTCTGTGGGCGGCCCACAAGACAGTCATCAGGGGGCTCCTCATCCAAACGGGCTCCAGACTTAAGAAACAGAAAGCAGCGACCACACTAAAGCTTCAGACACAACTTATCAAACTAGAAACACAAAACAAATCGAACCCTTCAAATGACACCACTAACGTAATTTCACAAATACGTGCACAACTCCTCTCCGATACGGCCAAATCCTTACGTTTCACAAACGAACCTATTATGAAAAAGCGAACAAAGCAGATCGCTTATTAGTGTCAATGCTGAAAGCCCAGACCAATTATAGAATGATACCTAGTATACGTACCAAGTCCGGAGACACCTCGACTTCCCCACAAGACATCGCCAAGGAATTCGGTTCATATTTATTAGGGATCGACCGATTATCGGATTAACCGATATTATCGGCCGATATTCACAGTTTCCTAAATTATCGGTATCGGCATCTAACTTTACCGATAATGCCGATAATATTTGAATGAAGCAGTTTTCGCGATCAACGATCGCGAAAACCGCTTTAACAGTGCTGGTCTATTGCCTCGACATCGAGGCAATAGCCAGCACCGATATTTCTATTTTGGGACCCCCACGATCGCCCCACGGAGCGATCGTGGGGAGCCATATTGATGGAGCATGCTGCTCCGTCAATATGGCTAAGTCCTCTGCCGGTCTGAGCTTCGGAAGTGAAAGTAACTTCACTTCCGTCGCTCTGAATATGCTACTTGACTACCCCTAGTGGTAGTTTAGTAGCATTGCAATGGAAAATAATTAAAATACATATTTAATTAAATAAAAATAGGTTATTTAGCTATATTAGCCTATAGGGTTAAAATTAAATATTTTTTAGCATAAGGGATAGGGTTAAAATTAAATTAAAGTTAAAAAATATTAAGGGATATAATAAGGATTAGAGTTGGGGTTAAATTTAGTGTTAGGGTTAAATTTTGGGTTCGGGTTGGGGTCAAAAGATCAATATAGGAAAAAAAACAAAAAACACTATTTTTGGTTTTTGCCCCATAACTCGCAAAAAAATACCGAAAAATATGGAAACATGCATATTTTTGAACTCGGGACAACATTTAGAAACTATTTAGCCGGGGTCTTTTTTAATGATTTTATTTGTGTAAATTATATTTTAGGTCAAAGTTAGAAAAAGTGGGTTTTTTTAAATTTTTCATCATATTTTATGATTTTTTTTGTAGTAAATTATAAGATATGATGAACATAATGGTATCTAATGAAAGCCCTTCTTATGACGATAAAAACAACATATAATTTGTGTGGGTACTGTATGTGAGAAAGCAAAAAATTACAGCTAAACACAAACACCCTAGAAATGTCAAAACAGCCATTGTCACCAAGGGAAAGTCAAGGTGAAAATGTCTTGTCACTAAGGGGTTAATTAAGCTGTTTTGATGCCTTGCTTATATTTACTGTAGTGTCCCTTTGATATAATTGCCTATGTCATTGCTGCTCATTTTACTAAGATTTAATCTAAGTATGGACTATGTGCAATTGAACATTGTTGTTCTTGTTACCTTTTGACTGATATTTATTTAAAAAAAAAAAAAAAAGTGGTCCAATTTGTTGTATTTGACCATATCACCATTGTTTTGCTGCATTATTTATTTTTATTTAGCAATGAAAAAGATGTACAAAAAAAAGCTAAACGTTAACAATAAACATGTTCATTTAACAGCAGATTTGTGTAGAAATTGTTTTTTTTCCCAAAAAATTAAAATGCACGAAATATCGGTATAAGTTATCGGCTATCGGCCTGAAAGTTCACAGGTTATCGGTATCGGTATCGGCTCTAAAAAATCAATATCGGTCGATCCCTAATATTTATCCCAAATATACAACCATTCACCTTCCAAAACAATTCTTAACTCCACCCACGTGAACAATATTGTATCATATCTAAGCAAGATGTCCCTACCAAAACTTACCCCAGACGAAGCAGATTTCATGGACAGCCCAATCTCCCCTGAGGAACTTGAAGAAGAAATAAAATCCCTGAAAATTAATAAGACCCCCGGCCCCGATGGGTTCACAGGGCTATACTACAAATCTTTTGCCGACATCTTGATACCCCACCTGGTTCCTTTGTATAACGCCATACAAGAAGGATGTTACTTTACCAACGACATGCAAGCAGCGAACGTAACCCTCATCCACAAAAACGGAAAACCAAAAGACATCGTGACAAATTACAGACCAATTGCATTGTTGAACATTGATTACAAACTCTTCACTAAAGTCCTGGCTACCAGATTGAACCGTTTTTTACAGAAACTAGTTGACCCGACCAAGTGGGCTTTATACCTAACAGACAAGCCCTAGATAATACGAGGAGATTAATAGACCTGATATGGTTAGCCTCACAGAGAGACAAACCCACCCTGTTCCTCTCCTTGGACGCCGAAAAGGCGTTCGACCGCCTGAACTGGTCTTTTCTTCATCTCACCTTAGAAAAGATGGGGTTCACGCAGAACTTCCAAAATTGCCTTTCAGCCTTATACCACACTCCAACATCAACAATCAATATACCAGGTGCTCCACCTCTTACATTCAGAAACTACAATGGAACCAGACAGGGGTGCCCACTATCCCCCCTACTGTTTGCACTCAATCAGACATAACCCCCACATCACCGGGATCCAGTTAGCTGGCCAACATTACAAAGTTGCAGCTTACGCCGACGACATCATGGTGTCCATTACTAACCCCCTATCAACACTACCTTTTTTATTTCAAGAACTCCAAATTTTCGCTGACTTAACTGGATTCAAGATCAATTCAGGAAAATCGGAAACACTCCCCATTCATGTTCCACCAACCAACTAAACTTTGAACTAGAATTCACAGATAACCCCTTGTCATACTTGGGTCTCAAAATCTCAGCCTCCTACCCCAAACTATACAACTTGAACTACCTGCCGATTTTCCACCAAGTGAAACAAGACCTACACGCTTGGCAACACTTACATATCTCCTGGCTGGGTCGCCTAGCATCTGTTAAAATGAATGTTCTACCTCGTCTCCTCTACCTTTTTCAAGCGCTCCTGATTCCAATCAAACTAACAGACATAAAATCGCTACAAATACTTATCAACAACTTCATTTGGCAAGGCAAAAAGGCCCGAGTGAACAGGAACACAATGTACAGATCCAAACAAGCAGGAGGCCTAGGTCTTCCGGACTTAAACAAATATTATCTGGCTGCACAAATCACCCAAGTTGCTAACTGGCATGCACCTATTTCCCAGATCAAATGGGTAGACATCGAAAACGACCTGTTCCGACCGGACGTACTGTCACAATATATATGGACCCCCAAAATACACAGACCTATACTACGAACTCTATGCCCTTCCATTCTCAACTCACTCCGGCTATGGGACAAATACGCCATCAAACACGGCTTAACGTCAAACCACTCTCCCTTGACCCCTCTTTATAGAAATAAGGAATTCCCCCCAGGCATTTATCCATCTCTGTTCAAAACGTTTGACCAAAACGATATTTCCCGTGTACACGACTTATTTTCTGCCGGCCACTTGAAATCTTTTGACGATATATCCAAAACCATCGTTCTCAGACCAACTGATTTTTTTCGCTACATACAACTAAAAGACTACGGCTCATCACCATCAGTTAGACAAGCTGCGCTGTCTAAGCCCTCCAGCTTCGAAAAACTATGCATGGACTCTCCCAGACAAAGAAATATGATATCATATCTATACACAGAAATATCCCTATCATCATCGGACCCCCCTCTTTCATACATCGCACTATGGGAAAAAGATATTGGTCATACAATAGACAGAGAAACCTGGATAGACATCTGGGAAGCAACCTCGAAAATCTCTATCTGCACTTCCCACAAGGAACAAGCATATAAAACTCTTCTACGATGGTACATGACACCAACACAAATGTCCAAAATATACACTGGTCAATCCCCAATATGCTGGAAAGGATGCGGAGGGCTCGGTACTTATTTTCATACTTGGTGGACCTGCCCTAGAATTCAGAAGCTCTGGAAACAGGTACAGAACCTAACAACACACATACTCCTCAGGCCAATCCCACTGGATCCCTGCATCTTCCTCCTCTCCCAACCGATCGATACATACACTCACAAGGAGAACCAGCTCATTGCGAGGATTGCCCTTGCTACCCGCAGAGCCATTGCACAGCAGTGGAAACAGCCTCAAATCCCACCTTTATCCTTGGTGATCAAACTAGTAGACGAAGTAATAGATATGGATCAACTAACAGCACTGGTACATGACGCCCCTGGCAGATTTGATAAACTATGGCTCCCTTGGAAGACTTATTTTTCGACGTAGACGGACATTGTCATGATGTACCCCCACTGCTTTACACCCCGAACTCCCCCCCTTCTATTTCTCTCTCTCTTCCCCCCCCTTTTTTTTTCTTTTCTTTTTTCTCTTTTTCTTTCTCTCTTTCTTCTTTTCTTTCTCTTCTCTTTCTCCCCCTCAACTATCTCCATTTACCCCCTGATTTTCTAAGGTGTTAACCAGCCCGGAAAATTTCATTTTCCAATCTTAAATTCTTAGGAAAATATTATCAAGCGCACTGTTCATAGTTAATTTTATTTTCTGTAAAACTCACAAGTCTAATATCTTGCCAATTTAATGTTTCAGATTATTAATGTGATTTCGTATAATTTGATATTTATATATCTAAATAAAATGTAAAAATAAAGAATTATAAAAAAAAAAAAAAAGAAAGAACACACCGGTGAGCTCAGCAACACCAAAAGACCCAGAAGACCACGGAAAACAACTGTGGTGGATGACAGAAGAATTCTTTCCCTGGTGAAGAAAACACCCTTCACAACAGTTGGCCAAATCAAGAACACTCTCCAGGAGGTTGGTGTATGTGTGTCAAAGTCAACAATCAAGAGAAGACTTCACCAGAGTGAATCCAGAGGGTTCACCACAAGATGTAAACCATTGGTGAGCCTCAAAAACAGGAAGGCCAGATAAGAGTTTGCCAAACAACATCTAAAACCTGTTCCCTTTCGGGCCCCTCCTCCCACCACCTCCATTTTAATTTCTTTAGGGTGCTATAGCAGTTTCTAGGCAGCCACCCTTGCATTCAGTGTCTTCAAGTCTGCTTATGCTATGTTTTTATACACCGGCCTCAGGTATGTTTTGGTCTTTTGGCTCCTTTTTCCTTTCTTGCTTTCTGGTGTATGCACTTTATCTGTATTGTTACTTTTTTTTCTCAGCCTGCCCTTTCTCATTGCTTTGCCATGTTGTCCCTTCTCTAAGAGGTCACATTCACGTCATTCTAGGTGAGTCAATTTTTATTTTCTTGAGTGCATTCCTGAGATTGTTTCTATTAGACGATTTTTTCGTCCAGTCCTAGGCCAGAGCCAGAACCTTGCAGGTAAAGGAAAGAGAAACAGCCCCAGTGTCTAGCCTGTGATGCCACTCCTTTGGAAGGGAAACATCTCTGTGGAGATTGCTTATACCATGTTGCGGTACCTCCAGATCTGTCTCCAGATCTTGTGCGACATATTAACCAGGTTGTGGAGAAAGGTCTGAAAGAACAGATGAGTAGATTATTTCCACCCTAGCACAGTTCCCAGGATGAGGATTTTTTTTTACGGAGCACCCTGATCCCGAGGATCCGATGGATATCCTGAAGCTTGCAGCCAGATGAATGGGCCTGTCCGTTTCAGCCAGAAGGGCTTTATGGTTGAAGCATTGGCATGCTGATAATAAATCTAAGAATTCCATGGTGTCCATTCCATTTGAGGGGAAGTTTTTGTTCGGTAAGGTCCTGGAAGATACTATTCATAAGGATTCTGAGGGAACCAATTCATTCCAAACAGATCTGGGACGCCTTCCCAGATCTGTTTGGAAAGATAGTCAAAACTTTCATTCTTCCTTTCGGGACTCAAGGTAATAAAGACCGGGTAAGAAGGTTGCTAGATCCTCAACATGGAGAAGCGGATTCTGCAGTTCTACTAGAGGTTTTCGCTCCCGTCTCTTCATTTCGGGGGAAGTTCCACTCCTGAGGGTCTTCCTGTCCAGGCTGCTCTGGTTGGGGCTCGCCTCCTCGCGTTTTCAGCGGTCTGGGCAGGTTTTTTCTCAGACTCCTGGGTCCAAGACATCATTTGAATAGGCTATGGTCTGGAATTTTGTTTCCCTCCTCCTCCAGTTTTCATCAGAACGAGTGTTCCAGTAAGTCTAAGCAAAAGAAAAACCCTTTTGGATTTTCTGCAGTCCTTTCCTAATACATGGAATGCTCTGTAATAGGTGTGTGGATCAAGTAATCCCATGCCCCCTTATCTTTAGGCAGCATTAGAGTCGAATATTTAATTTTAGGCCTCTTGTGAGCTCACACAAACTTTGTAAAAAGGGTTTTAAGCGTAGAGAAAAAATCCCAGTGGGATTTTAAATGGGAGTGTTTGAAAGAGGTACAATAGCCTCGGCATGACGGTCATTTTAAGTGCATTGCTTCTCCAGAAACAGGATATAAATTGTGGAGTCCAGCTATGTAAATCTTTGCACACTGTAGTTAGAAAAGGGGTCAAATTGTGTAGGTATAAAGTAGACACATCTCTGGATAACCAGATCCCCAGATACTTAATTTTATCCCCACATCACCAGAAGGGAAAACTAAATTTCAGTTGGTTAACGGTATAGAGTGATGTTGAGAATCTCAGATTTGGAATTGTTTATCTTTAGGTTGGCCAAGTCGCCATAGATGCTAAAATCTTTCATAATGCTCATCAAAGACAACCTGGGATTCGTGATAGGGAATAGAATGTCATCTGTGTAACCTAAAACTTTATGGTGTACATTTCCTATGTTTAATCCCGTGATATCTGGGTTCAATATGACCGCCTCCATGAATGGTTCAAGGGAAAGTTTGAACAGTAGCGGCGAGAGCAGGCAGCCCTGTCTGGTCCCATTAGAGACGATAAATGGTTCTGTAAGGGCATCATTTATTCTAAGTCTGGCGGAGGGGGCAGAGTACAGAGACATAACCCAGCCCATAATATTAGGACCAAAGCCCATGTGTTTAAGTACCTCAGACATGAAAGTCCAATCCACCCTGTCAAAAGCTTTTTCAGCATCAGTAGAGGATGGCTTTGGATTTTTTGTTTGCCCCACAGTAGATGATGTTCAAGGCTCTGATGGTATTGTCCCTGGACTCCCTCCCCAGAACAAAGCACGTTTGGTCTGGGTGTATGAGATGGGGGAGATATGTCTTGATCCTGGTCGGAGTATTTTTGAGAAAAAGCTTAAGTTCAACATTAAGGAGGGATATTGGATGAAAGCTGCAACACAATTCCAAACCTTTCCCTTCTTAAGGTAGTAAAGAAATGTTTGCCATAAGGGTGTGTGGGTGGAGTGTGTGTCCCTCCAGAATGGCATTCAGGGAGGTTGAACAGAGATTTGGGTAGAGTATGGGTTCAAATTTTTAGTAGCAGATCAGAGATAGTCCATAGGGGCCTGGGCACTTCCCTGGTTTAGACGTCTTAATGGCGTTTGCAAATTCCGCCAGGGTGATTGGGGATTCAGAGTCTTGGGGGGCAGCGTCCGCTGGATGTATTTGTCCGGATAAGCAGATATTTTGGCAATTTTAGACATGGACAAAGAGGGGTTTAGGGACAAATTATAAAGAGGGGTGTAGTAATTCCCAATAGTCCCAATTGTGGTAGGAAGTCTATGCGGAGTTCCCGAGGGGCCTCATATTTTGGGGATAAGGAATTGGCGTAGTTTTTGTGCAGAGCGTGAGCTAAGTATTTCCCGGGTTTATCCCCGTGTTCGTAACACAATGCTTTCAGTTTTGTGAAAGACCTACGAGGCAACGAATTAAGGATGGTTGACAGTTCTTTCCGGAGCGTCAGTTACCGTTGAAAATCGGACGGGTCACCCCTGTCTTTGTGCGTTTGCTCTAGTTTGGCGATATCTAAATAAAGTGCTTTGAGTCTGAGTTCGTTACCTTTTTTCCTTTCTGAGCCCACTCAGATACAATGTCCCCGGATAAAGCATTTGTGGGCTTCCCAAACTGTCAAAGGGGAAACGTCAGGGATCAGGTTCTCAGTAAAATAACTGGACAGGGTCGCCGTGGCTTCTGACAAAAACATGGAATCTGACAGCAGAGATTCATTCAGCCTCCAAGTCGTCATGGTTGGACGGGTCAGAGTCAAGGTGATGGTCAGAAGTAAGGGTGCATGGTCTGACCAGGTAATGGAACCAAGTCAAGCATCCCGTTTGTATCTTTATCACCTATATGCATCAACATATCATCATACCTTACCTCTCAAACAAAAACAGAGAATGAGAAAAGAGAGAGAAAGAAAAAAAAGGTGAGATTAAGGGAAGGTGGCAATAGTGTGTGAAGGGAAGTGACTATAATCCAAATGTATTAAATTTCTTTCTACGTGATCCCTGCATTTCAGTTACTTATATAATTATTTGACATGTTCAGTTTCTTGTTACTTTACTCCCCATATTCTGCATTTCAGTTACCTATATCATTCTTTAATGTGAATATAGTGCTTTTATGTATGTCTCACCCCTATATATAATTTACAAAATGTAAAAAGAGAAAAAAAAAAAGTATCCACATTGGATCTGTTTAAGTTTTTCCATCTATATAAGATTACTAACTACTAGTGATAGTCCTTTTCCCAATTTATTTTTGAAAAATAAAAATAAATGAAACCCCCTTTTCCTCTCTTCCCTTCTTCTACCTGTTCCCAAATTCAAATCCTTTCGAACCATCAAGCCATTTTTATCATATCAAAATACAACATTATATATATATATATATATATATATATACAGGCCCGAACTGGCCATCGGGCACACCGGGCAAATGCCCGGTGGGCAGCGGTGGCCATGGGTGGCCAGTGGCCTCTGGGTCCCAGGATCTCCCCTGCCGGTCTCGCTGTTTTCCATGAATGGCCGGTGAGGACATCAAAGATCTCCCTCACCGGCCCACATGCTGACAAATGCGGCCGCCGGCAGGGAGAGAGGGAGGGAGACAGCCTGGAGAGAGGACCCGGCGGAGCTCTAACTTGCAGCTCCACCGGGTTCCTCTCACGAGATCCTGAGCATTGCCATGGCAATGACCGGATCTCGCGAGAGTGAACTCTAGCCCGCAGGCTAGAGTTCACTCACCACGAGGACCATCAGGGAACACCGCCTCCCAGGTACCAGCGTGCCGCTCCCCCCCTCCCAGGCTGAAGGTAAGAAGGGAGTGCTGTGTGTGATGGGTGTGAGAGTGCTGTATAAATGTTAGAATGGATTGTGTGTGTGTGTGTAGGGAGGCATTTGGGGGGGGGGGTAAATAAACAAATAAAATAACAGGCATTATGTCCCCCCCGGGCATAATGCCTGTTATTTTATTTGTTTATTTACCCCCCCTACACACACACACAATCCATTCTAACATTTATACAGCACTCTCACACCCATCACACACAGCACTCACACACAGCACTCTGACACCCATCACACACAGCACTCTCGCACACACAGCACTCTCACACCCAGCACTCTCACACACAGCACTCACACCCATCACACACAGCACTCTCAAACCCATCACACACAGCACTCTCACACTCATCACACACAGCACTCTCACACCCATCACACACAGCACTCTCACACCCATCACACACAGCACTCTCACACCCATCACACACAGCACTCTCACACCCATCACACACACATAGCACTCTCACACATAACACTCTCACACACAGCACACACAGCATTCTCACACACAGCACTCTCACACACATCACACACAGCATTCTCACACACAGCACTCTCACACACATCACACACAGCACTCTCACACACATCATACACAGCACTCACACACATCCCTCTCACACACATCCCTCTCACACACATCCCTCTCACACACATCCCTCAAACACACCGCCCCCCTCACACACACCCCCCTCACACACCGCCCCCCCTCATCACACCGCCCCCCTCATCACACCGCACCCCTCACACACACATACTGCACCCCTCACATACACACAGAACCCCCAACACACTGCACAACAGACATACACAATACTTCTATATATATATATATATATATATATATATATATATATATATATATACACACACAGCACCCCTCACACACATACTGCACCCCTAAACACATTACATTCCAGACACACACTAGATCCCTTACCCAACTCTGGATCATCTACACACATACACACACACTAGATCCCTATCCCTATATACACTCTGAAACCATTATAAACACACACTCACTAGATCTCCTATACACATTCTGGGTCCTTCAAACACACACTAGACTCATATATATATGTGTATATATACACACACTAGATTCCTTGTAAGCAAACACATACTACACCCCTAAACACACACTACATCTATATATACACACACACACACACTATAGCCTGTATGCACACACTTGCTATATCCCCTATACACACATTCTCTACAGCCCCTAGCAACATATGCATCACATTACACCACAAACACAACACAACTAAAACCGACCTTATTACACAATACCACACCACAATCAGCTCACTCTACACACACGCAATCCCACAAGCAGGCTCCAAACACATGCTCAATACTCTTTCCTGGCATTTTTGTCTCCTGGTATCCATTTATAGAGACACCATGGACAAGTTGCAAGGAAACACAGTGCAAGCATGTTATTAAATTTGCTTGCACTGTGCAGAACAAATACAGGGCTTTTTTCTCATGCTAGAGCTCTTCAGCAGAGCTCTGTGCATGGTCTGCCCTGGAAGAGCATTGAACCAACATGCTCACTTTGAGAGGGAGCATGTTTGTCATTGGTGATGACAAAACACACCTCCTCTGCCCCGCCCCCTTCTTAGTTGGCCGCTGTGATAAAAAAATGCCCGGGCCGAATTTTTCTCCCTGTCCGGCCCTGTATATATATATATATATATATATATATATATATATATATATATATATATATATATATATATATATATATATATATATATACCTCAATCGCATTATGTGTCATATTAATCTATATCTCTAAAACTTGCTTTCCCCATATTTCACTTATAAATAAAGACAAACTCTACACAATCCTCTATAGATATTCTGCTTTCCTCATCAGCTCTTTCCTCAACCTCTACCCCATAAAACAACATCTAACCCCTATATGCTAGCATGTTAATAGCATGATATTCTCCCTCCCCTTCCCGCTCTCCCCCACAATTCCTTCAAAGTCCAGCAATTCTATATCCAATTTTGTATTTGCTATTACTTCACTTCTGCCATAGCAGTTTACTTATCTGAGCCAAGTTTGTTTTAGTCTTGTTAGTCCCATTGTTGGTTTCTCCGATATTGCATCCACTTTTTTTTTTGTAAATCTTGTTTATTGGTTTTACAGATAATAATAAAAGTAGCATGGATAAGGCAGGTAAATATATAATAATACATTGATAATTAGAGTCAATATAAGTTTCAAAAATATAGGGAAAATTAGACTAGAAATATGAAATAAAGAGGGAAGAGTCAGGAAAGTGTGAGAAGAGGGAGAACAGAAAAAAGAAGATCAGAGAAAAAAGAAGTGAAAATCAGAAAATGGGGTAATAACCCCCGGTTGGAAAGACCACCTCTGGCAGGAGAGTGCCAGATAAAAGAAAAAGGGCAGTAAATCCACTTCTGTGGCAACAGGATACCTGCACCACCCGTTATTATCATGGGGTTTTAGGAAAATGCCCTGGGGGTACCATGTTCGGCTGCCCGGACGGCCACATGCAGCCGAGGAATAAACAGTGCATCAATACAAAAACATAATCATAGGCAGGCGTAAGTTAGCTTGTATGCTCAAGTGGTGTGCATAGTAAAAAGTATAACAAGGCAAAAAAGTTCAAGAAATGAGTTGACTGTGTCATCAAAAGCATCTAGGCAAGGTACGGGCTATACATTCTGCTAGCTTCCCACTGGGCTAGTGAAGCGGAGCAGGAATGGTGGATGGAATCGACCACTCCGGGACCTTGATGCTCGGCAGTCACAGGCCTCTCAGAAAGGATGGTAGGTTTGCTTGGTGGCGCAAAACATGCGCACGGTTATCTTTTCGTACAGTGAGAGCAAATGGCGTGCTCCAGTAGTAGAAGATGTTAGCTGCTTGTAGCTCAAAGGTGACTTGCTTCAGAGCCTTCCAGACGTGTAGCGTGGTACGCGAGAGGTCTGCAAACAGAGCAATGTCAGTGTCCTGCACCTTAATTGGGGTCATATTCCTGTACGTTTATAGGAACGCATCCCGTTCATGCTGATAAGGTGAAGACCACATCACCAGGAAAGGCCATTCGGAGAGCTTTTTACTTGCAGCTTGTTCACCCTCCAGTGAGTTGTCAGGGTTTTGTTTCAGTATAGTATCAAATAAGCCTTGGATCAGGGGTTGCAGATCCTCTGAAGGCGTATCATTAGGCAGACCACGGACTCTCAGATTTCCTTTGCGGCTACGGTTATCGAGCTCTTCGACTTGCTTCTGCAATGTGTTTTTGAAAATCCTGTCTGAATATGGAGGTTTAGAACATCTACTGTGTCATGCGTAAGCGTGACGGCTTACTTGAGTGTTGATACTCTGCCATCTATCTGCGGTTCTGCTCCTTCTTTGGACCTCTTCGTTTTAGACTGGTCAGCCACTTTGTTTTGGCGGCCCATGGTAAAGTAGTGTCAGGGTAGCTGTGACTTTAAGAATATTTGGAAACTCAACTGCAGAAATAAATGACAATCCACACAAGGAATATCGTTTAAGCAATTCTTGTATTAAAGTTAAGCAGCAAAAAGAAGAAAAACTGACTGATATTGATTGCAGAGAAAAAATAAATGGTTTGAAGTAATATGGAAAAATATATGTAACTTGATTGAAGTATAAAGTAAAAAATATGATGGAACACTTGATTGAAGATATGGAAGGTACTTGCGATTAGGTGATAGAGAAAAATGCAGGATAACAGGGACGGTCCATATTCAGAGGATTGGAGAAGTACACAATTCGATTCAGGAAGCCAAAGGTCAGGATTGGAGAAATCAGAATGGTCGAGGATATCCGGGTCAGCAACAGGTAATCAAAAATGAAAGTAGCAAGATACTCTAAGGTAGCTTGGAGCTAAGGAGTCAGGAACAACAGCTGCTAGAGACAATACTCAGCGATTTGTGTCTGTTGCAGACTGTTATTTATAGTCACAGGAAGATTGTGCCATCAAACGGGCGTGGCCTAGCGAAGGGGCGTGGCCTAATGGCGCGATCGCGAGTAAAAAAAAACAAAAGTAAAAATGAAAGCCTGACAAGTAGGTAAGCAGAATTTGCCACAATGCTAGTAAACGATGCGGAGCTGCTGTAACATGCGACCACCAGGTCGCCGGACACGCCCCCGCATCCATTTCTTATGGCATGTTCTTCTGCAAGGACTTGTTGCTGTATGTCTCACTAACAAACTCTGTGTGCCATTCTGTCGACATCTTCTGCGCCCATTTGGTGTAAGATAGTGTACATTGTTAATCTCCTCTGCCAAGTTCCATTTTTGCATAAATTGATTGTCTTCCTCTGGTGTTCTTAATATTGTCTGTACTCCATTACCACCAGGAGTTTAACTGGGAATCCCTCCTTGTATACGTTCTGTCTCAGCAGTTTTGTCGTTGGAAGGAATGCTCTCCTTCTTGCTAGCTGCTAAGAGCTCTGTGAACAGGTGTATATTATATGGGTTCAGTAGACAAGGCATTCTACAGGCCCCATTCATTACGGATTCCTTTGCACGAAAGTAATGCATTTTTATTACATCTCTTGGTATATTATCAGCCATTCCTTTTGGCTTGGGGAGTCTGTGCGCACTATCCACTATCAGGTCTGCTGTTGGTATCATCGGGGCTTGATTTTTAAATAAGGCCTGGAGGTATTCCGGTAGTGTTGTCTGAGAGTCCGCTTTAACCCTAATGTTGCTTCTTCTGGATCTATCCTCTATACCAGCAACTTTTGTTGTTAGCCTCTCAACTTCTTCCTCCAGAGTATTATGTCAATCCACAAATTCGTTATATTTTCCAGCAGATTCCTCCATCCATTTTTCATTATGGTCTGTGCGTTCTCCCAATTGCCTCACTTCGTGCCTCATTCCAGCCATAAAGTCCTTGAGTGTATCCTTTATTGATCCCTAAATATCATCCAATTGTTGTTTCATGACCTTTTGTGTCACTGCAGGTTCAATTTCTGCCTTAGCAAGTTCAGGCTGTAATTCTGTTCAGGCTGCAATTGTCCATTGATTGGACAGTCTTGCTCGGCGTGGAAAGTATTTGGAGACTTTCTGTTTTGCTTTTTAGTTTTTGCTAAACATGCTCCCACTCTCCCTCTCGCTGTATTTCAGGGTGTCTTTGTCAGTTTGGACATCTGTACTGGCCGCTCATACACCGGGGCTTGAAGGAGCACTCAGCTAAGACATCCATACAGCTCGGCAGTCAGGACACGCCCCCCCCCAAATGTTGCTTTCAATAATGATGATCATTAAATCCTCAAAATGGACCAGGAGATGTAGTTTGCATAAAATCAGCATTTGTTAATTCTTCTATCTCCGCCTCTCTTAGACATACAATAAGGTTGTAATATGTGGCTCCTCTATGACTTATTATATCTATTTTAGTTTTTCCACTCATATATTATATTCTCCTAAACTTGAATCCAGTCTTCCCTTCCAAGCCCTACCTTCACATTAATTCTTTCTAATACTCATTCTTATTAATCTCTTAAACCCCTGATCTGGTCTTTATATCTTTCCCCAGTCCTTTCTGATCTTAGGTAATAATCATAATAAATACTACTTATATATATATATATATCCATTTTCTCCCTAAGAAACACTTTTAATGGATCCTGTTAGATTGAAACAAATCAACAGCTAATAGTAGACCTCATTATTACCCATCGTAATATTACTTATTATATTGACTTCAGACAGAATGCACATTTGACCCTGCCAGGACCCAAACTTATAACAATAAGGTTTTAAAAGGTACTGAAGTTGAACCATTTTAAAACTAAACAATCTTCTAGCAGCCTCCAGCACATTTTAAGAATTTATATCCTCTATTGCTTTTTCTGGTGTGATATTACCCATCTAGGCCCTTTTCCAATCTCATACATTTTGCTCCAGCACCTTTTCCTGTCATCTCCAATATTATGCCTTCCTTATGTGTCTATGCCCAGCCCATCACCCAGTTTTAGATTCAACTTTAGTTGAAGATAAAAGGATGTTCAAACCAGTTGTGTAGTGGAGCTGCCGTGGATATGGAAGAAGATATGAGGACATGATGTTACATCATTTTTGCACACTGTGTTTCAGTTAACTGTGTCCTCTGGGAGTAATGACAGGTCTGAGTCAGCTGGCCCAACATGAGCCAATACCACACACATGTAACGTTATATGACAGGTGGCACCATGAAACAGGCTGTCTCCAAGCAGACCCAGTAAGGGAACTGCAAGTCAATCTCCCAGTGGTATGAACATTGCTTTCTGGAACTGCAGGTCAGGTCTAACTGCTATGGATACTATTTACTTAAAAATAACTTATTTGCATATCGTTTAACCAAAATCATTGGTGTCAAGAGGAGGTGGGGCAAGTGGAGGCATTTAAATCCCTGGAAAATATCACCACTGTAGTTTTGTTTTTGCTGGGTTTGTTGGGGAAATCTAAACAACCAGGCTAGCATATGTTTTAAGTGCAATGTTCAAGGGGTTATGAAAAGTTTGCTTCTTTGCTTGGCTGGGCCCATGGACACCTGGGAGGGATTGGTTAATAGTTTGCTCCACTTTTCCTAATAAAATCTGTGGATGCCTATGCCAAACATCCCTTATATCATCAGTTGGAGAACTAGGTCTTCTTCCTAATTACACTATGGAGAGGGATTCCTATTGTCCTTACCCAACCATAACTGATGTTGTTTATGCTTTACATACTATCCCAAACCTCACAGTTTACCATAACCCAACCTCTTGCTGAGGAGACTCAAAAAGGACAAAATAGCTGTCTAAGAGTGGGTTTTCTGCCACTCCTTGGGGTATGTTTTAACAACATGCATTTGCTCCAAGAGGACCATGCGAGCCATGGTGCAGATGACATTAGGTGAGACATCCATTTCTTCAACTTTTAAAGATTTAACTATGCATTATGCAAGGTCAATTGAGCTTTGCTAACAGGAGAAACTCCAAAGGTTTATCGCAGCACACTGTATAGCTAAGTCACCTGTACCTCCCTTAAAGTGTATATCTCCATGTATTCACAAAGTAGATATTAGAGCAAAGGGCAAAAAGTATTTGTGGTGATAGCACTTCATTCTGGCGATATCTGTATTCTAGTGACCTGCATGAGATGTGTAAATATGTTCAGTAATGCCTCTAAATGAAAAATAAAAGACAATTCAGGATACAAATTCCGGTAATTGTAAAGCAGTCTTAGCAAAATGATTAACTTTTTGAGAATGGCAAAGACCTATGTGTTTTAAAGTACATATTTCATGAATTCCAATGAAAAGTAAACCTTATAAAAAATCTGAAATGTAAAAGGACACCATGTTATCTGTAAAATGCACTAATAAAGTCAACTGTCTTGCTCTTAAGCAATCTTTGAAATTAATCAATGCTGCTAACACTAATATACATTTATATTTGCTATAAGAAGAAAACAAATGAGAGCTGTATTTTCTTTAACTGATTAACGCTGCATAGTACTTTTGCCCTTAAGGACGAAAGCACCAAAACAGCGTTTTTGTGTTCATGGCCGCGTCACAAAGTGATCAGAAGCCAGGAACACAGTGGCAGAGACCCAATCGGGGCCTGAATAGAGATATACTATTCAGGGACGGCCAACGTGTGTCCCGTTTGGCAGTGAGGTGCAGTCCACCTGCCATATTCTCATTACCCCTATAGATGTATACTTTTATTTGAATTAAGTTAATTTAAACTTTTGTATTACTAATACATAACCAAACATGTTTTCTATGGCTAACAAGCTATTCTTCACCATTACTATAAATAAAAAAAATGTAATGTGACCCAATACACATATGCATTTCTGATTATGCAGCCTACATCTGAAAAATAACCTGTGACACCAATGTGCTATGTCATCATACAGGCATTTAAGTCCTATATTTTAGGATAGCAAGTTTATTCTGCAAAGGGCCTCTTCACTAGAAATGTATGCGTGCGTGGGCCGCATTCATTTTTCATTCATTCAGAGAATAATATATATAATTATATACATGTGTGTGTATGTATATATATATATATATATATATATATATATATATATATATATATATATTTCACACTAATGTGCAGTGGTCACATTAACTACAAACACACACATGCATACACAGTCACACTTACTCAGTCACACTTACCCCCTTCCCGTGTGGGGGTACACAGTCACACTTACCCCACACACACTTACACATTTATACACACATACTCACATACATACACTTATCCCGCACGTTTATGTCAGGTGACATCCGGTGTTCTGACGAATTACTGGAGCAAATTCTCCTGCGCAATCGCAGGAGAATTTGCTCACTGCGCATGCGCATAAAGTTACAGCTGATAACTCAGCTGTAACTTTATGTCCACCGCGCATGCGCGAGCTAAGCAACCCACATCCCGCCCCCCGCACACCCCTTCTTACCAGCTGATTGGACAGCGGCGGTACACAGCGCATGCGCGCGGCTATCAAGCCGTGTGGGAATGCGCTGTGTCCGTGGCTGGATTCAAACAAAACGCTGGTAAGTAACACGGGGCGGGGGGGGGGGAACATAAGGAGCCAACAGAGAGGTAAGCACCCTGGTGAGGGCTGCCTCATCTTCATGGGAGTTGTGATCCTACAGCTGTAACTTTATGCGCATGCGCAGTGAGCAAATTCTCCTGCGATTGCGCAGGAGAATTTGCTCCAGTAATTCGTCAGAACACCGGCGCTCAAACACTATAGACACTTGTAATCTGTGCAGTGTGCACAGACTTTGCCCCCTTTTTGCGCCTGGCATTTGATTAAAAAATGTTTTAACCCCGCTGCTTGCCCTATTTATTCTCATGAATGCCTACTTAGGCCATTAACCAGCGGAAGGGTTGCCACCTTTTCTTCAAAAAATATAACAACCATACTATTGCCTCATAGACTTAACATTAGCCATAAGTCAATTTCTTACAGGACTGCCAGTAAAATACCAGGGATGTGGCAACGCTAAGCATTGGTAGAGCTTCTGTTAGAGAATTGCTGTTTGGGATGGAACAAGCATTATGGTGGCTCCTAGCACAACTTTCATCCATATGTTCTACACAGCAAAATGATGCAATATATTTGGAAATACAAACATGGTGGAGAACCTAGCGGTGGTGTAGATATTTACTGAAACATCAATGGATGAGCCAACTGCATTAAAGGGACTCTGCCAACCTAAACAATGCTTTTATTGTGAATGTAGAGCATACATTATCTATTCGATGTGTCCGCAAAATTTAAAGCAAATACATAAAATAAGAGAAATATAAAAATGTGCCTGTGGTGTCTCCAGCTTATGACATAACCTAGTGACTTGATATGCAAATGAATTCATTTTCAATTGGAATTGTATAATTTGCATAACAAGCCAATTATACATTTCCCATTGAAAATTAGTTAATTCGCACATCAAGCCACAAGCAGGAGACACCACACACACATTTAAACAAATGCTTTGCTTATTTTATTCATTTAACACAATATTTTATATTTTAAGTTCACAGTATAAGCAATGCTTAGGTTGGCGGAGTCCCTTTAATGGTACTGCACATGTAGTGTCTGAAACCTATCACTATCTTGGACTAGATGGGTCTGATCTTTCTTCTTTCATCTTTCCAAGATGATAAACAACATGTCTGCCCTTTGATAGAGATAGGGTTGCCACCTTTTCCTCAAAAAAACAAAAAATACTGGCCAGTGGGGGTGGAGCCAAAAAGGGTTGGACAACAAAAGGTGGAGTCACTCAATGTCTCTACCAGATGAAGTTTCAGGTTCCTTGGTACAGGTACCAGCTGTCTGGAGCACAATTCTGGTAAAGAATTGTAGATATGCTTAAGCACATATCCCCTCATATCAGGTAACCTCTGATATTTCCTTATGTCTGTCTCTCCTCTGCCTCCCATGTCTGTCTGTCTCTCCTCTGCCATCGCATGTCTGTCTGTCTCTGCTCTGCCATCCCATGTCTGTCTGTCTTTCCTCTACCATCCCATTTCTATCTCTCTCTTCTCCCTTCCCATTTATGTCTCTCTTCTCTCCCTTCCCATGTCTCTCTCTATTCTCTACCTCCTATGACTGTCTCTTTGTCCCTCTACCCATGTATGTGTCTCTTCCCAATAGCTGTCTCTTTTCATCCTCTCCCCCATCTGTGTTCTCTCCTCTATCCCTGTCTGTGTTCTCTCCTCTCTCCCCCACCGGTCAGTGTTCTCTCTTCTCCCCCATGAGTGTTCTCTCCTCTCTAGCCCACCCATCAGTGTTCTCTCTTCTCCCCCATCAGTGTTCTCTCCTCTCTCCCCCCATTAGTGTTCTCCCCTCTCCCCCCCCCCCCCAGTGGTGTATCTTGGTTTTGTGCTGCCCTAAATTTGGGCACCCTCCCCACCCACGATGCACACCCATGACAAATGCCTCATCACCCCATTTACACTCCCCAATCACCCCATTACATACACAATGCCAGTATTATTTGCCATTAATATGCCCCAGCCAATTTGCCCAATAATATGCCAGTATTATTTGCCATTAATATGCCCCAGCCAATTTGCCCAATATTATGCCCGTATTATTTGCCATTTAATATGCCCCTGCCAATTGCCCTATAATATGCCAGTATTATTTGCCATTTAATATGCCCCTGCCAATTTGCCCAATAATATGCCAGTATTATTTGCCATTTAATATGCCCCTGCCAATTTACCCAATAATATGCCAGTATTATTTGCCATTTAATATGCCCCTGCCAATTTGGCCAATAATATGCCAGTATTATTTGCCATTTAATATGCCCCTACTAATTTTCCCAATAATATGCAATTATTATTTGCCATTTAATATGCCCAATAATATGCCAGTATTATTTGCCATTAATATGCCCCTGCAAATTTGCCCTATAATATTCCAGTATAATTTGCCATTAATAAGCCCCTGCCAATTTGCCCAATAATTTGCCAGTATTTGCCATTAATAAGTCCCCAGCACTTACCCTTGTCCCTGGTGGCTAGTGGCAGTCAGCATGGTGTCCTCCATGCTGCCTGTTCGGCTCCCCGGCGGTTGTGCAGAGAGGCCACGTGACCGGGCGCTCATCTGACGTCAGAGCGCCGGTCATGTGACCTGTCGGCATTTCCCTGTCACATTGCGCGGGGAGCCGAACGGGCAGCATGGAGGTTTCTCTGTGCTGCCTGTTTGGCTCCCCGTGGAGCCTGGCAGGCAGAGTGATAGTGAGGGGGGATCTTCTGATCTCCTCTCACCTCTGTCTCTGCCGGCAATTGCTCCACTTTAAATATACACTATTGTGCCAAAATTTATCTGGTTGTGGACAAAAGGAAAAAGCAAGTGATGGATGCAAAATACATGAATTGTGTGTGCCCTTCAGTAAACTGTACACTCCGTGTTAAACTGTAAACATGTTTAACATGCAGCAACCACTTAGTGTCAAGCCAGCTTGCAGACACCTTATCTTACAGCCTGGATTTAAGAGGTTCTACATAAGATACGTTTCAAGACATAAGTTACATTTATTAGTTTTGTGAATTTTGCGCATTCCCACAACTTTACAATTAGTTGTAGTCACAAGTACCATGCATTTACAAGTTAGCCCAAACGTACCTGCAGTGCTTTTCTTGTTCTCGCTTTTCTCATTCAAATCATTTGGCAACTGTAGAGTTGGCGGAGGTGGGGCTCTCCTTTTCTTTTTATGCTGATCTCTTTGAATTGAGACATAAAGCTGAAATAAAACAAAGTACACTTAGTTCAAAGTACAACTAGAAGATGAAATGGCATGTGTCATTATATCACTGCTTGTTGTTAAACTGGTGTAATAAAAGAGTAGTGCAAGCACTATTATATTAAAAGGACAGTAGAGTCACCAAACTACCCTCGGATTTAAACAAAACAAATGCATATTAAGGCTTAATGAGATCTTTAAAATTCATATTTGATTATTGCTGGGTTTTTGTTTTCTGCAGATATTATATTTATAATGTGCAGCTGCAGATAGTTTAACCCCTTAGTGACAAGACATTTTTACCTTGACTTTTCCTTGGTGACAATGGCTGTTTTGACATTTCTGGGTTGTTTCTGTTTAGCTGTAATTTTCTTCTCTCACACATACTGTACCCACACAAATTATTTGTTGTTTTTATCGTCATAAGAAGAGTTTTCATTTGATACCATTATGTTCATCATATCTTATACTTTACTTCAAACAAAATCATAAAATATGATGAAAACGTTTTAAAAAAACTTTTTCTAACTTTGACCTATAATATAATTTACACAAAAACAATCTTTAAAAAAGACTCCATCTAAATAGTTTCTAAATGATGTCCCGAGTTCAGAAATATGCATGTTTCCATATTTTTCGGTATTTTTTTGCGAGTTATGGGGCAAAAACCAAAAATAGTATTTTTTTCCTATATTGACCTTTTGACCCTAACCCAAACCCTAAATTTAACCCTAACACTAAATTTAACTCCAACTCTAACCCTTATGCTATCCCTTAATATATTTTAATTTTAATTTTAACCCTATCCCTTATGCTAAAAAATATTTAATTTTAACCCTTTAGGCTAATCTAACATAATACTTGTTTTAAGCTAATTAAATCTTTTTTTTTTTTTAACATTGAAATGTTGCTTGGCTACCTCTAGGCACGTCCATTGACGCAAAGGGGTTAAAATGCCATTTTGTTTGTGCGTGCTTCGATTTTATCTTATTTTATTGTATTCAAATTTGTATATTTATTAAAACTGGTACACTCTGCACTAATCATTTTGTTTTCCTTTTTGTGGTTAACATCGCATATGGTCACTATTTGATGCTGCTACCACAAGAACTATAGCCTTTCTTAAAGGGACAGTCTAGTCTCCAAACTCACTTTGGTGCAAGATGAAGATTACTGCTTGTATAGTGCACAGGCTTTTTTCCAGTGTGATTTGATGCATGCATTCTGTATAGATTTTTATATATATATATATATTTTTAATATTTGACTGAAGTCCTCCCCAGTGATTACTCTGCATGTATACTGCAGTTGCAGCAGCACTGATTATAAAGACACCAAGGATATAAAGTTTTGTTTAATTTAGTCACTTCCTGACCTCCTCAAATTAAATCTATTGTGTGGCCTCTGAGTGAACTTGTTCTTGTACACAGTACGTAACAGTGCAACACATTGTCTGATGACATCCCTAGAGAGACAGGATATTCCATTCATTTGAATGGCATTATTCTCATTGGTTCCTGCAGGAAACAAACAAAAAAAGAAAGAAATGACTTTTACTCATCTAGTGTCGGCAGTCCTTGTTTCTTGCAAACTGCTGTAATTTCACAATTTCATCTAGATGTAAGTATTTTATATTTTAAGCAATGCAAAATGTAAGACATGCATTTTAAAGTACTTTTAAAGCATATTAATATGCATTAATATTTGGAATATGCATTTTGGGCACTAGACAGTCCCTTTAAGAATTATATATCTTGGGATCGAGAGTTTTCCCTGTTAGGCATTTATCCAGACATTCCTACAATTTATTTGTTGAGTATGGTCTTTTGCCTTACACATTTTTATAGCCGTTATTTATTTATTTTTTTTAAAAAGAAGAAAAGGTAGTAACCGTAGTTGCAATTTAAGGCCAAATAGAAGATTTGGAAAAAATGTTTAATTTGGCTTTTTTTCAACCCCTATTTTGCTCTAATGTTTGCTGTTTGTTGTCAATATAATGGGGTAATATTCACTAAAAAGTAAACTGTGGTGAAATTACGTAAGCTGTGTATATCAGGCATTAGTAGCTGAGTTGCATAAATGTTAGCATTTGCTATTATTATAACTCTGGCATGTGTGGAGACTGCTTGCTAGTTCACCACAGTTTACATTTTAGTGAATAAACATTCATTTTCATTCACATCCATTGGCATAAGAAGAGTTGCATCAGGTTCAATGTTCCAATGCTAACAGATATGAATGGGAAAATATGCAAACTGAATTGTAATGCAAACATTGTAAGACTGAATTGTAGAAGAATGAGATATAAAGCAACACAATCACACAATCCTCTACATCATTAACTCATTTAAAGTGTACAAGTTACATAAAAAATAAAAGGAATTACTGCAATGGGGATAAAAAGATGCCTAGAAATTGTGCAAGCCAGTTGGTTGAAAGGGTTATGTGCATATGTCAAAATCTACAAACATGGTGACGGGCATATATTTATATATATACATATATATATATCCTATCTTGAGCACGTCTGCCCTAACTTGCTATTGCACAACAGTCTTTAAATGTGCTACTCACAGAAATACAATTGTATTTTCTCAAATGTAAGATGACCCTGATTATAAGACAACCTCCCAAACTTTAGATATTAATTTAGGAAAAGAAGAAAAGGCTTGAATATAAGACTACCCTATAGGAAAAAAGTTTTACTTGGAAATATTAATTCATGTAAATAGTTTTTATATTTAAAAAAATTGAAAAAAATGCATTTCTTGTTTTATTTTCTTTTATTCCCATATCTGCCCCCCAGATTTGCCAGTGCATTCACAAAATTGCCAATCAGCCCCCAAAACTTAATACTCTGACCCACAGACTTAGTCATCTTATTCCCTGACGTAGCCATCGTAGCGGCTGGTGGACGAGCAGACACCCTCCGATGTTGCCCTAAACTTCCGCCGGGGCTTCTATGAATAACCGCTGGGAGGTCACACGACCCCAGCTTTCCGTCATAGAAGCCAAGACAGAAATGCCGGACAGCATCAGAGGATTTCTGCGTGCAGCACGCAGGCATCCATGGGCTGAAAGAGGAGGATACTGGTTCCCTGCATCTCTGAAGGGCACCTGGATTCTTGTCTTATAGGCAGATCTGTATTTGAGGTCCAATTAGAAGACAACGTTGAATAAAAGACAAGGGAATTTTCTGAGAGCATCGATGAAAACATGTAGTTGACTAAAACTTTGACAAAAATGTTTAGTCGACATTATTAACACTGCATGGAAGTAATAGCATAGCCAGTATTTTTTGATGAAAAGGTGGCAACCCCTACGTAACTATGCATGGAATGAGAACTAGAGGAGGTTTAAATAAGATTGAAAGAAATCATAATTCTCAGTACAGTTTCTGAATTGTTAGTGTTTTCTTTCTATTAACCTGAATAAATCTTATTTGGTATGTAATAAAAAAAAGTTTTATACAAGGCAAGGATAGTGAATGTCCATAAGATCATTAAATTGTCCACCCAGTAAATGTCCGCCATGACCACTGTTGGTGACTACACATGTTTAAAAGTTACATGCAATTTTACCTGCAGAACAACCAACAGCTGATCTGGGGAAGTTTATGATAATGTTATTAAACACGCCTCTATGGATTTCAAAAGTATTTTACTGCTATGCAAGAACAGTGATTGATTGGCAGCGACCATATCCCGTAGTATGTTAAAGCAGTGGTGGATTTTTACACTCACTATTGGTCATTGTGGACACATGCAAGTTTAATGCAGTTGTTGTGTCTTATGCATGCTCCCCAACTGTCCCACTTTGCACAGTCCTGATCACATTCTCTATTGTCTGGGTCTCAATTGGCAGGGGGAAAGTTGGAAGGTATGCTTATGTGCATACTGGCTGCATGTGAGAACTGCTTTTTAATACTGAATCCTATTTTTTCTTGATTTTCTCCTTCAAGTAGAGAGAAATTGGTACTTTTTGGGAATGACTTCTAGCCGCATGTTATCATGATCAAATAATGATTTATTTACATTCCATTCCATAGTCATGGTAGAGAGATCTTAGGTAAATTACCTCTGACACATTTACAACTTGTAAATGTGGACCTGCAGAACAACCAACAGCTGATCTGGGGAAGTTTATGATAATGTTATTAAACACGCCTCTATGGATTTCAAAAGTATTTTACTGCTATGCAAGAACAGTGATTGATTGGCAGCGACCATATCCCGTAGTATGTTAAAGCAGTGGTGGATTTTTACACTCACTATTGGTCATTGTGGACACATGCAAGTTTAATGCAGTTGTTGTGTCTTATGCATGCTCCCCAACTGTCCCACTTTGCACAGTCCTGATCACATTCTCTATTGTCTGGGTCTCAATTGGCAGGGGGAAAGTTGGAAGGTATGCTTATGTGCATACTGGCTGCATGTGAGAACTGCTTTTTAATACTGCATCCTATTTTTTCTTGATTTTCTCCTTCAAGTAGAGAGAAATTGGTACTTTTTGGGAATGACTTCTAGCCGCATGTTATCATGATCAAATAATGATTTATTTACATTCCATTCCATAGTCATGGTAGAGAGATCTTAGGTAAATTACCTCTGACACATTTACAACTTGTTTGTACGTGAACAGTGCCATCTATAGTCATAAATAAACTGACAATGAAAAAGCTCTATGAGTCTCAATCGATTGAGACCATCCATGGGGATAAAATTTATAATTCACTTAAGAGACAATGTCGTCTCAATGACTAGAAGAACTGTATAAAACCTAACCTTTATTTCATATCAAAATATAGATACCGTATTTGCTCGATTATAAGATGACCCTGATTATAAGACGACCCCCCAAACTTTGGATATTCCTTTAGGAAAAAAACTAAAAGCCTGAATATAAGACTACCCTATAGGAAAAAGTTCAACTTGTATATATTCACATGTAAATTGCTTTTTAATAAAAATTATGATCTCAAAAAATGCATCTTGTTTTTATTTCCTTTTATGTCTCTCTCTTTCTCCTCCCCCAGCTTTGCTTCTCCCCCCCCCCATTGTTGTCTCTCCACCCCCCTAGTGTTGTCTGTCTCTCCCCCCAGCGTTATCTCTCTCCCCCTCCCTCCCTTTATCTCTCTCCCCCCTCCCTTTGTGTCTCTCTCTCCCTCCCTTTATGTCTCTCTCTCTCCCCCTCCCTTTGTGTCTATCTTTGTCTCCCCCCTCCCATTGTCTGTCCCCCTCCCCTTATCTCTCTCTGCCCCTTCCCTTTGTGTCTCTCTTTGTCTCCCTTGTCTCTGTCTCTTCCCCTCCCTCCCTCCCCTTGTTTCTCTCTGTCCCCCCCCCTCCCTCCCCCTCACCATGTCTCTCCCTGGTGGCTAGTGGGGGCAGCTGGGGGATGTCTGCACGATACGTGCAGACATCCTCCATGCTGCTCGACACTTACGCGCAGACATCCCCCGCTGCTGCCTGGCACTTCCACCGGGACTTTTATGATGAAGCCGGAAGGACCTGGCTTCATCATAAAAGTCCCGACAGACGTGTCGGGCAGCAGCGGGGGATGTCTGCGTGTATCGCACAGACATCCACCGGCTGTTAGCGAGGGGGATTCAGGTCCCCTGCAGCTCGATTTGAGGTAAGATTATAAGAGGACCTTGAATATAAGATGAGGGGTCTTTTTCACAGCATTTGCTCTGAAAAAAACCTTGTCTTATATTCAAGCAAATACGGTAAATAAATTCAATGATAATGTGCCCAAATGTCTATAATGTGAATAAAGCTTTAAAAACAAAATGCCGGTAGTAGAAGATTTATTGTGATCAGCGTTTTTTTTTTTAAAGCTTTATTCACATTTTTAAAATTTGGGCACATTATCACTGAATTTATTTGTGTATATTTTATTGACATGAAATAAAAGTTAGGTTTCATACATTCCTTATAATCATTGAGTCTCTTAAGTATAATTAAAATGATAAATAATAATAATAATAATACTGGGATTTATTTATTCCACATATCTATGCCCATCCACAACAACTTTATGACTCAGAGTCTGTAAAAGGCAGGCTGAGACACTTTCAGTAGCTGTCTGTAATCTGATCGCATCTTATTTACATAGTCAAAACAAAAACTGAAATGAATATGTTTTCACCATGGCCTTAAAAAACCCAGACATAAAGCTGGTGAGGAGTAGAATTACTCATATGATGACATTATAGAGCTTGCCTGGGTAATCAGGGACATTCAGAGGGACAGTAAAGTGTGCAGGAATCTGACTACTAAACATCTTGCTGTGCTTAATATACTCACAAAAATGGCAATAAAAAACCCTTAATATCTGGTTTGCCACAAGAGTAAAAAAAAGTAAATGAGTAAGAAGTTGAACAACACTTCAAAGATCTTTGTAGCGTAAATTCAGAGAAACCTCTGACCACAGAACAAAATGCAGTTGTTGACAAATTAATTTTAACATATTATAAAATAACTCACTCAACTAGTTAAACAAAATATTTAATCACATTGTGCAACAGGAACAATAGGCTTACTAGATAACTATAAATATATATACCAGTGTTAAGTTTAATGGTAGCAAATGTTTCTTCAATGACAGGTTACAGTCATAGAGAAAAAGACTTGCAAAATATGAAATCTTCCTAAACAACAACAGATCTTATCTAAGAGCTACACTTAAATCATGTGCTCACAGAATTGAACTGCATCCTTAAAAAAAAAAAAAAAATTTGACACAGTAATGGGGTATTGGGTATGTTATGTTGGCAACTACCTCAAAGTAGAGTGGGAGGGAAGTGTTTGATGTAATTAAACCATCATTATGTGACCATCTATTTAACCCCTTAGTGTGAGCTATGCTGCATTTGATGTACATTGAAGACCAGAATTCCATTATTTATTTCATATGTTTACTGAACTGTGAATTTCTTTCTTTGTGTTCAGTCCACCCACACAAGTTATATATCATTTTTTAAAGTACAGATAGGGCTTTCATTTGATACTATTATGTTCATCATATGATATAATTTACTATTAAAAAATATATAAAATATTATGAAAATATGCCATAATAAAACTTCTAACTTTGACCTGATTTTTTTTTAAAACAATTACAAATGGTAAAAAAGACCCCGTCTATATATTTCTACCAATGTTTCCATGTTTGCCTATGTTTTATTTAAACTAATAGGGCGATAAACAATATTAGTGTTTTAACCCCATCCATAAATTTACCCCAACCCTAAATTTACCCAAACCCTAAATCTACCCGAACCACTTAATCTAACCCGTGTACTCACCCGAACCCCCCCTGTAAGCTTAATTATAACCCTATTTATGACCCTAACCCTAGATCTAGGTTTAGTAGATCAAGGGTTAGCTTTTTCCATATATTTATTTATTTTATTTATTTAATTATTTAATTTTCCATTTCTTACTGTAATACTGTCTAACTGTCTCTAGGGACAGTCAAGTAGCGGTTTCAGAGCGACGGTAATTGATTTTTTTTTTCTCTCTTCCTTCACTCAGTGCTGGGCACGCTGTATTGGAGGAGCAAGCTCCTCCAATACAGATCCCACCCGCGATCACCCAGGGGAGCACAGAAGGTGTTGCATGATGCCTCTATCGAGGCATCATTGCAACACTTTACACACATAGGCAGTGATCAGCTTTCACTGCCTATGTGTGTTAACGCGCATATGATCACATTCGCGGTGATCGTATGCGCGCGGTGGGGCGGGGGAGGGGCTGAAAGCACTCTCAGAGGCTGCTTCGGATCCAGGCATGTTAGCGCAACGCTACATGTAAACGGAGGACGTATATATATACGTCCTCATGGTCCTCAAGGACCATGCTTTTCAGGACGTATATATACATTAAATGCGTTAATGGGTTAAACTTCCTAAAAAAATGGACTTGGCAACGTTTAAGTTGTTTGTTCAAGTGCAAATTACATTTTATTTATAATGTGACGTCATAGGAACAAGCGGGATTATTTGCCATTACACATAAAAGTAACCATAACTATTTTCTGTGGCTGTAGCAAAGGTAACACCTATTTCTGTCAAATGTTGTAATAAATATAGTTAATAAATAGTTTGTACTTGAACATGTCTAGCTTAGGCTTGCCAAAAACATAAATGTTGCCAGGTCTATTTTTTGGATGTTGAAATAAGTTGTCTTTTATCTTAGGGCGTGGACTAAAATACAAAAATTGGACAACCTACCCTGTCAAGATTTAACGAGTTCTCCGCTACATATTATAAATGTTAGACTAATGAACTTCTGGGGAATATGATGTGAAAAAATAATTAACATGAAAACAGGTTTGTTTGCTTCCTCAAAAGATGTTGAACATTGTTTAACTTACCAAGAGGGCTATGGATGTTAGTATAGGCATTAATATTTATTTAGTGCTTGTTGATCCATGGAGAAATCTGATTGCCATTTGGAGTCAAGAAGGAATTTTTTCAAAATTGCTAAAGGGGTTTTTATTTGCCTTCTTTGGATCAACAGGGGTTAACATGGGATAGGAAAAGGGTTGAACTTGATGGACGAATGTCTTTTTTCGACCTAAACTACTATGTAACTATGTAACTATTAATTTTAAAGTGCTGTGGTAGTATGATGTCACCAACCAGGTAGTGTAAAAAAGTGGTTTAAGTTCATATGTCTGTATATAACGTAACATATAATAACATGCAAGCAACTGTTTCCTATGGCATGGGAATTGGGAAAAGGGTGATGCATGTTGATCATAACTGAATTCTTCCATGATGAAAAATGGGAAGTGCTCCATGTCACAGCAATGACTATTATTTAACCTATATAAAGTTTACAAACTTGAAATTCACTGCACTGTCTTTCTAGACTGCAAGATTTTGAATACACTTGAGGGTCGACTCAGATAGCTGCGATTTTCTTCAGAAAATTGGAGCTTGGAGCTTCGGAACCAATCTGATCATTTCGGTTATCTGAGTAGACCTCAAACTCTATTCACTAAAGTCAAATAAAGTGCTGACTTGGGATGTCGACTTTCACTTAAAGGTTGCTCTTCTCACATTATTCACTAATGGAAATTCAATCTCCATCACATAACATTGCTAAAGTCCATCTCAAATGCCCTTCAGCTCCCAGCAAGAGTGATTTTATTGGGTGGTGGTGCGCTGGAAGGCATTTGACAGGATCCCAGCCCCGCTAATCATACCAGGGGGTCAGGGCCTCATATTTATGATCCCTCATATGTGTATGGGGTGCTGGGCGCTGTTTTTGGCAGAGTTTTTTCAAACTTTATTGAGGTCAAGCCTTACCTCCTCTCGCCTCATCTCGCCACCTCGCGAAATATATTAGTAAATACCATTTTTAGGCATCCAAGAGGGAGGTTGATATGTTCTCGATTCTGCCAGTTTGGCTGACGAAGTAGTAGCTTCAGTCATGCCATCAGTCATCGGGAAGATAATGTGGAAATAGCTGAAATCCTCCCGAAATTGAATAAAATTAAAATGTATAAAAACTATTTTTAAAAAATGTGACCCATTAATTTGAGCTCGATCGGGGCATTTAGAGTAGACCATTAGATTTTTGATTGTTTAACAGATCATTATTCTTTGTACTTGTAGCCCCCAGTTATATAATTATTAACATAAGATGCTATGTGTGTCTTTTCCCAATAATAAGCATTGTATTTTTTTTACCTACACATGCTAGGTTTCTTGAAATACTCATCAATGAGAAAAGACAAACTAACCTTTAGTGACTGTGCTGTTCATTTCAATGCTGTGTATATTTCAGGTCACTGGTTCTCTTTACATGTGACTTCCAAATGACAATATTTATATTCGGAGGTTAAACATATCTCGCAATAGCAATAGGAACATAATGTTTATTTTCTGCAATTGTAAAACCCCAAACAATGGAAACAGCAAAACATTTGTTATGGCTCACTGCTTCTTTAATGAAAAAAAAAAAATACACAGAATTCTAGCAGTGTTTACTGAAGTCAATTTACTGAAGTTCATTATTCTTATTCCAACCTATCTCCAAGTTAGGCACATTTATTTATATATACAACAAACTAAAATTATATAATGCATGCTTTCAACATATTAAAAGGTCAATCTAATAATAATAATAATAATCTAATAGATCCAATTCAATTAAAAGTATCATCCCAACCCTACAACCTCCAAGGGGACTACTGGCTAAAGGACACTTACACTTTTTTTTAACCCCTTAGTGACAAGAAATTTTCACCTTGACTTTCCCTTGGTGACAATGGCTGTTTTGACATTTCTGGGGTGTTTGTGTTTAGCTGTAATTTTTTTCTTTCTCACATACAGTACCCACACAAATTATATGTTGTTTTTATCGTCATAAGAAGGGCTTTCATTAGATACCATTATGTTCATCATATCTTATAATTTACTACAAAAAAATCATAAAATATGATGAAAAATTTAAAAAAAAACACTTTTTCTAACTTTGACCTAAAATATAATTTACACAAATAAAATCATTAAAAAAGACCCCGTCTAAATAGTTTCTAAATGTTCTCCCGAGTTCAAAAATATGCATGTTTCCATATTCTTCTGTATTTTTTTGCGAGTTATGGGGCAAAAACCAAAAATAGTGTTTTTTGTTTTTTTCCTATATTGATCTTTTGACCCCAACCCGAACCCAAAATTTAACCCTAACACTAAATTTAACCCCAACTCTAATCCTTATTATATCCCTTAATATTTTTTAACTTTAATTTAATTTTAACCCTATCCCTTATGCTAAAAAATATTTAATTTTAACCCTATAGGCTAATATAGCTAAATAACCTGTTTTTAATTAATTAAATATGTATTTTAAATATTTTCCATTGCAATGCTACTAAACTACCACTAGGGGCAGTCAAGTAGCATATTCAGAGCGACGGAAGTGAAGTTACTTTCACTTCCGAAGCTCAGACCGGCAGAGGGCTTAGCCATATTGACGGAGCAGCATGCTCCGTCAATATGGCTCCCCACGATCGCTCCGTGGGGCGATCGTGGGGATCCCAAAATAAAAATTTCGGTGCTGGCTATTGCCTCGATGTCGAGGCAATATACCAGCACTGTTAAAGCGGTTTTCACGATCGTTGATCGCGAAAACCGCTTCATTCACTGCAGGACGTGCCAGGCACGTCCTTTGTCATTAAGGGAGTTTCTCTCAGGACGTGCCTGGCACGTCCTTTGTCGTCAAGGGGTTAACCATTGCTTCCTTGAAGGATACAAGGGATAAAAATATGTTGTGCGTTTCCTAAGTAAACCTGACATGTATCATAATAGATACACATTGGTTAATTAACCAATGTCATCCCTGTCAGATGGGAAAATATATTCTCTAAAACAATATGCCAACTGCTGCACCTCAAATGCAATGTACACTATCAAGTGCCAGAAATGTAGAACCATGTAAGTTGGTCATACCTCAGGACAGCTGAAGATCAGGATTAGGGAACATGTAGGAGACAGTGATTCTAATGCAGGCAATAATGTTATTGACCATTTCCACTTGTGTACCTCAGGTAGTACTTCACCATTTAGGGTACAAGTTATTATATCCTGTTTCTTTAAATAGACATTGCATAGGGTAGTTTATTTAACAATACATTCACTAGCTTATGAATTTACTAATTTATCTTTTTAAATAGTAGACATTAATTTTGTCATTTTAGCATTTTTTAGGGTACTTGACTAATTTATTTATTTGTCAGTTGCCTGTATAACATAGTGGATTACTAGTATATATCTTGTTTCTTTAAATAGACATTGTAGAGCAGACCTGGGCATCTTACGGCCCGCGTGAGGCAGGGCCGATCCTGGGCGGGTGCACGGGGTGCACCGCGACCAGGCGCAAGGGAGGAGAGGCGCTGTAGCAGGGAGCTCTCTCCCTGCCATCCTCCTCCTTGTTAATCCAAGCACAGCGCGAAGGGTGTAAGCTCCGCCCCGTCACGTTCTGTGATTGGCTGCTTCAGGGAGGAGGATGTTCTCTAGGGTATCTGCCAAGACACCATAGAGAACGTCCTCCTCCCTGCAGCCAATCACAGAACGCGACGGGGGCGGAGCTTTCCCCCGTTGTGCTGTGTTTGGATTAACAAGGAGGATTAGGTAATAACAGTTGGGGGGGGGGGGGGTGTTAAAATAAAAAAAGAAAGGAAGTGTCTGTGGAAGTGTGTGTGAATGTGTATAAGTGTGTGGAAAAATGTGTATAACTATGTGTGTGTTACTGTCTGTGTAAGTGTATGTACATGAGTGTCTGTGCAAGTGTATCCTGTGTGTAAAGGTGGCTGTGTGTGTATTTATGTATGTGTGACAGTGTGTATACGGGTGTCTGTGTAAATGTATGTCTGTGAGGGTGACTAAGTGTGTAATTGTGTTTGTGTGACTGTGTGTATTTATGTATGACTGTGTGTATTTATGTATGTGTGACAGTGTGTATAAGGGTGTTTGTGTAAATGTATGTCTGTGAGGGTGACTAAGTGTGTAACTGTGTTTGTGTGACTGTGTGTGTTTATGTATGACTGTGTGTACAAGAGACCAGCATGGGGAACAGAAAGATAGAGATGGTAAAAGATATAAGGGATGAGGGGAGAGACAGACATGGGGTATGAGTGGCGAGAGAGAGACAGACATGGGGTATGAGTGGCGAGAGAGAGACAGACATGGGGTATAAGTGGCGAGAGAGACAGACATGGGGTATGAGTGGCGAGAGAGAGACAGACATGGGGTATGAGTGGCGAGAGAGAGACAGACATGGGGTATGAGTGGCGAGAGAGAGACAGACATGGGGTATGAGTGGCGAGAGAGAGACAGACATGGGGTATGAGTGGCGAGAGAGAGACAGACATGGGGTATGAGTGGCGAGAGAGAGACAGACATGGGGTATGAGGGGTCGAGAGAGAGACAGACATGGAGCATGAATGGAAAGAGAGAGAGACATGGAGCATGAGTGGAGAGAGAGACAGACATGAGGGAATGGGGGAGAGAGAGAGACAGACATGAGGGTACAGGGAGAGACAGATTGTCGATGTGGCCCTCCAGCAGTGCTCGGGTTGCTCATGCGGCCCCCGGTAAAAATGAATTGCCCACCCCTGTTGTAGAGTGTAGCTTGCTATATATTTATCCAGTCATGACTGAATTTGTAACTGTTATCATTTGAAAGTACAGTTTCCAGATAATAGAACTACATTGTATGGGTTTCAACTAATTGCCCAGATTAACCCCTTAGTGACATGACTTTTTTGGCATGTCCGACGCTTGGTGACATGGGCTTTTTTAACATTTCTGAGGTGTTTGTGTTTTGCTGTAATTTATTTCTGTCTCATTTAGTGTACCCGCACAAACTATATATCGTTTTTATCGTTATAAGAAGGGCTTTCTTTTGATACCATTTTTTTGATAATAGCATATAATTTGATGTAAAAAAAATAATAAAATATGGCAAAAAAATTGAAATAATTATTTTTTTATGACTTTTATTTGAAAAATCGTATACTCATGTACAAGAGACAACAAAAAAACACTGCTAAAAAGTTTCTAATATATGTCCTGAGTTCAGAAATAGCCCATGTTTTTATGTTTTTGTGCTTTTTTATTCATGTTACAGGGCCAGAACTATAAGTGGTGCAAAGCTATTTTAAAATCCTTTCTTTCAAAATTAGCGATAGTGACATTGTAACACTGATTTCTGTACTAAATCCATGAATGACCCCCAACATGTACATATTTTTGAAAACTAGACAACTCAGGGCATTTAACTTGGGGTATTTTGACACATTTCATGTAGCCATTTTACCACCAATCTATGCCAAAGTTTGCAGAAAAAAATATTTTTTTTAAATTTTTCACATATATTGCAATTTAGGCAAACATTACCTTAAAATGTGAAGGGGTATTTCCAAATAACACCTCAATATGTGTTCAGCAACATCTCCTGAGTACAGGGATACCACCCATGCATAGGTTTGTTGGTTTGTTTTGGGGCTAAAAGGCCACATTTAGGGGGTGCGCATTTTGGTTTTCCAACTTGGAATTCTGACGTGCAGAAAACTTGTGCCCATGTCCCATTTGGGACATTTTTGAAGCCAGAAAGTGTATTCTACCCCACAAAACCATATATTTTTTTAAACTAGACACCCTAGGGTATTTCAAATGGTAGTATTTTAACACTTTCCATGCACTAATTATACTACCAGCCTATGTCAATGTTTTGGGTAGTAATTTTTTTTCACATACATTGTACTTTGGGCATGAATTCACAGATCCTGTTATATGTCAGTGCCAAACAACACCTCAATATGTGTTCAGCAACATCTCCTGAGTACAGGGATACCCCCCATGTATAGGTTGGTTAGGTTATTTGGGGGTTAAAAGGCCACATTTGAGAGGTGCGCTTTTTGGTTTTCCAACTTGGAATTCTGACGTGCAGAAAACCTGAGCCCATGTCCCATTTGGGACATTTTTGAAGCCAAAAAGTGTATTCTATCCCACAAAATCATATATTTTTGAAAACTAGACACCCTAGGGTATTTCAAATGGTAGTATTTTAACACTTTCCATGCACTAATTATACTACCAGCCTATGTCAATGTTATGGATAGTAATTTTTTTTCACATACATAGTACTTTGGGCATGAATTCACAGATCCTGTTATATGTCAGTGCCAAACAACACCTCAATATGTGTTCAGCAACATCTCCTGAGTACAGGGATACCACCCATGTATAGGTTGGTTAGGTTATTTGGGGGTTAAAAGGCCACATTTGAGAGGTGCACTTTTTGGTTTTCCAACTTGGAATTCTGACGTGCAGAAAACCTGCGCCCATGTCCCATTTGGGACATTTTTGAAGCCAAAAAGTGTATTCTACCCCACAAAACCATATATTTTTGAAAACTAGACACCCTAGGGTATTTCAAATGGTAGTATTTTAACACTTTTCATGCACTAATTCTACCACCAGCCTATGTCAATGTTATGGATAGTAATTTGTTTTTCACATTCATTGTACATCGGGCATGAATTCACAGATCCTATTATGTGTCAGTGCCAAACAACACCTTAATACAGGGGTCCTCAAACTTTTTAAACAGGGGGCCAGTTCACTGTCCCTCAGACCGTTGAAGGGCCGGACTATAGTAAAAATAAAAACTATGAAGAAATTCCTATGCACACTGCATATATCTTATTTTGAACAAAACGAGAACAAATACAATATTTAAAGTAAAGTTAAATCAACAAACTTACCAGTATTTCAATGGGAATAGTGTGCCAGTCAGATGCCCAGGAATATTATGCCAGTCAGATGCCCAGGAATATTATGCCAGTCAGATGGCCAGGAATATGATGCCAGTCAGATGGCCAGGAATATTATGCCAGTCAGATGCCCAGGAATATGATGCCATTCAGATGGCCAGGAATATGATGCCATTCAGATGGCCAGGAATATGATGCCAGTCAGATGCCCAGGAATATTATGCCAGTCAGATGCCCAGGAATATGATGCCAGTCAGATGCCCAGGAATATGATGCCAGTCAGATGCCCATGAATATGATGCCAGTCAGATGCCCAGGAATATGATGCCAGTCAGATGCCCAGGAATATGATGCCATTCAGATGCCCAGGAATATGATGCCATTCAGATGCCCAGGAATATGATGCCATTCCGATGCCCAGGAATATTATGCCAGTCAGATGCCCAGGAATAATATGCCAGTCAGATGCCCAGGAATATGATGCCATTCAGATGCCCAGGAATATGATGCCAGTCAGATGCCCAGGAATATGATGCCAGTCAGATGGCCAGGAATAATATGCCAGTCAGATGCCCAGGAATATTATGCCCGTCAGATGCCCAGGAATATGATGCCAGTCAGATGGCCAGGAATATGATGCCAGTCAGATGGCCAGGAATATTATGCCATTCAGATGCCCAGGAATATGATGCCATTCAGATGCCCAGGAATATTATGCCATTCAGATGCCCAGGAATATGATGCCATTCAGATGCCCAGGAATATGATGCCATTCAGATGCCCAGGAATATGATGCCATTCAGATGCCCAGGAATATGATGCCAGTCAGATGCCCAGGAATATGATGCCAGTCAGATGGCCAGGAATATGATGCCATTCAGATGCCCAGGAATATGATGCCATTCAGATGCCCAGGAATATTATGCCATTCAGATGCCCAGGAATATGATGCCATTCAGATGCCCAGGAATATGATGCCATTCAGATGCCCAGGAATATTATGCCAGTCAGATGCCCAGGAATATGATGCCAGTCAGATGCCCAGGAATATGATGCCAGTCAGATGCCCAGGAATATGATGCCAGTCAGATGCCCAGGAATATGATGCCAGTCAGATGCCCAGGAATATGATGCCAGTCAGATGCCCAGGAATATGATGCCATTCAGAAGCCCAGGAATATTTTGCCATTCAGATGCCCAGGAATATTATGCCAGTCAGAGGCCAGGAATAGTGCTCGTTATCCCTCCCTCCTCCCCTTATCCCTCCCTCCTCCCCCGCTTCCCCATCACTTACCTCCAGCTGCTGTGTCCCCGGACGTCTCGAGCTCGTAGTTTGAGGACCCCTGCCTTAATATGTGTTCAGCAACATCTCCTGAGTACAGGGATACCACCCATGTGTAGGTTAGTTAGATTATTTGGGGGCTAAAAGGCCACGTTTAGGGGGGGTGCATTTCCAACTTGGAATTTTGACATGTAGTCAGCCTGCGCCCATGTTCCATTTGGGACACTTTTGAAGCCTGTCAAAGTATTTTACCCCATAAAACCATATATTTTGGAAAACTAGACATCCTAGGGTATTTAAAATTGTGGTATTTTAACACTTTCCAAGTGCTAATTCTACCACCAACCTATGTCAAAGGGTTGGGATGTCATTTTTTCCCCACACACATTGTAGTTCAGGCAGGAATTTTCAGATTCTGGTATTTGCCACTGCCAACCAACACCTCGATATGTGTTCAGCAACATCTCCTGAGTACAGGGATACCCCCCATGCATAGGTTTGTTGGTTTGTATTGGGTCTAAAATTCCACATTTAGGGGGTGCGCAATTCCAACCTGGAATTTTGACATGTAGTCAGCCTGCGCCCATGTTCCATTTGGAACATTTTTGAAGCCGTCCAATGAATTTTACCCCATCAAACCATATATTTTTGGAAAATAGACATCCTAAGGTATTTCAAATGGTGGTATTTTAATACTGTATAGGTACTAATTCTACCACCAGCCTTTGTAAAAGTTTGTGGTAGTACTTTTTTGGGAGTTTTTTTTCCACATGCATTGTACTTCAGGCATGAATTCACAGATTCTGGTATATATCACTGCCAAACAACAACCCAATATGTGTTCAGCAACATCTCCCGAGTACAGGGATAGCACCCATGCATAGGTTTGTTGGTTTGTTTTTGTCTAGAAGGCAACATTTGTGAGATGCGCATCTCAAAATTCCAACTTGGAATTTTGACATGTAGTCAACCTGCGTCCGTGTCCTTTATGGGATATATCTTTGAAGCCAGCCAATGTAATTTACCCCCACCAAACCATATATTTTTTTATCGGTAGACCCCCATCACTACTTGTGGCAAGGGCTCAGCAGCCATCGATACATCGCTAGATGATGTATCAGAAAGCTGAATAGGGTCAAAATCGAACCCTGAGTCCGCGGCCTCAGAATCAGTGCGTAAGCAGTGATCTCGAGCAAAGAAGCGGTTAATAGCTCTTAGAAGAGCCTATCTAGTACTGTAATACATTACAGTACAAAGGAATTAATCCATAAAACAGTGCAGACAGCAAAACATACTGTTGCTGTGCAAGATTACTGCTTACACAGTGATGAATGGCAGGGAAGGGGTTAATACACAGTGAAAGAATTTCATAAAACCTGCCAATTTTATAAAATGTTATTTTATATCACTAATACTGATCTGTCTCTTTCCGTCACAAAAAATGTAAGTGAGGAGAGGGAGGCAGATCAATATTTGTGAATATTGATCCGATTAATTTTGATCTGACCAAGGCGAATGGTGAGCTTAATTGAGAAATCACCAAACCGCCTTTGCCACTAATTCGCTGTTACTGATCGCTATGCGCTCAGGCAGCTTAAAAAAAAAAAAATCTCAAATATTTTTACTTTACATGTAATCCCCTAGCGGGTATGTGTAAAAAAAATAAAAAAAAAATAAAAATATGCAGACAGATAAAAATTGCTTTGGCGTCAATATCATTGCGTAAGCAGTGATCGACGGCAAATAAGGGGTTAATAACTCTTAGAAGAGTCTTTTTAGTACTGTAATAAATTACAGTACAAAAAAAATTAACCCCTAAAAAATGCACAAACAGCAAAAATAAATGCGCTGATGTGCACGATCACTGCTTATGCAAGATCAGTGGCAGGGAAGGGGTTAAACGCAGGGAATTGCTTTAATAAAATTTTTTTTATTGTTTTATTATTTGTGTGTTGTGTATTTATTGTTTTTTTTAACTTTTACTTACTTTTACAACTTTGATCTGTCTCTCTCCCTCACTAAAAAAAATGTGAGGAGAGGGAGACAGATCATAACTGGTCAGATCAATATAGGGTTAATATTGATCTGACCAGTCAGTGGGGATGTTCAGCAGAACATCCCCACTGCCTGTCAGTGTGCCTGGCAGTCACTGATTGCCTCTGTGAAGAGGCAATCGTGTGGCTGCCAGAGAGCACAGGAAGCAGGTACTTCCTGCCTACTGTGCTCTTGCCCTTAGTAGGGCAGCGCCATCTTGGTCACTCAGTGACCAAGATCGTGCATTTTTTTTTTGTGTTCCTGATTGCCTCGACTTGCGAGGCAATCAGGAACACTTTCTGAGCATAGGAAGCGAAAAATTAGCTTCCTATGCTCACTTTTTTAATGCCCGTCGTTTTAAAGGCTCTGTGCCTTTAAAACCGGCATTTCGATCGCTCTCCGGAGCGATCGAAATGCCGACGGGCATTTTTTTTAGCATTGTACGATGCTTCCATACGGAGCATCGTTACAATGCCGCTTGAGCACTGAAAGCGGAAAAACTCCGCTTTCAGTGCTCGTTTTGACACAGGACGGACTAGGTCCGTCCTGTGTCACTAACGCCTCGGCACACAGGACGGACCTAGTCCGTCCTGTGTCGCCAAGGGGTTAAATATTTATACATTGATGTAAACATTTTAGGAAATTGCCCGTCTCTATGGAAAAATGTTGGTTTTCTATGTACATGCACATATTTAAATATTTTATCTCTCTTTTCTAGTATGTCCGATTGTCATTAAGTTCACAGGTTTTAAATGATAATTGTCCATTACGAACTCACTGTATTTGTAGTTTGTCACTTCTGTTGCAATTTGTTCCTCTCCGTGACACACCTCCCAACTACCTAATGACTGGTTAGTGTTTTCACCTGAAGGAGGGTTATGCACGGAGAGGATTGGACATCATTCATGACATCACTGTTGGTACATTAGTTAAATAATTATATCACTGTCTGAATTAAGCTTACGACTAAGCGTATAATGCATGAAAAGGGTCAATCTATTATCTGACCTGCCTAATATCACTACAAGCTGCTGTTGTGTTTCACGTTTTGCAACTTTGCACTTTTGTAATAAACCGCTTTTTTACTAAAACGATCTTCATGAGTGGCGTTTTTGTTTTCTTCATGCAAGGGTTCGATATAGATTTAGGGTTAGATTTAGGGTTAGAGTCAAAAGGTTATTGTAGGAGGAAATTGTTAGGATACAAAAAAAGCACTTTTGGTTATTGCCCTATTACTTGCAAAAAAAACAAAAAAAAAAAAACATGCATATTTCTAAACTCGGAACAACATTTTGAAACTATTTAGATGGGGTATTTTTTCCATTTGTGATTTCTTCGTCAGTTACAAATATATTAGGTAATCTTTGCTCTCCCTTATAGTAGTTAATTTGCATTTGGATCCAAAATCCAAATTCTGTAGGTTGCATTGGCATCGAAAGAAACCACCATAGAATATCACCAGAGTCATGCAGCACCAAGCAATACAATTTGACCCTGTCAGGCAATGTCAGAACTGGGCACAGAAATGTTGGTAAGCATGCAGGTGGCTATTACTGTAACAGAAAAAAAAATTTGACATGTCCAACAATGTTTAAACATGGCAACACTTAGGTTAGCTATTATAGCATTATGGATTGGTACTGCAGCTGCTGTGGAATGCACATCTCATGATTATCAGCGATCCATTGGCCAGATACCACAACACACCTTTAGAGGTCTAGTGGAGTACATGCCTCGGCTGGTCAGGGCTGTTTTGGCGTCAAAAGGGGATACACAATATTAGGCAGGTGGTCATATTGTTATGGCTAATCAGTGTACATGGCCCTCTATGTTCTGCTACATTAAAAAAAAGTAACCAGGCCCCTTTTAAAGGCATCTAATGTATTGATAACACCCCATTTTCAGACAAAAAGGACCCTTAAAAGGCAGAATAATATGTTTCTCCTCTTATTTGCCTTTGTAGCCACCAGCAGGCACTGCACACTACTTCTATTGTCTATTCTAAGTCTATTGTCTACAATTACTCACAAATCTTTTTCATTAGTAGATTTCCTCAAAACACCATTTAAACTATATGTTGCATGTTTTATTATACTGAATCTCATTTGCCATTTATCTGCCCAGTCACCAAATTTGTCCAAATCCTCTTGCAGTGAACACATATCTAGTTCAGTATTACGCTACTTAATTTTGTGTCATTGACAAACACTGAGACACGACTTCCTATGCCTACTAGTAAACAAATTAAAAAGAAGGGAACCCAGGAAAGATCCCTGAGGTATCATTTCTGTCCAATTTGAGAACTTCCAGTTGCCAATCCACACACAAACGTTTGGCCGTAAGCCTATTACAGTCTATTTGTACAATAACCTTTTGTGTGGAACTGTATCAAATGTAATAGCAAAGTCTGAATATATCACATGCACCGCAGCAACCATATCTACATTTTTACTCAATTCTTCATAGAATACAATTAACTTTAGTTTGCCAAGATCTGTTTTTTCACAAGGCCATGTTGGCTCCTGCTAATGAAATTCCTGGAGAAGATGACATCTTGAATATATTCCCCTAATTTAGTGTATTTGCATGTTATATTTCACAAATGGCTCTCAGACAAGTAGTAATATAAGACTTCTCTGTACTTCAGCCACACACAAAATGACCATAACACAAGAGAGACTAACACAACAGAAAAAGTGCATAACTTCCTTATGCTGCCATCTACTGGAAGGTGGACTGCATAACACCCCAATACATACCATTCCTCCCCCCTACACATCAAAGTCTTTGAGATAACTGGGAGGGTTAATATTTCTTCTTGGGCGTCGAAAAACCATATTTGGAGCTGCTTCACCTGTACCTTCAGTTGTGCCCATCCCTTCTTCCTGTACTCTGTCAGATGGACCGCACAGAACTGGTTCTTCAACAACAACTCCTGGAGAACTGAGACCTGTATCATCCAGTGGTTCAACATCATTTGGTATCACAGAAAACCCGTTATGACTGGGACCGGCAACAGGCACAATCTCATCACTCCGTTCCTGAATTTGATCAACATGCCTTCGTAATATTCTACCATCAGGAATTTGTACTTTGTATGACAAAGGTCCTGTGGCCACAAGTACTTTTGCAGGTATCCATTTAGGCCCAGAAACATAGTTCCTGACATAGACAGCACTGTCAGGTGCAAATACTCTCACAGCAGAAGCATTATAGTTCTTATTGAATTGCAATTCTTGCTTAATTTGTAACTCAGATGTCAAATCATGTTGATGTTTAAGACGCCGGTTCATAAGGAGCTCTGCTGGACTACTACCAGTGCTTGAGCATGGTGTCACATGTTGTTGCAGAAGGACATTTGCAAGTCTACGGTTCCAATCTCCTTCAATAATTCTCTTTAATGAGTCTTTGGTAGTCTGAACCATACGCTCAGCTTGACCATTTGATGATGGGTTAAATGGTGCACTCGTAACCTGTCGGATAAGATTACTTGCCATGAAAATTTTTAATTCTGATGAGGTAAATTGTGTCTCATTATCAGACACAATTGTATCTGGCAACCCATGTGTAACAAACAGCCTCCTTAGAATATTTATGACTGTGACTGAGGTAGCAGATGTAACTCCAACAACTTCTAACCATTTTGAAAAGAAGTCAACAACTAAAAAAAAAATCTGTCCATGAAAAGGGCCAGCAAAATCTATATGCAAACGGGACCAAGGTGATCTAGTCACTTCCCAAGGATGTACTGAGGCTTTAGGTGGAGCACGATGAGTGGACTTACTTGGTACACAGTTCTTCACCCACTTTTCAAAAACTTCATACATTTTAGCCCACCAAACATAACTGCTGGCTAAACCTATCATACAAACATATTCCAGGATGTCCTTCATGTAGAGCATGCAATACTCAAGCTTGTCCTGCATTTGGAATTACCACTCTGTTTCCCCATAATAGGCACCCTTTATAGGCAGATAATTCATGTTGGTGCACTACAAATGGTTTGAATTTGTCTTCCACTTTTGATTTTGGCCACCCCCTCCAAACCCAGTTGAGCACACGGGACAACAAAGGATCATTGGCAGACATAAAAGCAATGTCACTTGCATGTAACGGAGGGTTTGGAATGGATTCCAACATGAGGACCTCAGACATAGGAGGAACAAGGAAGTCAGGAGAAGGCAAAGGTCATCGGCTTAATCCATCAGCATGTGTGAAATCCTTGCCAGGACGATACTTGAACTCACAATCATAGGCATTCAGCATAAGGGACCACCTGAGCATGCGTGGTGAAATAATTTGAGGAGTGGGATTATTGCTGGTGAACAGAGCCAGTAAAGGTTTATGATCTATTATAATAGTAAACCTCCGCCCATACAAATAGTCATGAAACTTTTTTACACCGGACACAATAGCTAAAGCCTCCTTGCCAATTTTGGCGTAATTCCTCTCTGTAGTAGATAAAGTCCGTGAATAAAATGCAATAGGATCATCAACCCCATTTCTCAAAGTGTGGCTCAATACAGCCCCTATGCCATACGGAGAAGCATCGCAGGTGAGGTTGAGTCGTTTCTTCAAATCATAGTGTACAAGTGCACTGTCAGAAGACAACAGTTTTTTTGCAGCGCTGAATGCGGTAGTATGAACGTCGGTCCACTTCCATGGAACATCTTCATCTAGTAGACGATGCAGAGGTTCAGCAACAGTGGCTTCATCAGGCAGGAAACAATGGTAAAAATAAAGCAACCCTAAGAAAGCTTGCAGTTCTTGTTTGTTTGTTGGAACCGGAGCTCTATGGATAGCTTCAACCTTAGAATCACTTGAATGAATGCCCTGTGCATCAACTTGGTAACCAAGGAAATCCACGCTGCTTACCCCCAAAGCACACTTTTCTTTTTTAAGTTTTAGACCAGCATCAAGAAAACATTGTAAAACAATTTGTGCTGTGCAGCCAATGACTGTATAGAATCTGCTCCAATAAGAACATCATCAAAATAAGGCACTACACCTAGAAGTCCAGATAAGAGGTCCTCCATTAAATTCTGGAATATGCCAGGGGCAATGGAAACTCCAAACTGCAAACGTCTTGCTCGGAAAGCTCCTTTGTGTGTTATTATTGTTTGTGCATCAGCAGCCTCATCATCCACAGGTAACTGCTGGCAGGCTTGAGCCATATCCAACTTGGCAAATACTTTTCCTTTTGCCAAAGTAGTAAGAATTTGATTAACAGCTGGAATTTGATAGGAATGCTCTTGCAATGCTTTGTTGATTGTACATTTGTAGTCAGCACAGATTCTGACATCCCCATTTGGTTTCATCACCGGAACTATGGGTGTACACCACTTTGGGTGTGTTACGGTTTCAAGTATACCTTGTTCCACAAGACGTGTAATTTTAGCATCTATTTTTGGTCTGAGAGCTAGTGCAATTCTGCTAGGCTTCATACAAATTGGGGGTACTGTTGAATCTAATACAAAAGAAACTGGAGGGCCTTTAAACATGCCAAGACCTTCTTCAAAAACTGCACTAAATTTATCAATCACATTCTGTAGAATATCGGTGGATATATTATTAACTCCAGTTAATGAAATTCCTAAGGGTTCAAACTTGCTCTTTGTCCCTTAGAAATTATTAAACGTAAGTGTCCTCTGAATTTACCATATTTTACTGGTACAAAACAAGCCCCTTTAACATCCACAGCCTGTTTGTTGTAGTCCACCAGATGAATATCACAATGTACTATTGAAGGAGAATTATGAGGCCATAACATTGTAAATTGTCTCTTCTGAAATCAAAGAATATGCGCACCCGGAATCTACTTCCATTTTGCACGGAACATCTTGCAGCATAATTTCAGTGTAAACCTTCAGTCCTGATGGCGAATTTTCCACTTTATTCACATAGTCATTTGAGTTAACACCTGTAGTCATTTCACTATCTGAAACAGTATGTGGAGTCTTAACAGAGTGCGCTGCGGTTGGTATTGTATTCACATACTTATATTGGGTTTGAATTCCACTGGCTTGTCTTTGGCAAACTGTCTGTATGTGATCTGTACGTTTACATGTGTGGCAAACTGCATTTCAAAAACGACATGTAATACGCTTGTGTTTTCTACCGCAACTATAACAAGTTACTTTAAATGGAGCTGTGACATTAATGCGTGTTGAAAAGTCCTTTGATTTAACATCAGTCTCCTTCACTAGATTTATTTCAGGTGAGTTCTCTTTGCTGGAGGAGGATTGTATCTCTTTTGAATGGACATATGCAGCCTCATTTGCGAGCGCTTCCTCTAGTGCAATAATAAAAGTTAAATTCTGTCTTACAAGAAGTCTCCTCTGCATTGCTTCATCTTGCACTCCACACACAAGCCTGTCCCTTAACAAGGATTCTAAACTGGCACCAAAATTGCAATTTTCAGACAGCCTGCACAGTTCTGCAATATTTGCTGCAATGCTTTCACCTGGTTTCTGATTTTGTCAATGGAAATGCCTCACTGTTTCAGATGGGGTGGGTGCTAAATGATTTTTTAACAGTGCCAGTATTTCTTCAAATGAGTAGTCTTGTGGTTTAGCAGGAGATATCAGTAAGCGGACAGTATCAAAAGTCTTGGATCCAATAACACTCAGTAACACAGCTCTCTTCTGAATAGCATCAACCACCTTATGAGCTTCCAGGAAAAACCCTAACCTGTCAGCAAATGAGTCCCATGAGGCTGGATTAGCCAGATCAAATTCCTCCATGTGTCCCAGAGAAGCCATGCTGGAAATATGTTTAGATAATAGAATTCCAAAAGAAAAAGTTTTACTTCCTCACTCAGGCTGATTTTATTCCTTTATATATATACACTGTCAGCAAATGAGTCCCATGAGGCTGGATTTGCCAGATCAAATTCCTCCATGTGTCCCTGAGAAGCCATGCTGGAGATATTTGTAGATAATAGAATTCCAAAAGAAAAAGTTTTACTTCCTCACTCAGGCTAATTTTTATTCTACTATCTACTTTAACTGTGTACCCACTGACCCCTCTCACCTATTTCAGATAACAAAAAACTCAACATTATTAGTCTTTAATTGTTTGTCTTTTATGTACTGAAATTTTTTTTTGAGATTGCTCTTGCTCTCCCACCTTAGTCATTATTTTTCCATTTTCCAATGTAGTTAAATGCAATTGCCTTTTTACAGTCTTTTGCTGGCATCTTTATATTTTGCAAATGCCTCTGCTTATTCCTCGGCTTTATAATGTTTGAATGCTACTTTCTTTTTATTTCCTGATTTACACTACTGGTTAGCCATATCGGTTTTAGTCTGCTTGTTTTATATTTGTTTCCAAAAGGTTTCATTTATATGTATATTTTTGTATTGTTAGTTTAAAGGTATTCTACTTGCCTCCTGTGTTTATTCCCGAAATAATCCATCTCAGTCAACAATACCAAGGGTTGTATTAAACCTGCTGAGGTTAGCCTTTTTAAAATTCAGTGTCTTGGTGGGACCCATATCAATTTGCTTTTTTAAATTAATCTCAAAGTATACCATATTATGGTCACTATGAACCAAATGCTCCCTTATTTGAATATTAGAGATAAGCTCCTCATTGTTATTTTCTCTATTTGCTCGAATATAAGACGACCCTGATTATAAGATGACCCCCAAAAACTTTGGATATTCCTTTAGGAAAAAAAAAACTAAAAGCCTGAATATAAGACTACCCTATAGGAAAAAAGTTTAACTTGTTTATATTCACATGTAAATTGCTTTTTAATATTTAATAAAAATTATGATATAAAAAAAATGCATTTCTTGTTTTTATTTCCTTTTCTGTGCCAATGCTCCCCCTCTCTCCCCCTCCCCCCAGCTTTGTCTCTCTCTCTTCCCCCCTTCCCTCCAGCGTTGTCTCTCTCTCCCCCCTTAGTGTTGTCTCTTCTCCTAGTGTAATCTCTCTCCCCCTCCCTCCCACGATGTCTCTCCTTCCCCCAAAACGTTTCTCTCTCTCCCTCCGACCTTTTATCTCTCTCTCCCCCCCTCCCCTTGTCTCTCTCTCCCCCCTCCCTCCCCCTCACCTTGTCTCTCTCTCCCCCCTCCCTCCCCCTGATGGGTGATCACGGACGCCCTGGGAGGGTCAGAGAAGGTTTTGCATGATGCCTCGATCAAGGCAACACTTTACACACACAGACAGTGAAAGCTGATCACTGCCTATGTGCGTTGGAGTGCATCCGAACACATTTGCAGTGATCGTATGCGCATGGGGGGCGGGGGCAGTGGAGGGCTGGCAGCCTTAGGCCTGGGGGGCAAATCCAGTCAAGTGGCCCATTGCACCATCGAATCGCCTCCCCATCCACGGATTTTCCCCCACAATATGCCAGGATTTGCCATTTAATATGCTAGAATTTTCCCTTACAAAATGCCAGGATTATGCCCCTCAGTATGCCAGGATTATGCCCCTCAATATGCCAGGATTATGCCCCTCAATATGCCAGGATTTAGACACCCAATATGCCAGGATTTTCCCCTCAATATGCCAAGATGATGCCCCCTCAATATGCCAGGATTTTCCCCTCAATATGCCAGGATTATGCCCCTCAATATGCCAGGATTTAGACACCCAATATCCCAAAATTTGGGCACCCCCACTACCCACGTTGCACACCTACGACATGACCCATAACCCACGTTGCACACCAGGACATGCCTCATCACCACATTTACATGCCTCCATCACCCCATTACATACACATTTCCAATATTATTTGCCATTAATATTTCCCAGCCAATTTGCCCAATAATATTCCAAGGTTATCTGCCATTTAATATGCCCCTGCTAATTTGCCCAATATGCCAGTGTTAATTGCCATTTAATATTCCCCAGCCATTTTGCCCAATATGCCAGTCTTATTCTGCGATGTAATATTCCCCAGACGATTTGTCCAATATGCCAGTGTTATTCTGCCATTTAATATACACCAGTAAATTTCCCCAATAATATTCCAGTGTTATTTGCCATGTAATATTCCCCAGCCAATTTGCCCAATAATATGCCAGTCTTATTTGCCATGTAATATTCCCCAGCCAATTTGCCCAATAATATGCAAGCGTTATTTGCCATGTAATATTCCCCAGCCAATTTGCCCAATAATATGCCAGTGTTATTAGCCATGTAATATTCCCCAGCCAATTTGCCCAATAATATGCCAGTCTTATTAGCCATGTAATATTCCCCAATAATATGCCAGTCTTATTTGCCATGTAATATTCCCCAGCCAATTTGCCCAATAATATGCCAGTCTTATTTGCCATGTAATATTCCCCAGCCAATTTGCCCAATAATATGCCAGTCTTATTAGCCATGTAATATTCCCCAATAATATGCCAGTCTTATTTGCCATGTAATATTCCCCAGCCAATTTGCCCAATAATATGCCAGTCTTATTTGCCATGTAATATTCCCCAGCCAATTTGCCCAATAATATGCCAGTCTTATTAGCCATGTAATATTCCCCAATAATATGCCAGTCTTATTTGCCATGTAATATTCCCCAGCCAATTTGCCCAATAATATGCCAGTCTTATTTGCCATGTAATATTCCCCAGCCAATTTGCCCAATAATATGCCAGTTTTATTAGCCATGTAATATTCCCCAGCCAATTTGCCCAATAATATGCCAGTGTTTTTGCCCCCCCCCCCCGCCCCCCTCCCTTTCCCTTCTCTTACCTTTTTCCCTGGTGGCTAGTGGCAGGACTTCCCTGGTGGCTAGTGGCAGGAGGACTTCCCTGGTGGCTAGTGGCAGGAGGACTTCCCTGGTGGCAGGCAGCATGGTCCCTCCATGCTGCCTGTTCGGCCTCCCGGCGGTTGTGCCGACAGGTCACGTGATCGGCGCGCGTCTGACGTCAGATCGCCGATCACGTGACTGTCGGCACTTCCGTGTCACACTGCACGGGGAGCCGAACAGGCAGCACGGAGGTTTCTCTGTGCTGCCTGTTCGGCTCCCCGTGCAGTTTTGCAGGCAGAGCGGAGGTGAGAGGGGATCTTCCGATCCCTTCTCACCTCCGTCTCTGCCTACAAGCGCGTTTTTTTTTTTGAACACTGGCCCAGCGGCCGTGTTTTACAAACATTAGGGCGGCCTGGGGGGCAATTGCCTCCCTGCCCCCCGGCCCAGCCCGCCCCTGGGCGGGGGCGAAAGCACTCTCAGAGGCTGCATCGGATCTGAAGCAGCCTCTGAGAGTAACTGCAGGCATGTTGCTAAGGAGCGCAACACTACATGAAAACTGAGGACATATTTATATATATATATACGTCCTCAAGGACCATTCTTTGCAGGATGTATATATACGTCCATGTGCGTTAAGGGGTTAATCTATACTGACCAAGTCCACCAATCCACCCACTTGGATACTAACAAAGTTGCCTTTCCTTTCTATACTGTCTAGACCAATTCTAGTTGAAATACTCCTCTAACCATATAGCTATCAATTCCCCAAGCACATGAGCCCCTCTTGAATGCAGAGGCAATCCATCCAAACTGTAGATATTGCACCCCAAAATCAGCCCAGTGCTCTAAAAACCTCAAACCCTCCTTATTACACCTAGACTTCAGCCATGCAATAAGCTCCCTAATCCCACTGTCTTTCTGGATTAATGCATGGCACATGTAGTATCTCTGAGAATACTAAGTTAGAGAGTCCAGTTAATAATCTTACTTTCCCCGTCCCTAACATTACCTTTAGGGACTTTACATTTTCCTCTTACTTTGTCATTGGTGCCAATATGGGCCAGGACAGCTGGATCTTCTCCTGCCCCTCTTAATAACCTGTCCACTCTGTCTGCAACACCTGGAAAACAGCCAATCATTTGGTTGCTGCAATCAGAGCAACAGAATACCTTATCTATTCCCCAAAGACCACAACCTGCCTTGGCTTCTCTTTCTTCTGGGTCCTGTCTATTCTAGAGGAGTTGTTATGCTGGCAGTTAGCCACTTAGCGACATTTGCCACAGTGATATGGACTCTGGATCTGCTGTTCCATGTGTTCGTACATAGGACGAGATGCGCACTGAGTGAGATCTTCAAGCTTTCTCTTCATTCATGTATGTGCGAGTATGGGTCTTTCAAAAATTTTAACTACATTTAACTTTGGTTCTCTAAATCCTGTGCTAGACTAACTGCTGAAAATGCACAAACAGGTCACTTAAGAAACACAAACACATTTATCGCTTTGTTGAAAAGTATAATCAAGATGATATTACTACTTTGCACTTTGATTTTTTTTTTAGTATTTCTGTATGTCTTTGGGGCTAAATTAGCATTAGTCAGACTGGGCACTTGCCTATAGTCCTAACGGTTTAGAGATTTAGAGACTACGCCTATTTTGTAAACTTTTATTCAAATTCTGCCCACATTTATTCATTTTTGGGTCTTGCTATCCCTATTTTTTTTATAACCCATAGAACATTTGAGTTTTTTTTATCTATTGATATGGAATGGAAAGGTGCTTTCAGTCTTAATGTATTTGGGACTTGTAAACCACCCCTCTTAAATGTGATATTAAAGCAGCACATAAGTGTTCAGAAGGCGATAGCATATACATAAGACATAAGCACAAGACATACATAAGATTTATAATTCATTCCTTTGTAATGTTATATAGTCTTGAGGATTGCAATAAAATCCTTCTGCTATATGTTTTTATTACAAAGTTCGTCTATTTGCTACTAATAAAACTAACACTATAAGTTAAAGTCCATTTCCCTGCCGTCACAACTGTTCTCATTCCACACGTTCTTGCCAAAATGTCAAGGTCACCGACAGTTAAAAATTATTAACAAGAAAAAAACCAGTAATCTTCATCAAACACTTTAAGTTTACTTGGTCGTGTGAGGTAGGAAGCTACCAACAAACAAGTCAAAGTTGTTAAAGTACTAAAATAGCTGAGATTTCCTATTCCCTCTCAATCCCACTATTTCCCTACCACTTGAGGAAGTTAGTCTGTGTAATGTTTTTAAATCCCTAAGAAAAAAATGTCCAGTCTACAAACAGCTATGCTTGTTTGTTTTGGCAACTAAAATCATTTCCTCTTGCATTATCAATGCATTAAATATAGCCTATTCCTTTGCTTACCAGTTAAAGGGTCTTCGTCATCTAGATTTCATTTACAGGTGAATGTAGAGAATCAAAAATAAACTACACATTGTGTTACCATAATTGCAAGCAAATACATAAAGATAAGGGTCTACTGCGCTAGCTCCAATTTTTGTAGCTCCAAGTTTTGGACCATGACAGGCTACTCAAGGACAACAGATGTAAACGGAGTGCTGAGTTCCTGTGTTTAACTATAACAAGCAAACTGATTTTTAGTGGCAGCCATCCAACCAGTGCTATTTAGGTATATTCCCCACCCTGATACTTTCTCAAGTATATGGTGTCAATTATATGCCACTCATTCAACGACTCAAAACTGACTCATTGGCAGACATATAAATTATATCTGATGCATATACACCTAATAAAGGCAGATCTCTATGTACCAACAGCCCACCACTGCAATTATCACCGCCACCTTATGAATAAACCCTCTGGGTGTAACATGCTGTATAGAAACCTGAGTAAACCTGCATGACTCATTCCTATGCCATTCGCATGGCGGAAAAGAAAAGGCTATACTAAAGCATGCCACTTTTACTATATGGGCTCTTATATCAAACTAACACATTACAGGAAACTCGCCAGTTCCTGCCATCTGAACACTAGAGATACCTCCAAATACTGCAGTTCCTGAGAAAAAAATGGGGGTCCGAACAAGCGATACACCTAACGCTTTTCCCGCGGATTGCACTTAATAATTTGATTAAATGCAATACGTGCAAAAACGCTTTTTGGTGTAGCGCTTGTTCGTACCCCCTTTTTTTGTCTCCCTGCTGGTGCCTTGCTTTTAATTGTCATAATAAAGCATTTCTACTTTTATATTGTTGGCTGGTGTGGCAAGCAGATTTGTTTGATTTTCCGAGGAGTCCAATCCTTTTTTTGTTACATGTGTTTGTTGTGGGTGGAGAGAGCCCTCTTCGAATCCCGGAAGACGCTGAGTGGACACGCTGAGCAGCCGCTGGATGGAAGCCGCAGACTGAAGTTTAGTGCTCAGTTAGCTGTCAAGCAGCTCGTTATACAATTTATTTATTTTTCCGTTGAGGTCAGTATACTTGTTTGTAATGCCCTCTAATTACACCAGTCTGGGACTGGGACTTTGCCTTGGTGAAATTTTAGACATTACATTTACCCCAAACGCATGGACAGCATTGCTGAACAGGAAATATGGTCACGAATTATTGCCAAAATGGTACTTATTCAGCATGGAAAAACTTAAAGCACAAATACACAACGTCACAGACTTATCTTAACCCATTCACAACATGAGGACGTTAATGCCGTCATGAATATTTTGTGCATTGAGGATCCAGTGACGGCATGGAACCCCCTGTTAAAATGAGTAATGGATGACATTTATGATCTAATCCAACACACAGACATGTTGCTATAATGCCTTGATGTTTAAGGAACACCAACATTATGCCTCTTGTGACAGGGTGATCAACCCACGGAGAGATTGCGAGCACAATATTGGAAGGCAGCATGTCCCTCCAACATGGCGATGCCATGGTGCCAGCAAGAGCAACGGAAATAATCAATATCACTTCCGTCACTCTTTACTGTTGATAGACTGCTTCTGGAGGCAGTCAGCAACATTACACTGAGAATAAATTTAAAGGATGCTAGAGTTAGTATATAGGATTGGCAACAAGTGTTAGAGTTTGATTAGGGTTAGTGCTAGTGTTGGGGTCAAAAGGTCACTGTAGGAGAAAACAGTTAGAGAAAACATTACTTTGAGTTATTGCCCTAACACTTGCAAAAAACACATAATAGAATCTATTTAGCAGTTTTTTTTAAATTTGGTTTGTAGATGTGTAAAATATTCTTCATGTAAAATTTAGGAAAAGTGTGTTTTTCAATTTTTTTTAAATCATATTTTCTTATATAGTGTGTTCCCCCCATAACTGATGCCTGCTTGGCTGAGCATGATAGGCACTGCAGTCCCCCTAAATTCCAGCATGGCTAAGCATGATAGGCAGTGTGCCACCCTAAATAATGCCAGCTTGTTTGAGCATGATAGGCACTGCAGTCCCCATCACAAATGCCAGCTGGCTGAGCATGATAGGCACTGCAGTCCCCATCATAAATGGCAGTATGGCTGAGCATGATAGGCAGTATGGTCCCCCAATAAATAATGGTAGCTTGGCTGAGCATGATAGGCACTGCAGTCCCCATCAGAAATACCAGCTGGCTGAGCATGATAGGCACTGCAGTCCCCCATATTAGTACCACCACTCACATCACACCCACTCATACATTCTCACACCACACTATTTTTTATTTATATTAATATTATACCTCAGGTCCCCTTCATGGACACCCAGGGGATTAAACAGAAAGGTACTTTTATTATCAGAAAAAGGATTCTCCGTGACTAGCACAATAAATCACCGGCTTGGTGTCAGCTTTAGCAAGGCAGTAAATACAATATAATACTTGCTGACAACAAACCATGATTTATTGTGCTATCCATGGAGAATAAGTCCTTTTTTTTTTATAATAAACGTTCCTCTGTGATCCCTTCCCCCATCCAGCTCACTTTGAAAGAAGCAGAGAGTATACCTGTTTCCATGGAGACACTTGTGCACCAGCGTCTGAGAGAAGGAGATTAGAGGAGATTGATGGGAGAAGCAGCAACTGCGCTTGCACTAGGGCATAGGCCGCACCGATGTAGTACCCGAAAATGGCCACTAGTGGCCACTCTTTCAATCGTAAGTATAATCTCTTTTTTACAGAGAACTAAAAAAATACAAATACAAATACAATATAGAAAGTGACAGTTTAGTCTACCCTGTGCTGCCTACAAGTTGCACCAAAATTAAAAGGGTGACTAGACTGTTCCTTTTTAAGCAAAAATAGAGAAGAGACATTACTAGGTGGCATCCTGCTTTACATAACCTCTTTGTGTATTGCAAATTACTGAGAGAAAATGTTTTTGTGATATTGATAACTACCAAAACATTTAGTTAAATAAATAGTAAAGCCTCATAACTAAATGTTAGATAACATATGTATTTACAATAATTTTTCAGGCGGCGAGGGGTACTTTGCTACAGCATCTTACAGTAAATCCCTGCTCCAGGTAGCAATCCTCCCTCATCAAGTACTCCTGAGAGGGAGCATTTACAGGAGATCTCAGAAACAATCAGGGTGGACCCATGTAGGTGTGTGAACTTATAAAGAACATAATACACAATGTCAGAGATAAGTATATGAAAATTCAGAGTCCCCACGCATGTCTATGGTAGCCCTTTCATAACATGGTAATAGTGCAACACCACATTTAAAAATAAGTCCCTTTAACAGTGTAAAGAATAATGTTTTTGCAGTGTCAAATAGGATACCTATTATGCACATGCATTGGGACTATGCATAGGGTTTCCACCTTTTCCTCAAAAAAAAATACCGGCCGGGCGGAGCTAAAAGAGGGAGTGGTCAAGAGGGGTGGAGCCACAAAGGGGGCGAATTATCACTGAAATTATATATATTATTTGTATATCATGCCAGTGAGAAGCGTGTGTGTATTTATTTAATATATATATATATATATATATATATATATATATATATCATATACACAAACAAGCTTTCTCGCCATATGCCATTCTTTTGCCCCTCAATATGCCATTCTTTTGCCATTTAATATTACAGTATGTTGCCCCTCATTATGCCATTCTTTTCCCATTTTAATATGCCAGGATCTTGCCCCTCAATATGCCAGGATTTTGCCCCTCAATATGCCATTCTTTTGCCATTTAATATTACAGTATTTTGCACCACAATATGCCATTCTTTTTCCATTTAATATTACAGTATTTTGCCAATCAATATGCCATTCTTTTGCCATTTTAATATGCCAGGATTTTGCCCCTCAATATGCCATTCTTTTCCCATTTTAATATGCCAGGATTTTGCCCCTCAATATGCTAGGATATGGCCATTTAATATGCCAGGATTTTGCCCCTCAATATGTCAGGATTTTGCCCCTCAATATGCCAGGATATTGCCCCTCGATATGCCAGGATATTGCCACTTAATATGCCAGGATATTGCCCTTCAATATGCCAGAATATTGCCACTTAATATGCCAGGATATTGCCCCTCAATATGCCAGGATATTGCCACTTAATATGCCAGGATATTGCCCCTCAATATGCCATGATATTGCCATTTAATATGCCAGGAAGTCAGTTCTCATTAAAATAATAAATATCTGGGCAAATTATTAAAAGGACCATTCGAATTAAAATAATAAATAATGAATGCACATTGCTGGTAACACTTGAAAAGTGCATTATTGTGTCTTAATTCTTTCCACTTTTTATGTTTTTTTTCCTCCCAGAGATCTTCTTTTACTTAAAAAATGGGGGATGCCAACATATTTTGAGAACCAATAAAAGAAGCACATTAGTAGTACCCATGTTCTCTATGGTCCCTTCTTAAATGCACTTGACACTGCTCTAATGCATGTCCAGAGATTCCCTCATTATTTCCAATAGGGAGACTGCTTGGCATGCACAGCTCTGAGAGTACAGATGCCTAATTGCCAACAGTCCCAGATTTGAAATGACAGACCTATTTTTAAGGGACATGTCCTGGCAAATTTGGGGCTGTCTCACCACTGCCGGGTATTGCACTGTGCACAAGTAGACTCTTATTTAAACTGTGTATGTCTAAAAGGCATCCAAATTCACTGGACTCGGTCCACCTTTGGTACTGCTACATCACCCAGCCAAATCCTGGGATGTTGTGAGTTATACAGATGTACTCAAAGAATCTGCAAAACAAAGTCAGGGGGTGGAGCATGACTACATTTTCCAAAACTAAGCACATTCAAGTAAGCAAAAAGTAAGGCTTGTTTTATGCACCATGCTCCACAAAATACCATGTTACCTACCATACCACATGCCCCAGTAAGGATGCAAAACTCCAGCAAGGATCAGTCAAATTTAAAGCATAAGTTAGTAGAAAGCAAACAATACCGTATTTGCTCGATTATAAGACGGCCCTGATTATAAGACGACCCCCCAAAATTTGTATATTCCTTTAGGAAAAAAACTAAAAGCCTGAATATAAGACTACCCTATAGGAAAAAAAGTTTAACTTGTATATATGTAAATTGCTTTTTAATATTTAATAAAAAATGTATATTATATAAATGGATTTCTTGTTTTTATTTCCTTTTTATGTGCCAGTGCGGCCTCTCTCCCCCTCCCCCAGCTGTCTCTCCCCCCCCCCAAAACTTCTTCTCTCTCTCTCCACCTCCCTTGTCTGTCTCCCCCCTCCCTCCTCTTGTCTGTCTGTGTCCCCCCCCCCTTGTCTCTGTCCCCCCCCCCACCCTGGTTTTGTTCCCTGGTGGCTAGTGAGGGCAGCCGGGGTCCGTCATAATAGACTGCCGTGTCAGGCAGCATAGAGAATGTCTGCACGTATAGTGCAGACATCCCCCAGCTGCCCGATTCACCCTGGTGGCTAGTGGGGCACCAGAGGAAGACTGCGCGATGAGCGCAGACCTCCCCTGCTGCCGCCCGGCACGACCGCCGGGACTTCTGTGACGAAAGCGGAAGTACCCGGCTTCATCATAGAAGCCCAGGTGGTCGTGCCGGGCGGAAGCAGGGGAGGTCTGCGCTCATCGCGCAGACATCCCCTGCTGTTAGAGAGGGGGATCCAGGTCCCCTGCAGCTCTGCTGAGGACCTGGATCCCAGTCTTTTAGTCTGACCTCAATCTGAGGTCAGATTATAAGACGACCTCGAATGTAAGACGAGGGGGATTTTTCAGAGCATTTGCTCTGAAAAAAACCTTGTCTTATATTCAAGCAAATACGGTAATTAAAAATGTATTTTCTTTCTCAAAGGTGGGATAAAATTTCAGAACCGGATAATTGAGATACAACATAGACCTATTTAATGCTTTAATACTATTTGCAAACTCTAGATAATTAGTCATTCATAAAGAGAGACTACAGTTTTGCACGTTACTGCAGGAAAAAATATGCGTCTCCTAACCCTGAAAAAGTTTGGATTTCTCATGCGTCATTGGGAATCTAAACGTGTCTCTTTTTTCAGGAGTTTCCTGTTAGCAACAGTAGCACATAAATAAAATGTCCCAAACAAACATCTTATCTTTTTGAGGAAGCCCACTAATAAGGAATTGACGTTCTTCCCTGAAAGAATTTCACTTTATTTCCCATAGCTCATAACAAATAAACTTTGTATGCTATTTTATAATTCCATATGAAAATAATGTGATGTTGACTGTTGACCCTTTGTTCACAGCAGCCAAGTGACTCTTGGCAGATAAGAATCAGCTTGTTATATCTGCCCATTTGCTATTAAATAATTGCAGACTTATTCCTTGATTATATTTCTTACTGAGGGTAATCGGATGTCTACCTCACCAGTTCTAAAAATCACATACTGTTCTGGTGCTGACCATTATACCCGGAATATTTTAAAAATATGTTTTAAAAATTATCTCACAACACATCCCTATACTTCCAAAGCTTTATAAAATAAAAAAGAACTGTATTTTTCCTATTTAGAGTTATCCTGTATGTCCATCCACTAATATTGGCACCCGTGGGAAATATGAGCAATGACTGTGAAAAATGTGTTTTTATTGTTTAAACTTCTTATCTTTTCTTCAAAAAATACATAAACATATCAGGATCTCATGGATATTAGACAATTACAAACTTGACAAGGTTTAACAAAAAAAGAAACTGTTAAATATATGTGTGGCACAATTATTGGCATCCCTATGAATTCATATGAGAAGAATATATTTGACGTATATTCCCATTGATATGTTACAGGTTTGAGTACCCAGGAGAGGCTAGGAAAAGGAAACTGTTCGACCATGACTTCCTGTTTCATAGGGGTATAAAGTTAGATAACACACTGGCAAAATTCCATTTGTCATTCATTAAAATGGGTAAGACCAAGGAATATAGCTGTGATGTGTGGTAAAAGGATGTTGAGCTTCACAAAATGGGAATTGTCCATAAAAAAAAATAGCAAACGCCCTGAAAATGCCCATTTCCATTATCAGGGCAACAATTAAGACATTCCAGTCAACTGGAAATGTTGTGAATCAACCTGGAAGAGGAAGTGTGTCTATACTGTCTGAACACACTGTGAAGAGGATTGTTCGAGTCACCAAAAAATCTCTAGCAGGAGAATTGCAGAAGTTAGTTATGTCTTGGGGTTGCAAAATCTAAAACAATACAATCCGACATTGCGTAAATCACCACAACTTGTTTGGAAGGGTTTCAAGAAAAAAGCCTCTACTCTCCTCTAAAAACAAACTAAATGGTCTTCAGTTTGCCAGAAACTACTGGAAGTTCAAATGGGATTGGGTTCAATGGTCAGCTGAAACCAAAATAGAACTTTTTGGCAGTGAACACCAGAGGTGAGTTTGGCGTACACAGAGAGGTAGCTATATGGAAAAGTCCCTCATGTCCATTGTTACATATGGCGGTAGCTCTTTGATGTTTTGGGGCTGTGTTTCTGACAGAGGACCTGGATATTTTGTTAGAATACATGGCATCATGGACTCTATCAAATAAAAACATATATTAAATGAACACCTACAGTGTAACATTATGACCACCTGCCTAATATTGTGTAGCTTCCCTTTTGATGCCAAAATGATGTGTCTCTAGAGTTCTGACAGAGTAGCCAATTACCCTACAAGCTACCATGTGCACAGTTAAATACCCTTGTAAATGTATGTTTTAATAAAATAAGTTGAACTTTAAAAATATAAATGCAAACAACATTAATGGTGTGATACAGTATGGACCCAAAATAATATGAAGTAGGTGCGTATTGCACTCATAAGCAGAAGTATAGATGGAGGTTTCAGAAATGGGTATAAAACTGGTTTAATCTGGACAATCAATAAGGACTGCAAAAACTGATAATTTTTTAGTTAATCCAGAGTGCTTTTCAGAGAACTTCTGCTGTTCTTCTTTGTTAGGATATCAGCACCCAGTAAGGGAGTTGTTTATAAAGATGACTTTTTGATCCATCAAATATCTTTCTGCAGAGCAAGAGAATATCTGTGCACATATAGAATGCAGACAACCTGCTGCCACACTGTACCACTAGGATGACCAGTATCAACATGGTAAAAGGAGGGAACTGTATGATTTAAATACTTTTGGAAGAGCGTAAACTGGAATAGGGGGTAATGCTGTTGATCTCATTTACTATGATGCTTAGCATTAATGGCAACAGTTCATATTTAGGCAGAGTATCCTTTGACTCAGTAATACAATAAAAATGACAATGACAAAATAGTGCGCTTAAAACAAACTGTGATAGAATAATAAATGAGATTATTTCTCAAAAACAGAGATAAAGATATGATACACTCACAACACTTTATAAGTAGGAGATGTATTTGGAGCAAATTTCAACTTCTGCTGTTTTCTTCAATGTTGAAAGCTCAAAGAGAGAATGTAACCACAAAGTATCCAGTTAGTGGGGTAAAACAGTAACATTTAATAGAAGACAAATATCTGCTTACATGTAAGATTGCTGTAACGAACACAGTGGGCGCCACACGGCCGTCAGCAGTCTCTTTAAAACGTTTTCCAAATTTCCACAGGATACAAATGGTTAAAAAGTAACAGATAAAGGACAAAAAGGATGCAGGGTGAGTCCATTGCGCTTGTGAACATTTTTTCCGGCAAGCCGCATCCGCTGGATACGACGACAGAAATTTTTTTAAAAAAAAAGACGCCGGATGTGACAACACTGTTACTGTTTCTGGAGACATCCGGCTGGGGACACGGAGCAGAAGCATTCGGTAAGTATTGGGCGAGGGGGGGGGGGGGTTATCTGACTGGCACAATATTCCTGGGCTCTGCATGGCACAATATTCCTGGGCTCTGACTGGCACAATATTCCTGGGCTCTGACTGGCCCAATATTCCTGGGCTCTGCATGGAACAATATTCCTGGGCTCTGACTGGCACAATATTACAGGCATCTGACTGGCACAATATTCCTGGGCTCTGACTGGCACAATATTACCTGGCTCTGACTGGCACAATATTCCTGGCATCTGACTGGAACAATATTACTGGTATCTGGCACAATATTCCTGGTATCTGACTGGCACAATATTCCTGGGCTCTGCCTGGCACAATATTCCTGGGCTCTGACTGGCACAATATTCCTGGTATCTGACTGGCACAATATTCCTGGTATCTGACTGGCTCAATATTCCTGGGCTCTGACTGGAACAATATTCCTGGTATCTGACTGGCACAATATGACTGGGCTCTGACTGGCACAATATTCCTGGTATCTGACTGGCACAATTTTACTGGGCTCTGACTGGCACAATATTCCTGGTATCTGACTGGCACAATATTCCTGGTATCTGATTGGCACAATATTCCTGGTATCTGACTGGCACAATATTACTGGGCTCTGACTGGCACAATATTACTGGGCACTGACTGGCAAAATATTCCTGGTATCTGACTGGCACAATATTCCTGGTATCTGACTGGCACAATATTACAGGCATCTGACTGGCACAATATTCCTGGGCTCTGAATGGCACAATATTCCTGGCTTCTGACTGGCACAATATTCCTGGGCTCTGACTGGCACAATATTCCTGGCATCTGACTGGCACAAAATTCCTGGGCTCTGATTGGCACAATATTCCTGGGATCTGACTGGCACAATATTACTGGGCTCTGACTGGCACAATATTCCTGGGATCTGACTGGCACAATATTACTGGGCTCTGACTGGCACAATATTACTGGGCGCTGACTGGCACAATAGTCCTGGCATCTGACTGGCACAATATTACTGGTATCTGGCACAATATTCCTGGGCTCTGACTGGCACAATATTCCTGGTATCTGACTGGCACAATATTCCTGGCCTCTGACTGGCACAATATTCCTGGTATCTGACTGGCACAATATTCCTGGGCTCTGACTGGCACAATATTACTGGGCTCTGACTGGCACAATATTCCTGGCATCTGACTGGCACAATATTACTGGTATCTGGCACAATATTCCTGGTATCTGACTGGCACAATATTCCTGGGCTCTGACTGGCACAATATTCCTGGGCTCTGACTGGCACAATATTCCTGGTATCTGACTGGCACAATATTCCTGGGCTCTGACTGGCACAATATTCCTGGGCTCTGACTGGAACAATATTCCTGGTATCTGACTGGCACAATATTCCTGGGCTCTGACTGGCACAATATTCCTGGTATCTGACTGGCACAATATTCCTGGTATCTGACTGGCACAATATTCCTGGGCTCTGACTGGCACAATATTCCTGGGCTCTGACTGGAACAATATTCCTGGTATCTGACTGGCACAATATTACTGGGCTCTGACTGGCCCAATATTCCTGGTATCTGACTGGCACAATTTTACTGGGCTCTGACTGGCACAATATTCCTGGTATCTGACTGGCACAATATTCCTGGTATCTGACTGGCACAATATTACTGGGCTCTGACTGGCACAATATTACTGGGCTCTGACTGGCACAATATTCTTGGTATCTGACTGGCACAATATTCCTGGCATCTGACTGGCACAATATTACAGGCATCTGACTGGCACAATATTCCTGGGCTCTGAATGGCACAATATTCCTGGCCTCTGACTGGCACAATATTCCTGGGCTCTGACTGGCACAATATTCCTGGCATTTGACTGGCACAATATTCCTGGTATCTGACTGGCACAATATTACTGGCATCTGACTGGCACAATATTACTGGGCTCTGAATGGCACAATATTACTGGGCTCTGAATGGCACAATATTACTGGCATCTGAATGGCACAACAATTATGGCATCTTAATGGTGCAATAATACTGGTATCTTAATTGGCAAATTGGCTGGGGCATCTTAATAGTACAATATTACTGGTATCTGAATGGCACAATAATATTGGCATTTTAATGGGAAAAATGTCTGTGGCATATTAATGGCAAAATAATACTGAATATTAATGGCAAAATAATACTGGCATATTGATGGGCACATTGACTGTGGCATATTTAATGGACAAATGGTGTCATATTTTAACAGGCAAACTGTTGCATATGCAATGACAAAGTGACTGTGGCATGTTCTCTGGGGGAAAATAACATGTACTATGGGGGAAAGTGACAGTGTGGCTTTTTTCTGCATGGGCAGTTCAGTGGAACAAAATGAAACTGGTATGTTCTGTGGGGCAAATTTACACTGTAGCATGCAAAATTGTGTGGGTTCAATATGAGTGCAAGCCATGTGCTGTTGGTGCAATATAGGTGCATGACAAGTGCTGTGGGTGCAATAAAGGTGCAAGACAAGTGCTGTGGGTGCAATATAGGTGCATGACAAGTGCTGTGGGTTCAATATAGGTGCAAGACAAGTGCTGTGGGTGCAATATAGGTGCATGACAAGTGATGTGACTACTCTATGGGGCTGTGTTAAGTCCTTTAGGTGTAATAAAAACAAGAAATGCAACTCTTCAATAACATTTTTATTACATATGAAAATAGTTGAATATAATATTAAAAAGTCCATAGAAGTATAAATGCAACTAGTGAGAGAAAGTGAGATGTGTATAGATATTTATAAATATATATGAACATATGTAAGTGCTCTCTAATATCTGTGTATATCTTTGTCATTTAGGTAATGAGTAGTTGTAGTGCAGTGTTGCATAGTAAGATGGTATACATATTGCAGCCATATATACACATTTTGTATCCAAATATACATTTTACACACTGCAATTATACACGTAATATACACATTTTATTCAATGCAATAAAAATACTCACTGCTAGAAAAATCCAATTGTGTGTGTGTGCTTATTTTTATGGTTTTTTTGTGTGTGTGTGTGGGGGGGGGGGTAACATTGCGATGGATGGAGTGATTGCATGCAGAGGAGGGGGCAGGGTCCAGGGGGCCCAAGCAAATGCTTGTCCAGGGTCCAGTCACTATTAAAGACGGCCCTGATGGGGAGGTCTGCCAATGGAGAGTTGCCCCCCAGGCAACCCTCCTCAATAGGCCAATGCTGTACCACTTTGCACTTTTAAATTCACCTCACCAGCGGTGACTACATTGGATCCCTGATTCTAGAATCCTGTCACCTCCCATTATTTTCAATGGGGAAGATTTTAAATGTGACCTCCAAATTCGGATGCCGAATTTAACTTAATTTTTTAAAAAATGTGTCTCCCATTATAACCTATTGAAGGCAAAATGAAACGCAATTTTTTTGGCTTAGTCAAGTTTGAAGCTGAAGTAGACCTCCTCGCCATACCTCATCTCACATCAACTTGACATCAGAAAAATGTTAGCAAATACCATTTTGCGAGGTCAAGATGAGGCATCCAAGAGGGTGGCGAGTCTGTTTGAGTCTGGAAGTCTGGATTAATACTCATCTTGACCTCCAATCTCAAATTTTAGTGAATAGACTCAAAATACTTGTTGTAATTGCTGGTTTACTTCTCAGAGAGTAAAGTATCAGATAGTAAAGCAAGAAGCTATCAAGAACCTAAGTGATTACCATGATATAAGCATAAAAAAATCTGAAAGGGGGGAGGGCAGTAGTGGTAACAGATATAAATATGTATAAAGGGGAAGCAATTAGACAGCTCACAGATGTGGATAAACTACTGAGTGGTCTTACTGTGTCTTTCCAAGAAACACTTGTTGGAGCCTGTTATTGTCAATGGCAAGAAATTAATAGATGATACTGACAGCGCAAAACTAGGAACTGGAAAGGGAAGAGACTGCTACACCTCTGGTGGGACACAATGCTGCTAGCCCTCTGGCAGTGCTCAAGAATGGAGGAACCACAATGAAGAGGTAGCACAGGCAATCCAACCAACAGAAAAAGAGCAGAGCTATTCACCTGAAAGGAATCCAACCTATGGATGAGCTTCAGGTGTTTATCCTACCTAGATTTTGCACTCTTTTCATTACCACCAAAACTGAAGATAGAAACCTCAGCGATAAAAAAATAAGATACCAAAAATCCTGGAGGCAACCAAAACAGAAGGGAAAAGCAAAAAGCAGAGCAAGACAGTCAAAAAAGGTCAGGGCTGGCAGAAAATTTAATAGGTGAAAAAAAAGGTAAAAGGGTCAGTCATCAAAATAACAAAAACCATTAGAAAAGGCACAATGGCAGTGTCATGAGCTGGAATTAAACTAATGCAAAGACCTTGTTTACAATAAGCTACAGGTATTTAAAGAGCTGGACAGAGAGTAGAAGAATTAGAAAAATAAGCAGGGCGGGCACTATAGGATTATGTGATAACAGCCATAAAACCATAATAACACGGACAGGAGCCAGGAAAATTACACCAAGATACCCACGTCTCTATAACGGAATGGATCCCTTGGAGAAGGGCTTTCACAATGGGTTGAAATTAACTTGCAGCCACTTGTAAGAATCTGAAGGGCTAAGCCATGACACCAAACATTTATTAAATCAGATTAATCATCTAAAGTGGAGAGAGTATTTCTCATGGGTACCTATGGATGTAAATTCTAGTATTTCCCACTCTCTATGAATTGAGGCGGTGTATTTCTTGTTATATGAAATTCTCAGACCATCTGGAGGTCATGTAGGAATTCCTCTGTCACAATCAATTTGTCTTTGATGGGTTTCACTATCTCCAAAGGCAAGGCACAGTCATGGCAGCACCATTTTCACCATCTTATATAAATGTGTTTATGGGATGGTGGGAGTGGTGCCGCATTTTAGAGGATGTCAATCCCATCAGATCCAATATCCATTAGTATGGACAGTATACTGATGATATGATATTTATATGGATGGGTTCACAGGAACAATTGATTATTGTCCTATATGTAAATGATAATAATCTGAATCTGAACTATCTGAACCAATTGCCAATAATTAGACATTTGCTCTTACTATAAGTGGGGATATAGAGAGTGGCACAATCAAAAGTACAAACTATAGAAAGAAAAAGCAGGTAACACGTTGCTATATGGCACTTGTTGCCTTCCTAAGCACACATTTTAAGATATGATATATCTATAGGAAAGTCTGTTCACCTATGCAGACACTGCTCTACGGTGGAATTCTTTGAAGAACAGTGAGTGTCATTTAAAAACAGATTGAAGAATAGGCATTACTAGCCAAAAAGGTTATAATCTAGCCATATAAAAAAACATTTCAATGTTTGTTGTGAGGGAAATAAGAAATTTTAACCCCTTCGTGATGCATGGTGCATGCGTCCTAAACGACGCAAGCACCAAAACATCACGATTTGTTCCTGGCCACTGATCACAAGGTGATCGGTAGCCAGGAACACTCTGGCAGAGACCCGATCAGGGTCTTAATAGACCCTGTGGGTCCCTGCCAAAAAATCGCGAGACCTCCGGAAGTCGCGTGTGACGTCACAGAGGCGTGCCCGGACCCGGAAGTTCGGGCACAGCGCGATTTAGCAAAATGTAGCCGGTGCTCGCTTTGAGCACCGGCTACATTTCCCCTGTCAGACTGAGGCCACTCAAAGTGGCCTCATCTGACAGGTGGGATCCCGCTGTAAGTGCCTGCAGCGGGATCCGAAAACAGCTCATCGCGGGGAGCCGCGATGAGCTGTTTAGTACAGGACGTACTATGCCGTCCTAACGACTTTAAGGCACTTAAAGTCAGGATGGCATAGAACATCCCAACGTCACGAAGGGGATAAGAGAATTTCAAGGCATTGAAAAAATAAAAAAACTTACCCCGAGCAGGCAATAAACAGACTATATTAAACAAAAGGAATTCATTCTGGGTTTTCAAGTTGCAAACACGCCATCCCTTTTGTACTAACTTAGAGTGTTATCTGGGCATGTAATGGGCATACTGGCTCTGATTATATTAATGGATATACTAGTTGTGGCATATTAATAAGCATACTGACTAAGGCATATTAATGGTCTTACTGGCTGTGGCATATTAATGGGCATACTGGCTGTGGCATATTAATGGGCAAATAGTGGCATAATAATGGACATACTGGCTGTGGCATATTAAATGGGCATATCTGGGTGCTGGGGCTGAGTCCTGTGAGTGCAATCTTGGTATTGGGCTTAGTCCTGGATGCAATGTGGGTGTAGAGAAAATAATTAAAACAAGAAATAGATTTCAATAACCTTTTTATTACATATGTCAAAAGTTGAATTCTAATAATGTTTTTCCTTTGGAAAATGCGTAAAATGTGGCTTTTCTAATGAAAAGTTTACAGCTTTTTTTTTTTTTTTTTTTTTAATATACTATGTATTATTGTGTATTATGTTTTGTACGCGCACATACAATTATGGTGATTCATTATGTTGATAGTACACATGGGGGGATTGGTGTATTTGAGGAGTATGAATTTAGTTTGTATTTATCCTATGATTAAGTGCCATATTCAGGCGCAAAATGTCACTGAGGTTCTTAGCATATCTGATTGTTTTGATTAAAATATATTTATTTTGTTTTAAACTAATTTATGCATTGTTTATGTTAATGGTGACAGCAGTCTTATCCTTACTCAGGATTTATCATTTACATGTATCTACGGCCCAAAATGACTCAGTGTTATATACACAGCTTGTAAATATATTATTATAGCCATGTTGTTAAAAATGAGCATACCATGTTTATAATAACAGCAATCACTGCTGCAGTAACAAGTGCATACATGAAATGGGTGAGGTCTTACCAACATATTTGTATCCACAATAAGCAAAATAAATAACATTTGAGGCTTTGCAGTAATCTGAAAAGACCTGGAGTTACCATGTTTCACATGTGCCATGCCATATGTTTACCACTAGGGGTGAGTGTAAAAGCATGTTTTTTAGTAGTGTCCAAATGGCTATGCACCAAGACATCTCAGAGACTCTGACCTCTTCTCAAGGTCAAAAAGGACACTGTGGTAGGACGGGGTTCAAATGACCATGATCCTTTAGAATAGGCCAAAATCTATCAAGCAGTTGCTTTATAAGGTATAACTGCCATACTGCCCCTATTGTGTTGTTAGTAGAGCGATCCTGTATGTGGACAATGCTTTCAGGCCGGTTAGAGTTTTGTATGCATTAGGACAATTGGAAGCTCAAGTGAGAACACCGGAGTTAAATGATGTTAATCATTACCAGTGGAAACTGTTTATTTATGATACTGGGTGATGTTAAGCTCAATAAGAAGTAAATTAAAAGTTGTATTTTAATATTTCTGAGAGTGTTTATCTCTTTTTGTCTGAAATATATATTACCTGTTCTGATTCTTTTCTTTCAGAAATCTTCACCATACACATCTCCTGAGTTGCAGCTTTTGGAGGAGGAGGTGCCCGCCGCTTTTTCACCTCTGGTCTAGCATCAGTCTCACAGATATTACTAAGTGACAATGAGTTACCCAAGGCAACTGAGCGTGAATTCACAGAAGGTGAACTTGGAGCTGTCGAAAATCCCTGAAAAAGAAAACGTTATCAGTCATCATAGTCCGTTACATAGAATCAGCAATCTACGGCAATACTTTATCTACATTAATTCTGTAGCTCATTTTAAATACTTATTTTGGTATGTTGCAAATTTCTCATAGTAACAAGTTATGATGTATATCCTCAGGAAATATAATTGTTATATGTTTGGGGAAAATATATATTATTTGAATATTGTTTACATTTTAATTTACACTCACAAAGCACATCTTGACAGAAACCATCTATTTAAATTTCTATAAAACATTTACTCATTTATTTTGCTAAATATAGTAACATTCTATGATGTGAAAAATATAATTTTTTTAAATTGTACATCCATACAAAATGTTAAGAATATATGCACTTACTGGACAGTCTGTTAAAAGAGTTTTGGACCAAACAGAAAAAAAACACATTTGCACACTACCGTTTACCAAACTTTTACAGATGCATATATTTAAAAGGACTTTCTTGTGCCCAAAAAGCAATTACCCAATTGTTAATGCATATTAAAGTACTAAGAGATTTATTCATATTCTATATTTTGCATAGCTTCAGAGGACAAAAACGTATAGTTATTTGAACATTGCAAATCACCAAGATTTGGAACCTATCCGAAATGCCCAATGTGATATTCAAACTGGATGAAAATGTCTTTTTTTGGGGGGGCTAAGCGATCACATGCATCCCCATTTGTTTGAATAGGAATGAATAACACACATGCACCATTTCAGTGATGCACTGAACTCTGCCAGGCACCCCATTTCCACAGCTAAATATTGTGCAACCATGATTTTTGTGACATCAAATATGTCGTGCAAAAGCTGCCTACCCAGCCAAATAATGAATATTTCCAGTAACAACATTTCATATGGGTCTCACTTTTTTCCAGCAAGCCATCATGTAACAGTACATCATATCCGGTGGCTGAATGGAGCAGCCAGGAGGTGAATACTGGGGTATGGGGGGGAGGAGGGGATATATAATGAGAACATTAACATTGGCATATTATTAAAGAAAAACTTAACTGTGGCACCTTAATGGGCAAATTGGCTGTGGCATCTGAATTGCACAATAATACTGGCATCTGAGTGTCACAATATTACTGGTATCTTAATAGGCAAATAGGCTGTGGCATCTTAATGGCACAATAATACTGGAATCTTAATGGACAAATTGGCTGTGGCATTTTAATGGCACAACAATACTGGAATCCTAATCAACAAATTGGCTGTGGCATCTTAATGGCACAATAACACTGGTATTTGAATGGCAAAATAATACTGGAATCTTAATGGACAAATTGGCTGGGGCATCTTAATGGCACAATAATACTGGAATCCTAATGGACAAATTGACCTTTGCATCTTAATGGCACAGTAATACTGGCATCTTGATGACACAATAATACTGGCATCTGAATGGGCGATTTGGCTCTGGCCTCTTAATGGCACAACAATACTGGCATTTTAATGGCACTATAATACTGGCATCTGAATGGTACAATACTGGCATCTTAATGGGAAAATTGACTGTGGCATCTTAATAGCACAATAATACTGGCATCTGTCCCTTTTTTTATAATCTTTATTGCATTTTCATATCATATAAAAAGACAAATACATATAGGGTAGTAAAAACAGAACGTATGGGCAATTTGATCATATTACATATAGTACAAAATATCGCAAGATAAACATCATATCAAAATCATAGATGATCCCTCTCCGTCCACCCTAAACAACAGTCATACTTATGGAGTCCTTACATACAGAGCCGATCTTTAGATGGTATCTTCACGTGCTCAGGGACGATCCTCCCCCCCCCCCCATCTCCGGCTACCCAAACCCCCCTCTGCTAACTCTTCATCTCCAGATCTTGGCCTTCTCATATTTTCCAATGCATTCTGCCCACCTTCGGACCCCATCCATTGGAGTCTCAGTGGCAAAACAGAGAGCTCTCTCCATCTTTAATTGGAAGCTCAACTGGTTCTGAAAGTGTCTTATTTCAGGCTCTCTGCTCTGCCTCCATTCTCTGGCTATTATTTTTTTTGCAGACAAAAGGGTGTGTATTGTCAAAGTTATTTGTACCTTGGTCAATGGTGGCCAGCCTATATGTAGAAGGATGGACCGTGGATCTCTGGGGATCGCAACATTGTCCACTCTCTTTAGAAAATTCAAAACTGCATTCCAATAGGACGCAATTTTTTTACATCCCCACCATATGTGGACATAGGTCCCTTCTTCTTGGTTACACCTCCAACATAAACCAGAGGAGTGGGGGAACATCCTTGCTAATCTGTCCGGAACCAAGTACCAATTATTGAGAATTTTATAGTGCATTTCTATCAGGGAAAGGTCATGGACCACTTTTGTTACTACTCTCATTGAATTTCTCCATTCTTCTAATGTAATTTTAGATGTCATATGTCTTTCCCATTTTTTAATAATTGGTAGTTCGGTCGGATTTTGTAATGTCCTGATACAGTCCAAACATTTAGAATATAGTTTTTTACTATTCTCAGTTGTTATCAATTTTGCAAATTTAGTCAGAAAGCTACTATTTATTTCTTGTATGTTTTTGATGAGGCAACTTTTAATTCTTAGGTACCGGAAAACATTTAAGTTGGGTATCTCATTATTCTCCTTTAGTTCTGAAATTGTCATGATCTGGCCCTCTTTATATAAATCGGCTATGTTATGTATTCCAGCACTCAGCCATTCTCCAATAGGGAGATCTTCCATCAGCGCCTCCAATAGATTTAATCGTTGTACTTTGAATATTTTATTAATTATTTTTGCTCTTTTTCTAAACAGACACCAGGTGGGAATAATCCCGTCTATTATTAAGCTTTTGTTTTTTATGTTAATTGGATATTTTTTATGTTTTATAGTCCATATAATTGACGAGAGGTCCTTGATCCCTAGTAGTTCTGCTTCTATCTGATTCCATATCTCCTGCTTAGCGAATGACGCCTGAGTCCTAATGAGATGGAACAGCATGCTCGCCTCATAAAGTTGTTTGATTAGTGGAAATCCCGTCCCCCCATCTTTTACTTTCATGCCTAAGACTCTTGCAGCAATCCTGAGAGGCTTAACTTTCCATACAAAATTACACAAGTTCTCATGTACCATTTCCAACCATTCCTTGGGTATATCTAAAGGAATCATCCGAAACATATATGTCCACTTGGGCATCAAATAGGCCGAGATGGCATTACTTCGGCCCCACCAAGTCAAATCGATCGTTTTCCATTTTCTTAATAGTTTATTGGTGGAACTCATCAAGTGAGAAAAGTTGGTTTCCATAATATCTTCAATTTTGCTAGGTATTTTGATGCCCAAGTAGTCAAAAGTCTCGGTACCCACCACTAGTTGGTATAGTTCATTAATCCTTTTTCTGGTAGCCTCATAAATTTTTAAAGCTTGTGCTGTTGTTTTATTCCAATTGAGCTTATAGTTAGCTACTGCCATATAGTCTTCAACTTCTCTCAGGAAATGGGGTAAAGAAACAAGTGGTTTTGTCATGAAAATTACTACATCATCTGCATATAAAGATAGCTTAATTGTTTCTTTCCTAACTTGTATTCCCTGAATTTTATTATTCTGCCTAAGTCTTGTGGCCAGTGGTTCCAGGGATAAAACATACAGCAAGGGCGACAGAGGGCAACCCTGTCTCGTTCCATTATGTAACTCAAACCAGTCCGAGCATAAACCTGATCCTACAACCCTTGCACCTTGGACTGATAGAGAGCATCTATTGCCGAGTATATCCATCCTGTTATTCCATAGGCCCTAAGTATCCTTCTCATATAACCCCACCCGACCCTGTCAAACGCCTTCTCCGCGTCCAATGACAGAGTCAGGAGGGGAATATCGTTTTTACCAGCAAAGTCTACCACATCGATCAGGCGTCGAATATTATTTGCCGAGTCTCTCCCAGGGACAAATCCCACCTGATCAACGTGGATCAGGTCCATCATAACTAGCTTCAGCCTATTTGCCAAGATAGAAGAGTATAATTTGATATCCATGTTGATCAGTGATATCGGTCTGTAATTTGATATCTGCTCTGGGGCTTTGTCTGTCTTGAGAATCGGCATGATGTTAGCCTGCAGCATCTCCTTAGGGCATGTTCCTTTTTGGGATATCTCTATATATGTTTCTAATAAGGGGTCAACTATATTACATTTCAGTATCTTATAGAAATAATGACTAAACCCATCAGGGCCAGGCATCTTATATTTCGCTAGACCGTCTATTACCTTAATTAGTTCGCTTATTTCCAGTGGTCTGTTCAACATTCCGATCTGATTATCCGTCAGCGTTGGGAGGCCTATTTTCCCTAAATATGCCTGTATTTCTTTATCTGAGACATCGTTTGAAATGCTATTCAGGCCCTCATAATACTCCCTGAAACCCCTGGCCACCGCTTCCGGGGTCATCAAGGTCTCGTTATCTGTTGTTATTTTATTGATTCTGTTCTTTGCTCTCTTTTTTTTAAGTTGGTCTGTCATCAGCCGGTCCGGTCTATTGCTCTTATGGTAGTATTTCAGCCTTAGTTTATCCATACATTTTGTAGTTTGATCTAATTCTCTCTGATTGATCTGTTTATGAATCCTCTCTCTTTCCTGTATATATGTCAAGGAGGGATTCTCTTTGTTAAGTGCAGAAACCCTGTATAGAGCCATATATAAATCTGTTAGTGGTCTGTCTAATGTTTTTCTAATGTTCTTTTTTAATTTTATAAAATATCCTCTAACGACTGCCTTATATGCGCACCATCTCATGGCGGCCGATGTTTCTGTAGGTCCGTTTTCCCTAAAGAAGAGAGTGGTCATATTCGAAATGTATTCTCTATGTTCTTGTTTGTATAGAAGTGAGTCATCCACACGCCAAGTCGCGGATGGATAGCTCTCTATTTCTCTGTTTAGCTCTATTAATATTAAACTATGGTCCGACCAAGTGATTTCTTTGATATTTATAGTCTTTATATTCTTTATCATATTGCCATCCCCAAAGACCAGATCAATCCTTGAATATGTATGGTGAATATTAGAAAAATGTGTGAAGTCTCTATCTTTTGGGTGGCCTACTCTCCATATGTCATATAAGCCGAACTTATGGATAAGATTTCTGAAGGCTCTTGACTTTTTGATCAGATTTTTATTGATTTTCTTATTTTTTGGGATCCCTTTGTCCATGTCGTGTCGATCACGCAATTAAAATCTCCTGCGATGAGAATCCTACCTTCTCTTATTTTTTCCACTTTCGCTAAAATTTTGCCAACACCGTCAGTGGATCTGTGTTGGGTAGATATATATTCACTAATGTGTACCTCACTTCATCTATTTTCCCGACCCATATAAGATATCTCCCATTAATATCTTGTTCCACAAATTTTGGCTCAATTGTCAAATTATTTGAGAAGGCAATTGCAACCCCTCTCTTTTTTCCCCCCGGCATAGATGAGTGAAATATTTGTGGGAAAAGTGTCCCCCCCCATCTGATCCTGTCACTGGCTCTCCAATGGGTCTCCTGCAGGAAGGCTATTTCTATCCTCTCTCTTCGGAGAAAGTTATAGACCCTGCTGCGTTTTAATGGAGAGTTTAGGCCCTGGACGTTGCCCGAAACACACCTAATCATCTAGTTCAGAATTCCTCATAGTACATAAAGCCGTGTGCAGGACCTCCAGGCGGCCGGAAAGAGGGGGGGAGCCGTACCCCGAACACGTCCCCAAGCGACTCTGCATGGATTGACCCCATCCATTCATACCCACTAACACTCACATATATAAGGGACAGGAAAGAATTCCCATCTCTCTCACACAACAAAAAACAGGACCCTTCTGGGTGAAGAACCCAGAGGGCAATTTTTGTGTCCTCGGGCAAAGGGATATTGCTCGATGTCAAAAACTTAAGTTCCATTGGAACAAATCAGGCGGGGATGTATATAGTTCTGGGTGATCCTATTTATAGAATTCTAGACTCCCAGTAGTTATACATATATATTTTCAAAACTTTTATTAATCATGGTATTCATTACAACTCTGGGCTCCCTTCTTCCTTTCTCTCTCTCTTCCTCTCCTCCCGAGATCTACATTTATATATACCTTAACATGAACTCTTGAATTATTTTTCTTTGTTGTCTATACTCCATTCTAATCAAACATACCTCAGTGTCAAAATATAAAATATATAACCCCTACTATCTAAATGTGTTTACTAGGTCCAATATATTGTCAGATTTATATATATCTTAGCGTGCAGTCTTAAATTACTTTTCTTATATGCTCTTTATATCTAAACTCCATTATAATCAAACATAGTTCCGTGCTAAAAAAAACAAAAAAAAAAAAGACTGGTGCTTAACTGTGTTGGGTAATTCCGAAATATTATAGTATGTGCACTGTGTCTAACTTAGTGTAGTCTTAGATTGATTTTCTTGTGTCGTTTTTACTATCTATAATTCCTTCTAATTTAACAATCATCAGTGTGTTAGGGGAAAAAAAATAAAAAAAAATGTTTCCCTTTCTCTCTTCTCCTTTCCCTTTCCCCTCCTTATTTTACTTTATTATTTTTACTATATCATCCAACGCCCCTTTCAGGAAGGATTGACTAACCCCTGCATTATCCGGTGTAATCAAAGCCTCCATGGAGTCTTCAGTTGATGCTGATGTCTCCAGCTGAGGTTGTTCTTGAGTGTGTCGGATTGTTTTTGGGGAAAAAAAATCAGTTGTACCTTTCCCGTCTTTTTGCTCTCTTTTTTCCTTCGATTTGGACAGTGAATGAATTTTAGGCGGCATTGCTCTGCTCTTCCCTTTTCTCTTCCCTCCCCCCTTTTTACAGAGAGAGAGAAAAAAACGAGGGGAGTCCCCTTTAAATATTGTACTCTGTTCTTTCCTGTCTCTCTCTGTATAGCAGGTATACTTGATTAAATGTGAATTTATTTGCTGCGGGGATAGGGGAAAAGCATTGATAGAAACAGTTTCAAATATCGTTAGGTTCAGTCTTTGCCTTCCCCGAGTCAGCCCTTTTAATGTTTATAGTCTGCCCATCTATGCCTCTTTCAGGATAAAAAAGAAAAAATGCGTTTTATCCAGGCAGATATATTCAGAAGGAAAAAAAAAACAAACGGAGAGAAGGACGAGAAGCAAATTACTTATCTCATGTCTCCTCAAAGACTGTTCCTCTGGGAGCGCTGATTTCTTCCCTGGTTTGTCATGGAGTTTATCATCCAATGTATACGAGGTAGAGGTGCCTCTCGAAGGATTAAACGCCGCTCTAGTCCGCTGGCTTTAGGATTAGGGGGTTAGTGTGAGCTCCGTTGGAATTGTCTCGTGGCCCACGTTTACTTTGCTGAGAGTCGTCTTGCCGGTGTCTTTGCGTCCTCACCACAGAACATCATCCCCGCCTCTAGAACGTGCGTCGTGACGTCACGTCATCGCGCCTTCCTCCTCCGTACCCAACCCCCCGCAGCCAAATTCTTAAAGCTTAAATAATACTGGCATCTGAATGGCACAATAATACTGGCATTTTAATGGGCAAATTGTCTGTGGCATATTAATGGCAAAATAATACTGGCATATTAATGGCAAAATAATACTGGCATATTAATGGGCAAACTGTGGCAAATTGAATGGACAAATGGTATTTTTATAGGCAAACTGGCTGTTGCATATGTTAATGACAAAGTGATTGTGGCATGTTAATTGCTACCTGATAGTGGCTTATTTTAATTGGCAAAGTGATGCTGTGGTGTGTTCTGTTGGGCAATATAACATGTACTATGGGGGCAGGGGGAGTGACAATGTGGCTTGTTCTGCAGGGGCAGTTCAGTGGGACAAAGTGACACTGTGGTTTTTTCTGTGGGGAAAATTGACACTGTGAGAGAGATGTGTATAGATATTTAAAAATATATATGAACATTTGTAAGTGCTCTCTAATATCCAAATATACTTTTTAACTTAGGCAATGAGTAGATTTGATTGCAGTGTTACATAGTAAGAAGGCATACATATTGCAGCCATATATACACATTTTGATCCATATATACAGTGCAATTATACACTTAATATACACATTTTATAAACTGCAATAAAAGTGCTCACTGCAATAAAAGTCCAACTGTGTGTGTGCTTATTTTTATGTTTTTGTGTGTGTGTGTGTGGGGGGGGAGGTCCGGGGGGTAATACTGCAATGGACGGCGTGATTGTATGCTGGGGATGGAGGCAGGGTCCAGGGGGCCCAAGCAAATTCTTGACCAGGGTCCTATCAATATTAAAGACGGGCCTGGCACTGAATTAGACGACATGATTAAAGGTGCATTCATCTCTTGGAATTACCTAGTGAGAAAAATGTCTCATCCAGTAGCACTATAACTGCATGAGACAGGTGTCTAATTTTTACATAAAAAAATAAAATAAAAGCCATAAATTACTTAAACATAATTTATGGCTTGTATTTTATAATGTTTAAGTAAACATTTGACCACAAAGCAGGGCTCGACATATTTGAATTTAATTTAAGGAGCCAATATAAAACAATGGAGCATCAATCATGCAAACACACACACACAGAGAAAGTCACAAACATACAGACAGTAACACACACAAAGTTAGGGGTATTCATTTTCTGTGTGTTTTTTTGACTCACATTATGAATTACAGGGGTTGTTATGTGTTACTGCCAAACAGAATCCTAATATTTGTTCAGCATCTTCCATGAGTATAGTGATACCAACATGCATAGGTATGCTAGGTTTATGTGTCAGGTACAGGACCACATTTGGGATATGATCATTGCAGCTTTGTAACATAGATTTTCTATGTCTATTTCTATATATTGCTTTGTGAGTTTGTGTGTGTGTGTGTGAGTTCAGAGTGTAAGTAGGTATGAGTGGCAAAATATAAGTGTGTGAGTAAGTGAGTGAGTGTGGCAGTGTGTGAGTGTTTGGAAGAGTGTAAGTGTGTGTGAGTGTCAGCATGAGTGGCCAGACCACCAGGGATTAGGTAGATTGTGTAATTATCGTATTTGCTGGAATATAAGACGACTCTGCTTAAAAGACGCCCCTCAAACTTTGGACATTAATTTAGGAAGAAAAAAAATCCTAAATATAAGATGACCATATAGGAAAATAAGTTTTAAATATTTTATTATTTAACCCTTTTGTGACAAGATATTTTGACCTTGACTTTCCCTTGGTGACAAGGGCTGTTTTTACATTTGAGGGGTGTTTGTGTTTAGCTGTAATTTTCTTCTTTCTCACATACTGTACCCACACAAATTATATATTGTTTTTATCATCATAAGAAGGGCTTTCACTAGTAACCATTATGTTAATCATATCTTATAATTTACTACCAACATATCATAAAAAATAATGAAAAAATTAAAAAACACTTTTTCTAACTTTGACCTAAAATATAATTTACACAAATACAATCATTAAAAAAGACCCTGTCTAAATAGTTTCTAAATGTTGTCCCGAGTTCAGAAATAAGCTTGTTTCCATGTTTTTCTGCAGTTTTTTGCGAGTAATGGGGAAAAAAAAAAAATAGAGTTTTTTGCCTATATTGACCTTTTGACCCCAACCCGAACCCTAAATTTAACCCTAACCCTGAATTTAACCCCAAGTCTGACCCTTATGCTAACCCTTAAAGCTAACTCTTTAAAATAATTAACTCTTTTATTTTCCATTGCAATGTTGAGGCAATAGAGCAGCACCTTCAGAGCGGTTTTCGAAAACCACTTGTTTCACCGCAGGACATGTCAGGAACGTCCATTGTCTGCAACGAGTTCTCGGCTGGATGTGTTTGACACGTCCATTGTCGTGAAGGGGTTAAGAATTTATACAGGTGGTTGATACTCTTTATCACACACTTTGTTTATTTAGATTACTATATAAAATATATAGTAAAAAAATAACAAAATAGATTAAATGAATTACTTTAATATTTTTAAGTTAACTCCAGTTCAAATGTAACACATTCTCATGTTAGCAATCATGTTTATCTTAACATCCACTGCAGGAAATATGATCAGGATGCTCCTGAACAAACAAAGACCTTGGGAGTAACTAAGGTCTTAGTCAAGAAAGAGACCTTAGTTGATCTGCAATGACTGTTACACAAGCATGCTTTCCTTCCTAAACACAATTCTAAATGGCATTACACATTTTCCAAATTAATTGAGTTATGGAAATCTGCTTATCTCATTCTAAATGAATGTATTGCATCTAGTAATATGACAATACAAATATGAAACAAGACAAAGAAAAGAAAATAAAGACAAAAAAACAACAGTTAGTCAGTTGTGAGAGCTTGGTTGTGTTAGGTAAATTGGTACATAGGCAGAGTAACTACCGTATTTGCTTGAATATAAGACAACCCTGATTTTAAGATGACCCCCCAAACTTTAGATATTCCTTTAGGAAAATAACTAAACGCCTGAATATAAGACTATCCTATAGGAAAAAAGTTTAACTTGTATATATATTCACATGTAAATTGCTTTTTCATATTTAATAAAAAATTATGATATAAAAAAATGCATTTCTTGTTTTTATTTCCTTTTATGTGCCATTCTGCCCCTACCCCCCAGACTTGCCCAATGCTCCCTCTCACCCCCAAGACTTGCCCAATTCTGGTTCTCTCCCCCCAACGTTGCCTCTCTTCCCCTCCCCCAACATTGTCTCTGTCTCCCCTTTCCTCTCCCCCAACGTTGTCTCTGTCTCCCCCACGATATGTGCAGACATCCTCCATGCTGCCCGACACTTCTGTCTATTATGACGGACAGCCGGAAGGTCATGTGAAGGTCAAGTTTAGGGCAGCATGGAGGATGTCTGCACTATCCCCAATCTCACTGGTGGGTAGTGTACGCACGATACGCGTAGACATCCTCCACTGCTGCCCAGCACTTGTGGTCACATGACCTCCCGGCTTCCGTCGTAGAAATCCCGACGGACTTGCCGGGCAGCAGCAGAGGATGTCTGCGTGCATTGCGAATATATACAAGTTAAACTTTTTTCCTATAGGGTAGTCTTATATTCAGGCTTTTAGTTTTTTTCCTAAAGGAATATCCAAAGTTTAGGGGGTCGTCTTATAATCAGGGTCGTCTTATATTTGAGCAAATACGGTAATGGTAAAATCTAGGAATTTATAAAGAAACAGAGGCTCCTATTATGCAAGTTCAAAGCATAGCAATCACAGTAGAAGTAAAATGAAGAGTAGGTCTAAAATAAAATTCACGGAAGGTTGATTCACGTGACCAATCAGCAGCCTTGAGAAGGTTTTCCAATTGACACCCCACTAATACAGCTTTAGAAGCCCTAACTCCTCTAACAGAATTGGGGCTGAACACTGAAATGTCAGCCCCTGCTTCCTTCAGAACCCATTTAACCCATCTAGCCAGAGAGGTAGTAGAAACTGGGAGATGTGGTCTGTGAATGGTCCTCGTCTTATATTCCTGACGGCAAGCGACCAGGGCCAATTTGTTATTGTTAAGAAGAAGAAAAAAAAACAGATTTTATGGATGTCTTGGTACATCTGGAAATGTCAAAAGAGCCACCTACTTGACTAAAAGAGCGAGAGGATATGTCTAAGGCTCGAACATCAGACACACGTTTACACGATACAAGGCAGCATAATGTAACAAATTTCACAGAGAAATGGTGTAAATATAAATATGCATTTGAAGGCCAAGATTCAAAAAGCCGCAGAACAATGTTCACATCCCAAAAAGAAGAATAACGTGGTTGCGGGGGACACACCAACTGAATACCCTTCAACAGGCAACAGATAAGAGGCAATTTCCATGCTGAAATGCCATCAATTCTGGAGTGACCAGCCGAAATGACAGATCTGTAGACATTAATCGTCCTGTATGCTCGACCTTCTTCAAACATGGATGTCTGAAATTGAAGGATAACAGTCACAGGTGCCGAAACTGGATCCACGCACCAAGCAGACCATGTGTTCCAGGTATGAGTATAGGCTTTTCTAGTACTTGGGGCCACCTGCAGGACCCAGGGTTCTGAGGTCAGTTTTGCCCAGTTTCTCTGAAACCCCTACACCTGGATGGGACGAAGGATGTGTTATGTGGGTCTGGATTGGCATGAGATCCACGGTTCAACAGGGGTGGCCACATTGTGGAGAGAAGTTGGAGGTAAGAGGTCTGTTGTCCTGGAAGGATGACTTTGAGTTACTGAAGCCTCGGATCCCATGGAAGGGACCAGTGAAATTATGTCCAGCCAGAAGGCCTCTGTGTCTTCCGGCCCCTTCAAAAACCTTAGGGTTGAAAACTCTCTTGAGGTTGGTCTGGGCCATGTTAATGGCGGTAAAATTTGACACAAAAAAGCTGATTTCTTTTACAAAGTTATCCCCAAAAAGGTAACCTTTTGCTTGGGGACCAGGCTCAGATACAGCCATGTTAACAAACTTTATCTCCATTTTCAGTAGTACTGCCTTACGCCTTTCACTGGCTAAGGCAGTATTTGCGTTGCCTATCATGCATATGGTTCTGTGCATCCAGCCCTTCATGGTGGGTGGGTCAAGGACAGAGTCACCAGATATTGCAGACTCTATCATCTCGAACATGCGAGTGCATGGACCTAGTATGTCGAGGACCTTGTCCTGACAGTGTTTAGTGAGAAGTCCGGGTCTTTCTTAGACTTCCACCATGACATGCCCAAAAATTGTGCTATCTTTGGGTCAACCTCTGGGGTATCACAGACCATGTTAGGGACTGTGGGTCTGGGGCAGTCAACCCTGAGTTTATTCTGGGTAGCCTTATCTAGAGGTCTCCAACCGCGGGGGGCCAGGTATTTGCCGATGGTCTGAGGGGAACCAATCGGCAGAGTGAGGGTGGTGAGGGGTAACTGGGTCGAATATAGGTTTGCCCTGTGGTTCTGTCAGTACAGAAGCATCCAGGAATGGATTGGGAGTGTCAGGTTTAGAGTAATATTCTCAAAATCATTCTCGTCTTCAGACGATATCAGTTGTTCGTGATAGTCCGAATCAGACCTCCTCTTGTTCAGACTCAGAGTCTGAGAAATGGCTGGAGGCTTTAGCCTTTTTCTGGCATCTGTTGCGCTCACAAAATGTCCACCACGAGTCAGGGCTCAAAGAAAATGGCTGATGCATAGTGCATTGCACATGTGCGACGACCGAAAATAGGGAAACAACAGTGTTAAAGCGGGGAAGTTAATAAAGTGCAATATACAATACCTAATAACTTAATATGCACATCTAAAATGGATACAATGAAAGGGAGGGGGGCATAACTGACCTCAGCGGGAATGTAGTTGAACAATGCAGCAAGGTGTAAATGTAAAAGACCTAACTGTCACATAAACTTCAAAAAAGAATTGAATAGGATCAATGGGTAATCGATACCTTGAAAATAGACAATTTAAATCAATACCATGTATAAATTTTGACAGAAAATTAAATTAACATCAGATAATTAGCAATAATCCAAAGTTAACATAATGAGCAGTAAAAATGAAAGGTACTTTCAGTGACAGGCAACAGAGGGTTGTAGTCAATGGGGTATATTCGATGCAAGGTCTTGTTACTAGTGGGGTACCTCAGGGATCTGTATTTGGACCCATTCTCTTTAATATTTTTATTAGCGATATTGCAGAAGGTCTTGTTGGCAAAGTATGTATTTTTTCTGATGATACAAAGATTTGCAGCAGGGTTTATATTCATGGAGGGATAAGCCAAATGGCAAATGATTTAGCTAAACTCGAAAAATGGTCAGAGCAGTGGCAACTGACTTTTAATGTGGACAAGTGCAAGATTATGCACCTTGGGCGTAAAAACCCAAAAGCAGAATATAGACTATTTGGTACAGTCCTAACCTCAACATCTGAGGAAAGGGATTTAGGAGTAATAATTTCAGAGGACTTAAAAGTAGGTAGGCAATGCAATAGAGCAGCAGGAAATGCTAGCAGAATGCTTGGTTGCATAGGGAGAGGTATTAGCAGTAGGAAGAGGGAAGTGCTCATGCCATTGTACAGAGCACTGGTGAGACCTCACTTGGAGTATTGTACGCAGTACTGGAGACCGTATCTCCAGAAGGATATTGATACTTTGGAGAGAGTTCAGAGAAGGGCTACTAAACTGGTTCATGGGTTGAAGGATAAAACTTACCAGGAAAGGTTAAAGCATCTTAACATGTATAGCTTGGAGGAAAGATGTAACAGGGGGGATATGATAGAAACATTTAAAAGAAGAAAAACTACCACAACTAGAGGACATAGTATTAAATTAGATGGGCAACGATTTAAAAGTAATATCAGGAAGTAGAAGTATTACTTTACTGAGAGGGTAGTGGATGCATGGAATAGCCTTCCAGCAAAAGTGGTAGAGGTAAATACAGTCAAGGATTTTAAGCATGCGTGGGATAGACACAAGGCTATCCTAGCTATAAGACCAGGAACGGGGGACTAATAAAAGTATTCAGAAAAATTGGGCAGACTAGATGGACCGAATGGTTCTTATCTGCCGACACATTCTATGTTTCTATGTTTCTACTTACCTGTGAGGGGGCAGCAAAGAAAGAGGAAGTGTTAGTGTTACATTGTTATATATATATCCCTGAACCACGTGCCACCCGGCTCTGTTTGATTGCCATCCTCCTTAAAGTGCCGTCTGGGGGCAATGGCCCCACCTGGACTCACTGTAAGGCCGGCTCTGTGTTCTATGCAATATTTCATGTCATCACTTTGATTTATTAACACAGTGATCAAACCAACAAAAAAATAATGATTGATCCTCTCTGCCTAACTTTTAAGTCAACCAAGATCAACCCACCCCATCCACCTACATGAATTTGGAATCCACATGAGGATGGAACTGCAGTGGTGTATCTTAACTGAGGGCCTGGGACTAGAGCGCCACTTTTCAGTGGCTCGGTTTGGGCACAAATATGGCACTGGAAAGGTGTTTGGGCACAGAGATGGTAATGGAAAGATTTTGGGGGACAAAGATGGCACTGGCAAGGTGTTTATGGACAATGCATGTGGATACTAAACAAGAAGAGGTGTGGCCTGGACAGGAATGGGTGGAGCAAAATGAAGATGAAGTGGTGCATGAGTTTAGTAAGGCCTGAGGAAGTACAAAACCTAAATACACCCCACTGTGGCAGTGGATGTCAAAATCCTCTCTGCAATTACTGTGACGGCTTGTTTCACTATTTGCATATAGCCCCTTTTTGGGCGTGAGTGACAGACCAGTGATTAACCACCTGTAATCCATTATTGCTATAATGGATTTTTTAACTTTCACTTTCCTTGAACTTAAGATGACCTCGATTATAAGACAAGGTTCTTTTTTCGGATGTTTTTTTTTCAGAAAATACAGTATTTATTTTGAAATATTTTACATTTCTTTTGGTTCACCAAGGTTTTACCGAACTCCCATGCTTCATACCCACTTTATATACTATTCGGACAAACTTATTTGGAAACCTGACCATTACACCAACAGGGACTTTTATGTATTGCATTCTAAACACATATATATTCATTTATAGTTGGTCCCTCCCTTTGTAGCTATCCTCTATTGGAAAGGCTTTTCACGAGATTTTAGAGTGTTGCTGTGGAAATTTTTGCCCATTCATCCAGCAGATGATTAGTGAGGTCAGGCACTGATGTTGAACGAGAAGGCCAGGATCACAATCTCCACTCCAGTTCATCACAAATGTGTTTGATGGGGTTGAAATCCTCCACCCATGTCTTTATGGACTTTCTTTTGTGCACTGGGGCACAGTCCTGTTGGAATAGAAAAGGACGTTCCCCAAACTGTTCTCACAAAGTTAGAAGCATAGCATTGTCCAAAATGTCTTGGTATGCTGAAGTATTACGATTTCAGTTTACTGGAAGTAAGAGGCCTAGCCCGACATCTGAAAACAGCCCCTTTATTCCTTCTCCACCAAACTTTATAGTTGGCACAATCAGGCAGGAAATGTTGTCCTGAATCCACCAAACCCAGACTCGCCCGTCAGACAATGAAGTGTGAGTCATAACTCCACAGAATAAGTTTCCATTTCTCCATATCAGGTGTGCTTTACACCACTCGATTGGACACTTGGCATTGTAATTGGTGATGTGAGGCTTACATGCAGCTGCCTGGCCATAGAAAGCCATTCCATGACGCTCTCACCACACAGTTTTTGTGCTTATATGGAACTCAGTAAATGAAGAAATCTGGCACTTGACGATCCAATTCAATATTTTATGTGAATAAAAATTGTAAATACAATGGAGCCAGTTATAATGACTAAGAGTCCTTCTGCTCCCCTTACCACAGTAATTAGGAAGTTACAACTCGAGATCAAAGAAAAGCTAGACGAGAGAGCAGAACGTATGCTTCTTAAGTTAAGACAGAATTGATATCACAGCAGTGGTCAGTGATGACAAGGAAAGTAAAATTTAGACAAACCAGAAATAGAACTTAAAAAATTGAATATAAGAATACTACCTGCCTCTCACCAGACACAATTAGCAAAGCTTTTGGGCATTGTTATAGGTCGCTCTACAATCTTCAAGATGCTAGGCAAGATAATCAGGGAATGATAAAATCCCTTGACTCCCTTGGATTGCTTAAAATCTCCCAAGAAAAGCTTATAAATCTAAATACTTCCTTTACTTTGATGGAAGTCAGAGAAGCAATTAAGGGCCTTAAAATAAATAAGGCCCCGGCCCAGATGGGTACACAGCACTATTCTTTCAGACACTAGACCACTCCATCTCTCCACTTTTAATGGACTTGTTCAACGAGATCGATTGCAATAAGAAATTCCCAGTGGAAATGCTATAGGCATCCATTACTCCGATATTCAAATCAGGGAGTCCAAAAATTGTTATGAACTATAGACAGATCTCGTTTAATCAATCTTGATGCAAAGATATTCTCCAAAATCTTGGACTAACAGACTCAGTTAGAGCAACCTTGTAAATTCACCTTTTTGATATACTACTATATACCTTCATCTTTATACGGCTTTGTTTAAATATGTTTACATTTTATCTCTTGTATATGTCATACCTATCATCTGCTTAATATGTTAATGTAATATGATATTTTCTTTTTATGTTGTCCAATTATTTTTACATAATAAAACTTTTGATACATAATGACTAAGCGTCGGTAGACTCAAAATGCATGAAGAGTCTGCATTTTTTCCACATTTTGCACTGTGAATTTGGCTCCATTGTGGTGTAAAGCACACCAGCACCCTTCATTGTCTGACAGTCTGACGGGTGAGTCTGGGTTTGGTGGATTCAGGAGAACATTTCCTGCCTGATTGTGCCAAATATAAATCTTGGTGGAGGAGGAATAATGGGGCTGTTTTTCACATGTTGGGCTAGGTCCCTTACTTCCAGTCGACTGCATGTTCTGTGCACCTGGGATCCACATGTTTGCAGCTGCCAGAAGTTCAGATTTCCCCGCTAGCAAGGAGTAGCCTGTTCCTCCCATGAGCAGGCCTGGACTGGCCATCGGGCACACCGGGCAAATGCCCGGTGGGCCGCGGTGTCCAAGGGCCGAAGCTGGCAGGGGAGGTCCCAGCAGTGGCCCAGGATCTCCCCTGCCGGTCTATGCAGGGCCGGCACTATCCGAGCGCCGGTCCTGCTGTTTTCCATGAAGGGCCGGTGAGGAGATCAAAGATCTCCCTCACCGGCCCACATGCTGTCAAATGCGGCCGCCGGCGGGGAGAGAGGGAGGGAGCCAGCCAGCCTGGAGAGAGGACCCGGCGGAGCGCTAACTTGCAGCTCCATCGGGTTCCTCTCGCGAGATCCGGAGCATTGCCATGGCAACGACCGGATCTCGCGAGAGTGAATTCTAGCCCGCAGGCTAGAGTTCACTCACCACGAGGACCACCAGGGAACCCCGCCTCCCAGTCCCAGGTACCAGGCTAAAGGTAAGAAGGGAGGGGGGGACATAATGCCTGTTATTTTATTTGTTTATTTACCCCCCCCCCTACACACACACACAATCCATTCTAACATTTATACAGCACTCTCACACCCATCACACACAGCACTCTCACACACAGCACTCTCACACCCATCACACACAACACTCTCACACACACCACTTTCACACACACAGCACTCTCACACACAGCACTCTCACACACACAGCACTCTCACACACACAGCACTCTCACACACAGCACTCTCACACTTAGCACTCTCACACACAGCACTCACACCCATCACACACAGCATTCTCAAACACCGCACTCTCACACCCATCACACACAGCATTCTCACACCCATCACACACAGCACTCTCACACCCATCACACACAGCATTCTCACACCCATCACACACAGCACTCACACCCCCCTCACACACCACCCCCCCTCACACACCGCACCCCTCACACACACATACTGCACCCCTCACATACACACAGAACACCCCAACACACTGCACAACAGACATACACAATACTTCCATATATATATATATATATATATATATATATATATATATATATATATATATATACACACACACACACACAGCACCACTCACACACATACTGCACCCCTAAACACATTACATTCCAGACACACACTAGATCCCTTACCCAACTCTGGATCATCTACACACATACACACACTAGATCCCTATATACACTCTGAAACCGTTATAAACACACACTCACTAGATCTCCTATACACATTCTGGGTCCTTCAAACACACACTAGACTCATATATATATGTACACACACTAGATTCCTTGTAAGCAAAGACATACTACACCCCTAAACACACACTACATCTATATATACACACACATACACTATAGCCAGTATGCACACACTTGCTATATCCCCTATACACACATTCTCTACAGCCCCTAGCAACATATGCATCACATTACACCACAAACACAACACAACTAAAACCGACCTTATTACACAATACCACACCACAATCAGCTCACTCTACACACACGCAATCCCACAAGCAGGCTCCAAATACATGCTCAATACTCTTTCCTGGCATTTTTGTCTCCTGGTATCCATTTATAGAGACACCATGGACAAGTTGCAAGGAAACACAGTGCAAGCATGTTATTAAATTTGCTTGCACTGTGCAGAACAAATACAGGGCTTTTTTCTCATGCTAGAGCTCTTCAGCAGAGCTCTGCGCATGGTCTGACCTGGAAGAGCATTGAACCAATATGCTCACTTTGAGAGGGAGCGTGTTTGTCATTGGTGATGACAAAACACACCTCCTCTGCCCCGCCCCCTTCTTAGTGGGCCGCTGTGATAAAAAAATGCCCGGGCCGAATTTTTCTCCCAGTCCGGCCCTGCCCATGAGGGATTTTGCATATCATCGAACCTTGAAACTCTTTAGCTATGGAATAAGCAGAGCATTGGCCACTTTTATGCAGCATGCGTTTCAGAAATCGGTGACGCGCTCTGTGTCTTTACGTGGTTTTCAGCTTTGTGGCAAGTTGCTTCTGTTCCTTATTGATTCTACTTACCAATAATACCACTTTATCAGGGATGGAATTTCACGAACTGACTTATTGCAAAAGTGGCATCCTATCTTAGTACCACGCTTGAATTCATATTGATTTATTTTTTTTGCAAATTTTTCTAAATGTAGAGTGCATGGCTAGGTGCTTGATTTTATACACATTTGACAATGGGTCTGATTTAAATGATTAAGAGCTGTGTCCCAATACTTTGGTGCATATAGAGTATTTAAAGAGTTGCTGATTTACCTAGACTGCAAAATATAACATGGTTTATAATCAAACATTTATGTTTCATTGCTAAGTCAAATTATTTGTTTTAAATTACTCCTCTATCTAAAGACACAAATGTAGTGAGCAGAGCCATCACTAGGGTTGATGTCACCCATTGCGATAACTCCTGGCGTCACCCCCCCCCCCCAAACACACACACACACCACCCCTGGATTTACTCCAATAGATGGTCCATTAATATATGCCATACAGGAGCCCCATAAATTATACCACATACAGGATCCCCATAAATTACACCAAAAAAAGGAGCCCATTAAGTTTGCCACACACAGCAGCCCCATTATTAATACCACACATAGGAGCCTCATATATATGCCAAACAAAGGAGCCCCATAATTATGCTACACACAGGACCCCCATTAATTATGCCAAGCACGGGAGCCCAATGAATATGCCAAAAACAAGAGGTCCATAAATATGCCACAAACAAGAGCCCCATTAACTATTCCACACACACAAGCCCCATTAATCATGCCAAACACAGAAGTCACATTAATTATGCCAACACAGGAGCCCAATAATTATGCCACACACAAGAGCCCCATAAATATGCCATACACGGGACCACCATTAATTATGCCATACATGGAAGCCCCTTAATTATGCCACACACAATAGCTCCATAATTATGCCACACATGGGTCCCCCATTAATTATGCCACACACGGGAGCCCCGCGAGGTGACAACGGCCACATTCATCTATTGTGCAATTATAAAACAATATATTTATTTATACGCACACACATAGTACAAGCCTATCTATACACACATACTCTCTCTCTCTCTCTTTCTCTCTCTCTCTCTCTATGTATATAACTAGTTGTATTTATACTTAAATTAACTTTTTCATATTATATTCAATATTTTCCTATGTTATAAAATGTTATGCCCATTAATATGCCACAGGCAGTTTGCCAACAGATGCATGTGGATTTACTCTAAACTCTGCCTCTCAGCTGAGACAGAGCTCAGCCGGATGGTCGCCCTGCGCTGTCTCATTAGCACTCATAGTCAGTGCAGAGAAAGACCTTCGTTTTTTGAATGCCACCAAAAGAGAGGACAACTAATGTTTTTTAATCATGGCTTCCTTAGATGAAGCAGGGGTTAAAAACATTGTGTCTCTTTCTTCTAAGTAACCTGACATGTATCTTTTAGGCGTGGTTTTGCCTCAGAGCTGAAACAGAGCCAGTCAGGAGTCTGGCGAATGTTCACAGACAATCAGAATGGGGCTTGTTCTGCTCACCTGATCTGGGTCTAGGTAAGGTCCCCTCTATTGATCCCCTTTCAAAACAAGGGTCTCTCTCTGCACTAGCAGAGTGAAACAGTTGCTGACCAGACTGGGTCACAGTGATCTCATAAATAAATGCAAAAAATAATGATTGATCCGTGTCTGCCTAACTGTTAAGGCAACCAGAATCACCTAACCCCATCCATCCCCCCAAATTTGGGGGAGAATGGCAATGGATTCTGATCAGCCCATTGCCTAATCCAAATCCTCACTGCAATTGTTGAGACAGCCTGTCTCAGCTATTGCAGACTAAGACAGATACATTTCTGGGTGTTTCAGACTTGCCTCCATCAGAGGTAGCCTGAAACACCCTTCACGATTTTCATAGGATGATGAGGAATGACTGACAGTTCAGTGACCTGTAACTTTAAGACCGCCCACGAGTGGTCCCAGGGGCCGTCTTTTGCTTTCCTGGATAGCATTTACTTGTGAAGCTTCCAGGTAAGGTGAAAATAGCGGCAATCATGGCAAAAATGCAGCAATTGCGCTGTCCTAAAGGCAGCCCGTACATGTATGGTCACCAATGCATTGCATTGTACTTGAATGTGCATTGTCGCGAAGGGGTTAAAAAGTTTACAACTAAACATTTTTTAACATTACTTCCTTAGTGGATGCAAGGGTTACAAAATTATCAGGACAGCGAGCAGATGACCGGCGTTGCTGATCTTTTACCCACTGCTGACTGCTCCTCTCAAGAAGTTGGACAGAGCAAACAAGTGGTGAGAGGTGAACCTGGCCGCGTGTCACAACTGAGTGCTCGATGTTCCTGTCGTCTCTCACGTGCCATATGTTCGCCACCGCTGCCCTAGGGTATTTCAAATGGTGGTATTTTAACACTTTCCATGCACTAATTCTATCACCAGCCTCTGTCAAAATTTTGGGTAGCAATTTTTTGTGCTTTTTTCCAGACTTCAGGCATGAATTTAAAGATCCTGTTATGTGTCACTGCAAAACAACACAACAATATGTGTTCAGCAAGGGAATGTCTTTTATAAAAGTCCTTGGGTCTCACAATTTTAATACATTTTATTTTAACACTAATACTGATCTGTCTCTCTCCCTCACAAAAATGTAAGGGAGGAGAGGGAGGCAGATCCAAATTGGTCAGATCAATATTCACAAATATTGATGTGATCAGGTGAATGTTGATGCTTATCTAAACAATACACAAACCGCTTTTGCCACTAATTGGCTGTAACTGATCTCTATACGTGCGATCAGACAGCTTTAAAAAAACTCAATAATATTATTACTTTACACGTAACTCCCTAGCAGGTATAATTAACCCCTAGTGGGTGTGAAAAAATAAAAATAAAACAACAAATATGAAGACAGCTATAATTTGCGTTGGCCTCAATATCAACGCCTAAGCAGAGATACACGGCAAGGAAGGGGTTAATAGCTTTTAGAAGAGACTTTGTAGTACTGTAATAAATGACAGTAAAAAAAATTAACCCTTAAAACAAATGCACAAACAGCAAAAATTGTACTGCTGTGCTGGATCATTGCTTAAGTAGTGATCAATGGCACGGAAGGGGTTAAACACCAGGAATAACAACATTTATCTGTCTCTCTTCCTTACTAAAACACAAGTGAGGAGATGGAGGCAAATCCAAAGTGGTCAGATCAATATTTTACAAATATCATCTGAGCCTCACCACTGCCTTGTATTGTGACTGGCAGTTACAGATTACCTCTATGAAGAGGCAATCTTGTAACAGCCTTCAGAACACAGGAAGCAGCTACTTCCTGCCTACTGTGCTCTTGCCCTTAGAAGGGCAATGAGGGCTTTTTTTTTATCACTGTGCCAGATACGTCGTTTGTAGGCAAGAGAGTTCATGCCTGGAGGTGCCTGAGAGTTAAAGAAACAAAGGCTTACAAAATAGTGTCCCCTTTTCCTTAGAGCTGAGGCAAACAGTATCAAAACATCCACATCCAATCAAAGTGGGGGCTCACCCCCTGTCACCCCCCTCTGACTGAGTTCTGTATTGGGTATAGGGTTGCCACCCAGACAATATTTTACAGGCAGACTGGTAAAAAAAAAAAAAAAGGCTTGCTCTCAATGTTAAGTCTGGAGGTAATAGCAAAGCCGCTATTTTTTTGTGGAAAAGTTGGCAACCCTAATTGGGTTCTGTATTGGTGTTTTGTTTTCAAAAGGGATCAACAGAGGGGACTTAGTTAAGGTCCCCACTGTTGTCATTAAAATGTTTTTTAGTGTGTATAATCAAAAACAATTCCTGTAAGAGTGTTTATCATCTTCCTGTGATATCATTGTAAAAGAATGACATTTTTTTCTTGAACAAAAGCAAGCTCATTATAACCTTTCATGTTATTGGATGGGCTCAAGCTCCAAGATAGCTATGCCTGTTAATTGCACAGTGATTTTAGTTATACAGGCCTGAGTTTAATTTTATCATGGGTCAGGAGTCAAATGAATTTTATGACTTATGTTCAATATTCAAAATAAACTTGCTCCATTACTACAGCATCATGCAACTAAACAATTTGTAGCTGCAAAGCTAAATTAATAGCACTGGAGCAAATAACTTTGATTTTTGGTTATGGAACTAGATTGATTAAGTTTGAGTTGTTTTGCTTCATCTTGAACAGAAAATCATTGTGTGCAGTTTACAGCCCATCTTTGTGTAGTGGTACATTTAGTGCCAGTCCTTTAATGGGGTAGACTGGGGCAGCTTCCCCAGGCAGCACCCTGTCAGAGGCGGCACTTTGCCTGCTTCATGCAGCGTTTTATTTATTTTTTGTGTCTGGGGGGGAAGGGGGGGGGGGGGGGGGGCTTGATCTCCAGTTTTGCTGATAGTTCAGAAGCCTCCCCTGATTGGCTCAGTCCCTCCTTCACACAAGGAGCTCAATGAAAAGAGATGCCTGCAGCAGGTAAGTTAAAAGCTGACAGTGTGTGTGTGTATGTCAGTGAGAGTGTGTGTGTTAATGTCAGTGTGTGTATGTCAGTGTGTGTGAGAGTGTGTGTGTTTATGTCAGTGTGTGTGTATGTGTGTGTGAGTGACAGACTGTCTGTCATTGTGTGTGAGTGAGTGTGTGGATAAAGGGGTTAACTCCTCTGATTCTGCCTCTATCTTCCTAGCCACCCAAGGGCTTAACTCCTCTGATACTGCCTCTGTCTAGCCACCTAATGGGTAATCCTCTGACACTGGCTCTAACTGTCTAGCCACCCAAGGGTTTAACTCCTCTGACACTGCCTAGGCACCCAAGGGGTTAACTCCTGTGACACTGCCTATATCTGTCTAGCCATCCAGCGGTTTACACATCTGACACTGCCTCTATATGTCAAGCAATCCAGGGGTTAACTCCTCTGACACTGCCTCTATCTATCTGGATTTTTGTTATAGATCACTGGTCACATTATGTTTTAGGAAATTGCACAGCCTATTATCATAATAATGATTTACCATTCTTTTCACCTTATGAGTGAGCTCTTTGAAAAAAATATTTTAATATGTGTATAAGAAGTGCTTTAGTGGCCATATAAAAATAAAATATGTATTTTTTAGAAAGACAAGGTATAACAAACATTATTATGAAAATAGGCTGTGCAATTCCCCAAAACATAATATGTGGCCACTGACTTATAACATGACTCAAATATTGTACATTAAGGTTAAATGCTCAAACATTTAGGGTACACATTTTAATCATGGTCTGCCTATACTCGTGCCATATCATTTTGCATTTAGAGAGGTGTGCTTTCATTAAATTATCACTTCCTGATCAGTTTCAAAATAGTTTGAATTATCAAAACTGTACGTTTATCTTTGGGGGTGGGCGGTTTCCGGGGGAGGCATTTCGTATTTCGCCCCAGGCAGCACAATGTCTTGGGCCGGCCCTGGGAACATTTCCAGTCTTGTGTTGATATATGCAGAGCATAAACCCTGCATTTGGCTATACCTAGTCCCAGGAATATTTATTGTAGACCTTGGGCATTTAGGCAGCCCCACGGTATAGTCCCCTGGGGGGAGTTTTGGATGGCTTTTATGGGTTATTTGCCCAACCCCATTTCAGCATGGGTTTTGTGGGGTCCCATATTTTCATTGGAGGCAGGAGAGTCCTGGGGAAGTGTTAAGTGAATTTGTCCTTATATTTGATTATTTGATATACTGCAAAAAGTGAATGAATACACATATATATACAACAAATAAAGAGAATATACTTTAGTTTAAATATGTTTTCTTGGGGGCGGAGCTAGCTGTTGAAGGGAGCAGACGCAGGGTTGCAGAGCTCTGCATCATACAAGCATTTAAGTTTGATTTATAAATGGCTAACCTGAATAAAAAGGTGACTACTAGATAGCCAGACATCAGTGCAGCTATGGGACGCAACTCCAAGAAACGGGAGAAACAGAAACATGTTCCAAGTCCTGATATCTCCACCTTCCTGAGTAGGCGATTCCGCACATGGCCCCAAACGCTGAATACACCGAGGATTCTGACCCGATGAGTCTCTTGGGGACCCCCTGTTACTTGAAGACACAATCCTGCAGTGTCTTCTAGTGTCTCCTCAACTAAGGGAGATTTGAAAAAGATGATTGGTAAACTGCAGAAGATCTTGAAACAAGATTTGGCGGGAGTCAGTGCTGACATCTCTTCGTTACAGACAGTGTTAGAGGCCTCAATTGCGGACATGCGGAAACGCCTCACAGAGCTTACAGCCACTTCGGAGACGACGGAGCTCCTCACCAGACAGGTATGTGACCTGCAAAAACAGGTCTCCCTGCTGGACACGAAGCTAAGGTGTGCCGGAGGCTGTAGGGCCCATGGGTCTCCAGCTGTTTGTTAAACAAAATGATGCCTTTATTAGGCCTGACTTCCAGAAGGATTTTAAAAAGGCGCAGCAGGCCCCCCTCAAAGCCCCCTGTGATGTGGTTGCGCGCCTAGGCTCCCCAGCCAACAAGATTGCTCTCCTAAACATCAGCCACAAGAGTGGCCCCATCAAATTTGAAGGAGCGGAGATTCCGTTTTTCGACGATATCGCACCAGCCACTATGTTTTGGAGGCGCTCCATCCGTCCACTTACAAACCACCTGCGCAACCATGGCACTGAGTACAGATGGGGACTCCCGACGCTCCTGACAGTCTCCACGGAGGTGAAGACCCTCTCTATTGAAAGTCCAGCGGACATTGACATTTTTCCCCACAATTTGGGACTACCACCCTTACTACTTTCTTTCGAGATTAGCAAAACGGATACACCCGACACAGCAGCCAGGATTGTACAGGCATAGGATTTGAGTCTACATCCCTAACCAGACTCTCTGCTGGCATATTTTTTGACAGTAACTTTTTATCACATTTTTGCCTTTGGACTATCTCTGAGACTTTTATTGCTATTGTAGTATTTACTGTGTTGATTTACCTGCGGCCTTGTGTCACATTCTTCAGTGAAGTTTGCATAAATGCTAATGGATCCCCCTCCCCCCAGGGCACTAAGCCCACTCATCCCTGGGTGTGTATTTCTCCATAGTTACAAAAGTTGACCATGTAGCCCGTCTCTCTTTGGGCAGGATGCCCTTGTCCTGTCGGTATTCCCACTGTAGGGGTACACTGTCCCCCCAGTCTTTTTCCTCTGCTGTTCTTCTCCCCTTCTCTTTTTCCCAGTCTTTCTTATCTTTCTAATTTCTTTTTCTTCTACTTAATTTTTGTTAATGTGTTCACCAGACTTATTGTCATTGATATGATTCAGTAGACAATCCATTTTTACTATGATCGATACTCACTACATACCGAAGTTTAGTCTCTACCGGTAACAGCGTCCCGAGATGGCCCTGGTTATTGCATAATTGTAAGGCCTCACCCAGTTTGCAGACTCATCTAAACTGTTCCAGTGATCTTCAGTATACTTTTGCTTTGCTCGCTTGTTTATTTCCTATGCTCGTTCCTACCTTTGTTTTGCATTCCTGTACCTTGTTCATCCCTCTCTTGCTCGGCCACAGAGTGGTATCCCCCACAGAGTGGCACCCCTCTCTAGCTCGGCCACATAGTGGTATCCCCCACAGAGTGGAAACCCTCTCTAGCTCTGCCACATAGTGGTAACCCCCACAGAGTGGCACCCATCTCTAGCTCGGCCACATAGTGGTATCCCCCACAGAGTGGCACCCCTCTCTAGCTCGGCCACATAGTGGCATCCAACACAGAGTGGCACCCCTCTCTAGCTAGGCAACATAGTGGCATCCCCCACAGAGTGCCACCCCTCTCTAGCTCGGCCACATAGTGGTATCCCTCAAAGAGTGGCACCCCTCTTTAGCTCGGCTACATAGTGGTATCCCCCACAGAGTGGCAACCCTTCCCTTGCTTGGCCACCAACTGGTACTCCCCCAGTGTGGCACCTTCCCAATCCGGCAAAAGTCTGGATCCTGCCCTGTTCCAGAGTAGCCCCTACCTGTGAGCACCTGTGAAAAATTCTATTCCCTTAAAGAAGTTATCCAGCAAAGCAGTGGTGCTGGTCGACCAGGAGGTTGCTCATGTAATTGTAGGCTTAGTCTGCTCGTATGCCCTGTATGCTGATTACCTGTATTTCTCAGCCCTGTCTCAGAACTCTCATGTTTCTGTTACTTTAGTTTCTGCTCTGATCCATTTCTGGTTTTCTTGCTCTCTGTTATTCTATTGCTCCTTTCCAGGTTTTCTTTGTTTCCTCTTGCTTAGTTCCACTATAAATGCAACCACACCCGTTTACTCCTTCAGCTCTGCAGGTATTTTCTCTGTTTGTATTTCTGTGTATTGTTATTAGTTTTCTATTCAGTTTTAGCGTAGGGACTTGCCTAATGTGGGGTACCTTGACGTGGTTGGCAATTGGTGAACCAAGCCCCCTCATTTAGCAACTTTAGTGTTAGGTAATTTCCTGCGTGTTTGTTTGTGTACATATATGTTCCCTTATCCTCTCTCCCTGAATCACCTGAGGCTCTCAGCTCCTCTCCCCTAACCCCATGCGCAGCTTGGTTCCCCTTATGAAGCGTCTGAGGATCCCGGCTCCTCACGCCATCCCTTCTGTTCCTGTAGCCCTTGCCCTGTCCTCTGTATGTTAGTCTGTGTTATATATGTATCTCTGTATATCTCCTTAGTTATTGCTTATCCTTTTGCCTTTCCTTGTATGCTTTAGTTCTCCCTTTGCACCTTGCTCTGTCCTGCAACCCTGCACTCTGTATTTCTGCTCTGCTCTGCCTTCGTTCCTTTGTACTTGTTTTGCTCTGCTTGGCTCATCTCTTTGTTTTATCCTGCTACATCCTACTAACCTGTTCTAGTTATCCTCCATGCTTGCTGCAGGATGTTTGCAGGATCACTTCAGTTACACCTAAGCATCAGTGGATTCGACGGCTGCTTCACAGGGCCTGGGAACGTGGCTGCATAAACTTGGGGTCTCAAACCACTGAGGGATTGCAGTTACCCAGCACCAGGCCCTGTGTCTCCATTTCCAGCACATTGAACTCCTGCATCATGTGCTCAGGGTCCCATAACCTCCTGGACCTGTCCCTGACATAAAGCATTCTAGTCAGGGGCCTGACAATATTATTATACAGTGTCTTCTATTAATGTTTGATTTTATAGGCCAGTTTTTGTAATGTGTAGTATAAATCAGCGTTATACATTACTACTTCTACTTCTTGATGTGTTTTTTACCATATATGTCTGGAATTCTCCCAATCGTGAATTTTTTGTGTATGCTTAATGGTTTATGATATGGTGTTATTGTGAAAAACCATAGATAGCGAGTCTATTTAGTTTGCAGTATTTCACAAACTTACATGACTTATTATGATCCTCTCTCTTAAGTTGATATGTTAACAAAATATAAACCTTGTGTCTCATGAATATTTGATTCATTACCATCATAAACTGAATATTTTGTATTATTCAGTACATGCTATGTTTGATATTTATCTGATGCAATAAAAAACTTGAATTTCTCTTTGCAGTAAACATATACTCAGGGATAATTGGAAATCATATATTAAAATGACAATGTATCAACAGCAGTACATTTTTATTTAACTAATGCCATTTTCTATTGAATCGCATGTGCTTACGTGCGATTTCAATGGAAATGGAATAAGTTATTTTTAAATAAACCATAAAATCACCCTTGCAAACTAAGTAACTGGAAGCCAGGAGCTAAGTATCCATAAATATTTCACATCAATATGTGTGTAAAAATGTTGCAAGGCGCTGTCACTTGTTATAAAATAACGGTGGTTGTCGTCAGGATCCTATTGGAGAGTACTCCAATAAATTAATAATAGTTAATTTGTCATTTGTAATGATTCGTCATCTTGTGAATAAAGATGAGAACCCAAAGCAGTGCTTTGGGTTGGCACCACAAGAAACTGAACTTTCAGTTTCACCTTCAACGGAGAAGTCAGCATGTGCCCGTTGACTACAGATATGCTCATACTGTGGCCTACACTCTACACCCCAATGTCTGATGTGCCTGGTTTTTTTTTTTTCTAGCCATCAGACAATTATTGTTTCTTAGGTTCCTCTTGATTGAAAGTTCAATCGATTTATTTTTAATTGCATCCTTTGGCCATTTTATTTATTACCAAATTGTTATTTCCATAATTTCTATCATTGTTCTGCCCTATTGGTCTCTTTTTTTTTTATTTTTCTTTTTAATATATAATCTTTTTCTTTATTATTATGTGATAGACATACACAGATTGGTAAAATTCCCAATTTACTTCCTTGAAGCAATTAAACTAAAACATACAAATCGAGTTGAGTTCAATGTAATCAAGTCTTTTCTATGATTCATTTCTATTCCTATTTTGTCTCAATCTCTCAACCAATCCTCATTCATTCCGTTCGGGGGGATAAAGAGAGCAAGGAGGGGGCTTTGGATGAGGGAGTCAGTCCGTCTAATAGTTGTTATATATTTTCCAAGGTGCCCAAATTTGATGGAATTGGTCTAATTGGTCTAACTTTTGGTAAAAAGCTACCTCCATTTTGTACTGGAAGTCTATTTGCTGCTTAACCTCTGACCATTGGATACCTCCTTTCTTTTTCCATTGTCTAGCTATGCATATTTTACTCGCTAATAGTATATGCAAGGTGAGTATTCTCTGATACTTATTTCCAGTCAGCTGGATGTTAAAAAGAAAGGATTCTGCTCCAAGACTAATGTTAAGGCCCATCAAGCTACTCAATAGATCTTGAAGCTTCAGAATGGTAGGTTTTAGGTATGAGCAATGCCACCATATATGGGACAGTGAACCTTTTTCTCTGTCACACCTCCAGCATATAGGGGTTAAGTCTGAGTTTATCCTATGTAATCTAGTTGGAACTAGGTACCACCGTGTATTGATTTTATACTGTAGTTCCCTAAGATTTATACTGTGTACATTTTTTAGCAACAGTGATATTGCGTGCGCCCAGTCATTATAAGTAAGGCATACTCCTAGATCATTCTCCCATTTAATCCATGGAGTTGCCCTCTCGGGTGACTGTAGATTAGACAAAAAATGGGATACACTCGACACTATTTTTTTCTTTAAATGTTTCGCTATTAATTCCTCTAATGGTCCCCTCTCAAGTGATATTTTCCCAGAGAGATAGTGTTTCACTCTCAGATAGTTGAATATTTCCCTTGGTGGGAGATTCCAATTAGCCTGCAATGTAGCAAAGGAATGCATTTCGCCTTGGGGTGCTAAGTCGGTTAGACTTTTAATATTCTTCAATTTCCAATTTTTTAAATCAATATTTCCTATATCAAATTGCAAGACCTCAATTGGGGTGTCCAAGGGGATTTGATTTGATCCTCCAGAGATACTTTTCTTTAGGTCTGCTATGATGGTACAAAGATGATTCAATATTGGATTTTTAAAAAGACATCTCCTATCCCTCAATCTCTGGCTCCAGAGCAGATCGAAAGGCTCAATCTGTCCTGTATCTAATCTTTCAATTTCCAGCCATCGTGGGACTGTGTTTGAGGAATTGTCCCAAGCTAGGGTGTGCGCAATCATGGAAGTGTTATAAACAAAATGTATGTTAGGGAAAGATATACCGCCTGATTTATTATCACGTTGCATTAATTTTAAATTAACTCTAGGTTTCTTATTCTGCCATACAAAATTCACTAGTAGTTTATGTATATTATTTAGGATGTCAGGATCAACTCTAAGTGGTATGTTCCTAAATAGGTATGATATTTTAGGAATTACATAGGCATTCACTGTTTCAATTTTACCCAACCAGGATATCTCAAACCTTTTCCACTCAGTTAATTTCTCCTTAATTTCTCTAAGTTTAGATTCAAAATTTAGTTTTATCGTATCTTCCAACTTTAGTGTGAGCTTAATCCCTAGATATTCTATATGCTTTTGTGTGCAATTGAAACCAAACCTAGTTTTAATATTTGCCTGATCATTGATATTGACGTAAGCCAACAATATTTGGGTTTTATCGAAATTTAATTTGTAGTTAGAATACTTACTGAATTCTTCAATCAAGGTTATTATATTTGGAATGGTATTTATTGGATTGGTCAGGGTTAGCAGTACATCATCTGCATAGAGAACAATTTTATTATCTATTGTGTTAATAGTGACCCCTTGAATGTCTTTTGATTTTCTTATCATGGAGGCCAATGGCTCCATCGCCAGTGTGTACAGCATAGGGGCCAGGGGGCAACCCTGCCTCGTTCCATTCTTTATTCCAAACCACTGGGAATGTATCATATGTCCGGAAACCCTAGCTGTTGGACAGGAGTAGAGGGCCATTGTACCATCCCCGAAAAGGCCCTCGATGCTGAAGGCCCTCAGCACCATCTCTAATTAACGCCAGTTGACTCGGTCAAAGGCCTTTTCGGCATCGAGGGCCATCAGGGCGGTAGGTTTCTTTTGCAAGTTTATGTGATAAATTGTATTAAAGAGACGTCTGGTGTTATCAACGGTTCCCCTCCTTTTGACAAAGCCATTCTGGTCTTTATGAATCAGGTCCGGCATCACAGGCTTTAACCTCTCCGCAAGTATCTTTGAATAGATTTTTATATCCAAGTTAATTAAGGAGATCGGCCTATAATTTGCCGGCGATGTCGGATCCTTATAGGGCTTTGGGATCGGGGTAATCGAGGCCTGGAGGAGCTCCTCTGGGAAGGTATCTTTATTTGATATTTATGTAAATAACCTAAGGAGGATTGGGGCCAGCAGTTCTTGAAATTTGAGATAATACAGGGCTGAAAAGCCATCTGGCCCAGGGGCCTTACCTCCCTTAAGTGATTCAATATTATTCCTGACCTCATTGATGTTAATTGGACTATTGAGGGCTATCCGTTGTGCTTGTGTAATATTTGGCAAATTTAGTGTTTCCAAAAAAGCAGAGATTTCTGTTGGGGAGTGTTTAATTTCTTCTAGTTTATAGAGAGCACTATAGTAGTTTTCAAATGCCTTACTAATTTGTCTAGGAGAAAGCAACTGTTTATTTTTAATTATTAATTTTTTCATTATTTCGCAGCTTTGTTTATTTTTAAGTTTACTAGTCAGAAGTTTTCCAGTGCGGTTTGCACCATGATACCAGCTTTGTTTTAAACGTGTGATAGATTTATTGATATTTTCAAACAGTTTTTCTTTTATTTGTCCTCTAACTTTAACGATTTGAGATAATAAGGATGCGTCCAAGGATTCCTTGTGCTGTCTTTCCAAAATGGCCAACTTTATATACAACTTATTTATTGGTTCCCCTCTTTTCTTTTTTTCATTTGCTCCAATTTTTATCAATAGTCCCCGTATATAACATTTTAACGTACACCACAAAGTAGCATCGGACACCTCCTTATTATCGTTGATCTCCAAGAATGTTTTTATTTGTGTTGCTAAATATATTTCATTGTCTTTTAATTTTAAAAGATTTTCGTTCAAGCGCCATCTATCTCTAATTTTATATTCAGAGTTGTTTTTAACTGTTAAGAAGATAGGCGCATGGTCGGACCATGTTATTCCTCCTATTTTCGTATACGATATTTTTTCCAATAAGTCGGCTCTAGTTATGAAATAATCAATCCTAGAATATGATTGGTGCACCTGTGAGTAAAATGTATAATCACGGTCTTCTGGGTGATTCACTCTCCAACAGTCATAAAGCTGATGCTTATGTAAACATTTTTGTAGTGTGGGAGATAAATTTATATTCTTTTGACTGCTCCTTCTATCTTTTTTACTATCCGCTGGGCAATTAAAGTCCCCTGCAATAATCAGAAAACCCGTTTGCAACTCTTCTATTCTGTTCATAAGTTTCTCTAAAAATGTACCCGAGCTTTGGTTTGGGGCGTATAGATTTACTAAAGTATAGAGGATATCATTTATTTTAGCTATCAATATTATATATCTCCCATTTTTGTCTGATTCAGAAAATACTTGTTCATATATTTGGTCTTGTTGGACACTACTATGGCCACGCCCCTTTTCTTTTTATTTCCCTGTAAGTTTGACTGTCCCACTACTGGGTATTTTAGAAATCTCCAGGGTCTGTCCATATTGTCGACCCATTGTGTTTCCTGGATAAACCCAATGTCAATTTTGTTCTCCTGCAGTGTGTTATATAGGCATCCCTTTTATGTATAGTGTTGAGGCCCTTGGAGTTAATTGACATTAGGTTGATAGACATGACTCTCCAACATACTCCCATCCTCTACCCTCCACCCTCCCCTCATCCCCCCCCTCCACCGAACCTCATTCCATACCACACATTCACCACATCATTCACACTGTGCTGCCTTTGCCCCAATGATGTCTTGGGGCAAAAGCGGGCAATAACAATCAGCATTTGGGCTCCTATCTAAAAGATATCAGCCTTTATGCTTGTTCCTGCGAACCCCGCAGGAAATAGGTAAGCCCACCGGTAGATGCGAAACATACCGTCTGTTTCTATTATTTGATAATTCAGTAATTTGCAATCCCGTCCTTCCCCTCTCAAAAAAAAAAAAAAAAATATATAATATGAAACAGCAGGAGGGGAGGTCAATGGCATCCCGAAGTTATCTCATTTTATTTCCCCCTTCTATGTTTATTCTTTATCCCTGATCACTTCCTCAGGGCAACCAATCGATGGTCTTTATTTATGTATGGACTATTATACAAATGTAAAAAAAAAAAAAATTGGATTCATTTGACCATAGGGTTATTTATATTGATTGTTATATATTAAGTATGTTGCTCCTTCCTCAATATTTGATAAGTGACCCGGTCTTTGTCTCCCTATTTCCTCTAAAGGAACTCAATTGACAACTCCTCCCCCACTTCGAGTTCGACCCAGTTATCCTGCATAACCTGTATTATTAAGGAGAAAATGTGGTCACTTTAGTAGCCGTTTGTGATACGACGAATCCTCCGCTCCATTTACACCTCCCCCTCCCTCTCCATCTCTCTTCACTACCACCTCCCTTAATTCTTGACCCATGGTTTCCCCTTTGTGCTCCCTACCCTCATCTTCTTTACTGGATCTGGATGCCCTAGTGTAATAAAGTGTGATGTAATACCTGCATTTATTACTTCATGGATTTATATACATAATTAGAATTCGTACTATTTAAGTGTAGTAGGGACTTTATGTCCCTACCCTGTGAGCTTTATTTTTTCTTCCTTCCCTTTCTTTTTATTTCCCCCTCCGTTTGCAAAAAAAAAAGTGTTAAGTGCGGTTGCGTCTTAAATAATTCAGTGATCCCTATATATATATCTATTGAATGTTGCATTTAGGTGTAGTTATAAAGTCTCAGTGATTATGGAGGGACTCAAATTAATTATTCCCTTCATTATGTGTGTCATTTAAAGTACTATTAGTGTCTCTATTGGTTATTCTTGTGTGTCATAATATAAAGTGTAATTCATTTATCTAACGGGTATCCTGTATCATCCCTTCCCCCATACGAGTTCAACCCTTCAATTTGAATCTTCCTATATCTCTAGGGAGGGGAAATGGGAGAACCTCTGTACTATTGATGTCGGGAATATTTAGGAGCTATAATCTGATTTTCCTCCCCACTCTTCTCACCCCTCCCGTGGGAGAGGGAGAGAGGGAGAGAGGGAGGAGAGAGGAGAAGATAAGGAAGAAGAGAAAGAACACCCAAAGAGAAAAAAAAAAAAAACAACAACAAATTCCCTTTAAGATAAGTCCCAGACTGTCATTTTTTCTTTTAGTTCAGCAGGTTCTTTAAAGAGATATGATTCGTCTTTATATCTGATCCATAAAGCTGTCGGGAATGTCCATTTATATTTGATGTCTCTTTTTCGGAGGATTTGCGTCTGTTCTGCAAAGGCTCTTCTGTTTCTCCGTGTTGTTGGTGATAGATCGGCGAAGAGCTTAATCGTCTTAATTTCTTCATCTTCAATGATTTTTTCCCTGGCTCTGTTCATGATCATATCTTTGAGATAAAAATGGGTGAAACGAACTATAACATCTCTAGGTAGAGAAGGGTCGATTCCTTTAGGCTTAGGTACTCTATGGAATCTATCGAAGGGGTGAACCCCCAGCTCGTTGGGTACTAGTTAGAACTTAAATATTTTCTCCAGAAAAGACTTTAGATGCTCTTGTAGAATAGTTTCTGGGATCCCTCTAATCCTAATATTTTTTCTCCTCGCCCTATCTTCCATGTCCGTGACTTTATTTTCAAGTAGCTTTAGTTTGGTTTCCATTCTTCCATTCTTCTATTTGCCTCCTGTAGGTTGTATTGAGTGTTGGTTTAGTTTTTCTGAGAGGGACCCGATTTCTGATCTGAGTTCTCCAGTATTATCGATCATATCTTTTTTTAATTTCCCATATAATTCCTCTAACATTGCGGCTATTGCCTTTTGCGTCAATTGTTGTGGTTCCGTATTTAACTGGGGGAAATCCTCTTCAGACATAGAAAGTGGCTGTGCTTCTGCATGTTTGCTCAGGCCGGGGCTGTCTATTGGAAGAGATTTTCTGTGTTTTCCCTGTAGGTTTTCTTGGGCTTTTGGGGAGTAAAAGGAACTGATCTGTCTGTTCCTTTCCCTGTCTCCTAAAGTTGGTTTTTCTTTTTCTGAACTTTTATCTTTATCTTTTTTTGGGCCCATTTCGACTTGAAAGATATTTCAGTAAATTGTTGTACGTTCTCACTATTTGCTGATTCAGAGAGAATTTCAGCTGTTTGGTAGTATCCAGTAAGTATTGCGATTGACGTTGTCAAAAATAGATACTATTCCATAACAGATTAACAAGAGCAATAGCTTTGAGTCCAAACTCCTATAATTAATTAATTCAGGTAAGCCGAAAACTTTGCAGGGTTTAATTGTATTGTTCGGATTTTATTACGGTTGTAAAAGGAAAACTGTAGCAGGTTTGGAGAAGTATTAAGTCCTCTGATAGCTTATCGAACGGCCACCGAGATTCAGTCCTGTATGATAGGTCTGATTTGTATAAACTGGGTGAACGTCTAGGCCCTGCACGAATGCCTTGTATAAAGTAGCCCAGTTATTCCAATTCTGTTTAAGTAATGGTGAATGGAAGACCATATAGATGTAAAAGGTCTTTAGACGGTCCAACTGGATAGAGCTGAAAATATATTTGTTCAAACATACACCAAATACTGCGCAATATAGCTCTCGTTCAATTTCAATTTACATTTCCACAGTATAAATGCTATTCTGTGGCAATCATAAGATGGCAATCCGAAGAGTCCTAACACCTGTGGTTAATTTATTTATCTGAACAGAGGACTTAGATGGGATTAAATGCAATGTTCACTTATCCCCAGTATTCCAATTCGATTACAAAAAAAACAAAAAAAAAACCATATAATAGAAAAAAAAAATTTGGGATTGTTCAACTGGATGAAGCTGGAAATATATTTTCTCACATACACGGGTGCTGTTCAATTTTACTCTCCATCAATTTCAATCCCACCCCATAATTATCTGTGCTCCGGTATAATTATTATTGTTTAGTGGATGAGTTAGCACTTTTAGAAGAAAGATCGTAGAGGAGTTTGCTTATGTCTCCGATTATCCCTGAAGTAGCCAAAATTGCTAGTTAAGGACTGAAATATGTTTTTAGTGCAGTCAGCCTTTCTTATTACTTGTACCTCGTTGTGCAATGGTAGGCTGGGCATATAGTGGGAACAGGTTTATACATACATATATACATATAGAAAAGAGTTATTTTATGCTTATAGAAGAAAATTATCAAGTCTTAATAGCTCCCATCACATTACATACAAAATCATTTGTTCCTTGTGACGGTTTAACTCCCCTTTATCTTCTCTTTTCCCCCTCTTTCCCCTCTTACTCACGACCTTTTAGCGCAGATACTTTTAGCGCAGATACCGAGAAGGGATGCCTTAACCCCAAGGCGGGAAGTCCACTCCAGAGGATCTGCATACAGGTGAGTCTTCATCCAGTGTGACTTCTAACCAGCGTTTGTGCCCTGAACGCAGGTCCCCCCGCGAGGCAAACCGGACCGTGGTAAGTACTCAATCCCCAGTCCTGTGATGGTGTAGAATATGTGCCAGCGGAATCGCAACTATCCTCTCCAGAGTGTCTTATTCAGCGGGTGCTCGCCATCTACCGGTTCGGGCTTCCTAAGCGGGGTGGAACGTGCGTGCGTACATGCGTCACATGTTCCGCCCCCGATGTGCCTGTTTTTAAATCTAATTCTATAAGTGTTCCCATTAAATGTGCTGATATTATAGTTAGTCTACACTATGGTCCCGTCTTTTGCTTATTTCTACAGAGCATCTACCTTAAAGGTACAGATAACATATCTGGATTAAGGACTAAAGACATATTATACATCATTACAGGTTCTTCGCTGCTATCTATTTATTATTGCATAATCTTTGCAGTTTGTTTAGTGTCACAAAGTGAATGCTGATAGCTTCCATGACTGGGGTTCTTGGAGAGGCCTGAGTGCCAAACACCTCTCTACAGATTATGGGCTCTGGCATTAAAAAGGGGTTCTGTTTAGTGGGATTTGGTTGTTTGCACTTTGCATTGACTTTACTCATGCGCCCAGATTGTGCCCTCTGCAATCCTGACTCACCCTGGCGTATGTGATATAACTGTATACTTTAATATGGTTATTTAGCCAGATTATGTTAGCATATTGGTTTGTATAATGCATAATTCATGTGAGGAGACCATTAAGAAGGATTACAATGTGTCACAGAGGAGTCGGTGACAATGATTGATAGTTTACTCCAACATGCATTGTTCTGTGTTAATTGAATCTACTGTTAAACTGATTATGATGTGGTTTTCTATAACTGTAGCAATACTGGTTAATTGCTGTTTGGTTTCAGTTGTGTGATAATAGGTGGGTTGAGTTATGTTAACTTGATTATGTCTATATATAAGACTCTGTTTCTGTTCCAATAAAGTTGTTGTTCATTCTTGCTGTAATTAACTGCTAGTTGTCCTGTCTGCTATTTGGGTAAAAAAGTGCAAGGTTCCAGAAAGACTTGCTGGGTGGATGCTGAGTTTTAATCTGTTTCACTGTAGCTTTACAGGGGTAAGGGGACTTTTTTGCTATATATATATTCCAGCGTCCTGCAAAATTGTTACATACATATTGCTGTGAAATATTCATGTATACATGGCTCCTGGCTTCCAGTTATTTTTTTTTATATGGAATTGAGGCGTTCCCTACATAGAGGCATCTTTATTGAGAAAAATGTTTTTCCTTGCATTTCGTTAGTTATTTTTAAAGAACATTCTATCGCTTAATGTGTAAAGTGGATTTTAAAGTACCCCCTCACCTGTCCATTAAATAAAATAACAGAAATCGGTGGTATAATAACCTCCCCCAGAACCCTTCTTACTCCAAGAAAAATATAGAAACACGTAGACCTAATTTCCCCAAGGGGCTAAACCTGGGGTCTGCTTAAATGCCCCAGGTCTGAAATAATTGTCCCTGGCTGGGGGATTGTCAAATGCAACACTTCAAAACTCTGTAGGTGAGCTGGGGCCAGGATTGCTTCAGATGAAGTGCCGAAGATGAGGCTCCCAAGGAATTGTCTATTGTCAAGGTAAGCAAAATATTATTTTCACAGGGACTGGAAATGTAACACTATATGACAGTGGCGTCCTGTGGGGGGTGCGGACCGCACCAGATGACACCACCTCCAGCAGGGGTGACACCCGTGCTGCCAGCATCCCCCCGCACCGCTAACTTTTTTTTTTTCCTGGCAGCCGCATCCGCTAGATTCGGCCACCAGAAAAAAGGAAAAATAAATCACCGCAACCGAATGTGACGTTACGTCACATCCGGTGACTGTGTTTCCCTCCTCCGTGCAGGAGGAGCACTACACGGAGACGTCCGGCGTGGAACACGGAGCTGTAGCCAGGAGGTAAGTGATGGGGAAGGGGGGAGGAATAACGAGCAGGGTAATGGCACATTATTACTGGGCTCTGACTGGCACAATATTACTGGGCTCTGGCTGGTACAATATTCCTGGTATCTGACTGGCACAATATTCCTGGTATCTGACTGGCACAATATTACTGGGCTCTGACTGGGACAATATTCCTGGTATCTGAATGGCACAATATTACTGGGCTCTCACTGGCACAATATTACTGGGGTCGACTGGCAAAATATTACTGGCATCTGAATGACACATTATTACTGGGCTCTGAATGGCACAATATTACTGGTATCTGACTGGCACAATATTACTGGGCTCTGACTGGGACAATATTCCTGGTATCTGAATGGCACAATATTACTGGGCTCTCACTGGCACAATATTACTGGGGTCGACTGGCAAAATATTACTGGCATCTGAATGACACATTATTAGTGGGCTCTGACTGGCACAATATTCCCGGGCTCTGGCACAATATTCCCGGTATCTGACTGGCACAATATTCCCGGTATCCGACTGGCACAATATTCCTGGTATCTGAATGGCACAATATTACTGGGCTCTCACTGGCACAATATTACTGGCATCTGAATGGCACAAAATTACTGGCATCTGAATGGCACAAAATTACTGGCATTTGAATGGCACAATAATACTGGGCTCTGACTGGAACTATATTACTGGGCTCTGACTGGCACTATATTACTGGGCTCTGACTGGCACAATATTCCTGGTATCTGACTGGCACAATATTCCTGGTTCAATAAATCTATTGTTATAATTGTTTCTAAAAAAAAACACTGGCACTTAAGGGTCAGTAGAAAATGTATGGTTTACTTGGAAAATGGTTTTCCTTGCATTTCATTAGTTATTTTTAAAGAACATTCTATCGTTTCATGTGTAAAGTGGATTTTAAAGTACCCCCTCACCTGTCCATTAAATAAAATAACAGAAATCGGTGGTGTAATAACCTCCCCCAGAACCCTTCTTCCTCCAAGTAAAATATAGAAACACGTAGACCTAATTTCCCCAAGGGGCTAAACCTGGGGTCTGCTTAAATGCCCCAGGTCTGAAATAATTGTCCCTGGCTGGGGGATTGTCAAATGCAACACTTCAAAACTCTGTAGGTGAGCTGGGGCCAGGATTGCTTCAGATGAAGTGCCGAAGATGAGGCTCCCAAGGAATTGTCTATTGTCAAGGTAAGCAAAATATTATTTTCACAGGGACGGGAAATGTAACACTATATGACAGTGGCGTCCCGTGGGGGGTGCGGACCGCACCAGGTGACACCTCCAGCAGGGGTGACACCCGTGCTGCCAGCATCCCCCCGCACCGCTTGACTTTTGTTTTTTCCTGGCAGCCGCATCCGCTAGATTCGGCAACCAGAAAAAAGGGGGAGAAAATCACCGCAACCGGATGTGACGTTACGTCACATCCGGTGACTGTGTTTCCCTCCTCCGTGCAGGAGAAGCACTACACAGAGACGTCCGGCGTGGAACACGGAGCTGTAGCCAGGAGGTAAGTGATGGGGAAGGGGGAGGAATAACGAGCAGGGTAATGGCACAATATTACTGGGCTCTGACTGGCACAATATTACTGGCATCTGAATGGCACAATATTACTGGGCTCTGGCTGGCACAATATTCTTGGTATCTGACTGGCACAATATTCCTGGTATCTGAATGGCACAATATTACTGGGCCCTCACTGGCACAATATTACTGGGGTCGACTGGCAAAATATTACTGGCATCTGAATGACACAATATTACTGGGCTCTCACTGGCACAATATTCCCGGTTTCTGACTGGCACAATATTCCTGGTATCTGACTGGCACAATATTACTGGGCTCTGACTGGCACAATATTCCTGGTATCTGACTGGCACAATATTCCTGGTATCTGACTGGCACAATATTACTGGGCTCTGAATGGAACAATATTCCTGGTATCTGACTGGCACTTTATTCCTGGTATCTGACTGGCACAATATTCCTGGGCTGACTGGCATAATATTCCTGGGTTCTGAATGGCACAATATTCCTGGGTTCTGAATGGCACAATATTACTGGGCTCTGACTGGCACAATATTCCTGGGCTCTGAATGGCACAATATTACTGGGCTCTGACTGGCACAATATTCCCGGTTTCTGACTGGCACAATATTCCTGGTATCTGACTGGCACAATATTACTGGGCTCTGACTGGCACAATATTCCTGGTATCTGACTGGCACAATATTACTGGGCTCTTAATGGAACAATATTCCTGGTATCTGACTGGCACTTTATTCCTGGTATCTGACTGGCACAATATTCCTGGGTTGACTGGCATAATATTCCTGGGTTCTGAATGGCACAATATTCCTGGGTTCTGAATGGCACAATATTACTGGGCTCTGACTGGCACAATATTCCTGGGCTCTGAATGGCACAATATTACTGGGCTCTGACTGGCACAATATTCCTGGTATCTGACTGGCACAATATTCCTGGGCTCTGACTGGCACAATATTCCTGGGCTCTGACTGGCACAATATTCCTAGGCTCTGACTGGCACAATATTCCTCATATCTGACTGGCACAATATTCCTCATATCTGACTGGCACAATATTCCTCATATCTGACTGGCACAATATTCCTGGGCTCTGACTGGCACAATATTCCTGGGCTCTGACTGGCACAATATTACTGGTATCTGAATCGCACAATATTACTGGCATCTTAATGGCACAATGGTATTGGCATCTGGCAAAATAATACTGGCATATTAATGGGAAAATTGGCTGTGGCTTATTAATGACAAAATGATACTGGCATTTAATTGGACAAATTGGCTGTTATGGAGAGAGAGAGAGATGTCTGTATGTATAGATATGCATTGTTTTAGACTTGTACAATTGTGTGTTGTGTTGTATAATTAATACAACTCCTGTGTGTTGTATAATTAATGGCGGTCCCATGTGTGCATATTTATGGAGCGCTTGTGAGTGGTATATTTATTGGGCCCCATGTGTGGCATAATTAAGGGACTCTTCTGTGTGGCATAATTTTGGGGCACCTGTGCCTGTGGCATAATTAATTGGGCAAAATTGAGGCACACATAGTGAGGCTCTGGTGTGGCATAATTTATGGGGCTCTGGTGTGGCATAATATATGGGGCTCCTGTGTGTGGCATAGTTATGGGGCTCCGGTGTGTGGCATAGTTATGGGGTTCCTGTGTGTGGCATAGTAAATAGGCCATCTAACTGGCATTACTAAGGAATCTGTTTGGCATTTTATTGGAGGAAATCCAGGGGGGTGACACCATGAGTTTCCGCACTGGGTGACACCAACCCTAGTGACGCCCCTGCTATATGAAGAAGTGCTGAATACAGCGCGAAAGGAATTTCTGTTCAAGATGAGGCAAAACAACTCAAACTTAATCTAAGTCCATAACCAAAAATCAAAGTTAATTGAACTAGTTCTGCAGATGTTAATTCATCTTTGCAGATGCAAATTGTTTAATTGCAAACTCCAGTAGTGATGGAACAAATTTAGAGTATGGAACATAAGTCATAAAATTCATACGACTCCTGACCCATGATAACATTAGACTCAGGCCTTTATAACTAAAATCACTCCAATTAACAGGCATAGCAACCTTGGAGTTCAAGCCGATCCATTAACATGAAAGGTTATAACAAGCTTGCTCTTGTTCAAAACCTGAAAAAACATAATTCTTGTACAATGACATCTCAGAGCAAGGGACTGTGAATCCAAGCTGATGCTGGACGCCAAAGGCTGAAGAAGTTCCCGAAACGCGTCCCTTTTTGGCGTCCTTACTTTGCGAAAGACCTGGCCAGGCTCTTTTTCACTTTGGATTCACAGTCCCTTGCTCTGAGTCCAGTGTTGTCTCAGGTGGATTATTGGGTGTGTATTAATTACCTTAAATTTGTTTAATATCATTGTTTTTACCCTTTTTTTTTAATGCTTTTTTGTCTTACTTGTACTTGTTATTAGCGTATATATACTGCTAGCTGTGATTAATTGTATTATTTATTCCATATTTCCACCTTTCATTTCAGGTGGCTTTGTGTTTGTTTGTTATTATATTTATTACATGTATATATTTTTATACCCTAAATTTGTGTGTTTTATATATTAATACCAATTTGTTTTTATTAAATGAGTGTTAATTCTGTAGCGCTGTCTTTCCCCTTTTATCTTTGTTTCTCTGTCTTCTCTTACAGTGTTAATTCACTGTGAGTTTCATTAGACTAGCGGCTACCTAATCATTTTCCTTATTAGTTTATAATAGTTCACTCTCCGGCATATGCCAGAAGAATTTTCTTCGGATAACTCTTACCTCCGTCTCAATACTTATCAACATATGGGTTTGTATTTTACCTTTTTTTAAGTGTGTTCACTGATAGGCGCTCTATATTTGTACTTACTTCTGGTCGTATATATATATATATATATATATATATATATATATATATATATATATATATATCATTAACAAATTATATTCCATGATTGGCATTGTCTAATTTTGAAAAGTACATACTTTTTCATTGGCCCTTAACAATACATTTACAAATGTGTAACTTTCATTGAACAATTTTTTTTAACAAAATCACACAAAATATGTATTTGCATCAAAGCCAGGTACAGAATATGTATTGCACTATCCATATGTTGTTACAGCCTATTCCAATTATAACAACCCCCCCCCCCCCCCACACACACACACACAATTTTATAAAAAGAATAAGTACATATTGTTCAGCAAAACTCAGCTTGATCAGGATTTGCTAGTGATGTTATGATGCAGTAGCTCCTTCTAGTGGTTCCAAGTGAAAACAATATTTATGTTTCAAAACATATTCACAGCACATTGCATTATTTTGATCACTTTAGTTAAACTACTGGTCCTTTGATAATAAAGGGATGGACAATAAACTTGACTGGTAAATCTTTCACAACTGTTGTGAGCCAGGATATGCAGAGAGTTGGTAAACAATATTCCACAATGACTGTTGGAGGTGATCAATAATGACCTCTGGCGATCAGACGGTGTTGCCACCGTCACAATAAAAAAACTCTCTGGTGCATGTATGATCGCTCCCATTATCAATCATATTTGCCATACCGTAAAGGCAGTAGTTGGCTTTCCAATATAACGCTGGTCTGTTGTGGGCAAGAGCTTCAGAAGCAGTTAATCCCTGCTTCAGTCACTCTAGCGACAGTTTGCAACATTACACCTAAAGAAAAATAAACTATTAGTTAGGATTAAGTTAATAATTTGAGGAAAAATATTAAAAGTTAGGAGCTTTCTTTTTTTACCATTTGTATATGTGTAAAATATTTTTCAGGTAAAAGTTAGAAAAGGCGTGGGGTTTTTTTTTTTAAATTGTCATCATATTTTATGATTTTTTTATAGTAAATTTTATGGTATAATCAAAATAATGGAGTCTTAAGAAAAAAGGTCTTATGGCGGTAACAGTATATTATATATATGAGTACATTAAACGAGAAATGAAAATTAGAGCTAAACAAAAAATAACTCAGAACTGTAAAAACAGTCATTGTCACTAAGGGGTTAAAAAAGATTTGAGATTTATGAGATCCAAAAATATAAAGATAGCATCACACACATTGCAACTTGCATTATAGGCCCTAGGAACTTATCATGATTAGCAGAGAGACTACAAGGTAAGGTGGAGGTGAGGTAAGGTGAGAAACATTTGTTCAATCTTCAAAGATTTGTGCATGAGGCAGGGCCAACTAAGCTATTCTAACATGATAAACTCGCATGACATTTTCACGTTTTTTAATATCTACTATAGTTGTCCATTTCCCTAGTGTGTATAGAATTGTGAAATAGACATATGAGCATATGAAACGGTCAATTAGACCCGGCTATATCAGAGAGGGACCTCAACACTTTAAAGGAAGATGAATGTAGATGGAAGTGACCTAACACATGTAGAAAGAAGAGGAGCCTGGAACACTTGGGACTTACAGCTCTGATTCATCTCTCCTCCCCATACTTTACCCCTTAGTTACAGAGTTCTATGCTGCATTTGATGTGCCTTGAAGACCAGAATTCCATTATTTTCGGTCATACGTTTGCTGAACTGTGAATTTCTTTCTTTGTGTTCAATACACACACAAATAGGGTTGCCACCTTTTCTTCAACCGGCCTTGGTACTGTCTCCATAGACTTAACATTGGCCTTTTGCCAATTTTTTACCGGCCTGCCGGTAAATTACCGGCCAGGTGGCAACCCTACACACAAATGATATATCATTTTTTAAAGGACGCATAGGGCTTTCATTTGATACTATTATTTTCATCATATCATATAATTTACTATCAAAAAAATCCATGCCATAAAACACACTTTTTCGAACTTTGACCTGCATTTTTAAAAAACAATTACAAATAGTAAAAAAGACATGTCTATATATTTCTAATATTTGTCCTGAGTTTATTAATACCAATGTTTACATGTTTTTCTATGTTTTATTTCAAGTAATAGGGCAATAATCAATATTAGTGTTTTTTTGTTCCCTAACCATTTTCTTCTACAGTGACCTTTTGACCCCAACCCTAAACCCTAAATCTACCCCCACCCCTTAATCTAACCCTTGTACTAACCCTAATTCTACCCTAACCCACCTGTAACCCTAACCCTAATTGTAACCCTAACTCCGTTTGTAACCCTAACTAGGGTTAGCTTTCTCCTTTTTATTTCTTTCTAACTGTAATGTTGCTGACTGAATGAGGTATCATTGCAACACCTTTAACACATAGGCAGTGAAATCTGATCACTGCCTATGTGTGTTTGAACGCATACGATTACATTCGCGCTGATCGTATGCACAGGGGAAGGGGCAAGGGGTGACGAGGGCACTCTGGGAAGCTGCTTCAGGTCCGCAGAGAATAACTGCCAGCATGTAGCATGGCGCTAAGGAGCACAGCACTACATGAAAACTCAGGACGTATGCTTTTCAGGACGTATATATACGTCCATGTGCATTACGGGGTTAACTGCATTTCACAAGTGGACTCTGGCATTTGTATTGCTGGATGCAGTTACTAGTGCAGAAGAGGAGGCTTTTGAATGTGCTTGCTCATCCGATCTATACATATAAGCAGATGTTATTTTATATTTTAAATGTATTTGATAATATTGGCTTCTCTTCTGTCACTTGTGATTTTTCTTCCTCCGTTCCACTTCATTTTTTTACGTGTAACATAAATATCATGTTGGATATCATGTTGCTTTTAATCATCCCCAACACAATATATTTGCAAACTTTTATTCGGTTCCATATGATGTAATAGGTGACATGCTTATCTTTACTCACCTTGTATATGCTGCCACTTGTTCTTTTAGTTTTAAAAATCTCTTCATAAGCATTGTTATCCATTGCTTGTATGTTTCCGTCGTTCTGTAATACAAGAACAAATAATTCATATTTCTGACCATTCCCATGTTTTGAAATAGTATTCAAAACAATAGTATTCCAATCACATATTGGGGTCTAGTCATTTAGCACCAAAATGCTTCCAAATAAACCTAGTATGCGTATACCGTATTTGCTCGATTATAAGACGAGGTTTTTTTCAGAAAAAAAAATTCTGAAAACTACCCCTCGTCTTATAATCGAGGTCTTCTTATAATCTGACCTCAAATTGAGGTCAGATTATAAGACATGGATCCAGGTCCCCAGCAGAGCTGCAGGGGACCTGGATCCCCCTCTCTAGCAGCAGGGGATGTCTGCGCAACGAGCGCAGACTCCCCTGCTTCCGCCCGGCACGACCGCCGGGGCTTCTGTGAAGAAGCCGGGTACTTCCGCTTTCGTCACAGAAGTCCCGGCGAGCGTGCCGGGCGGCAGCAGGGGAGTCTGCGCTCGTCGCGCAGGCATCCTCTGCTGCCCCACTAGGCACCAGGGACAATCGGGCAGCTGTGGGGTGTCTGCACTATACGTGCAGATATCCTCCATGCTGCCCGACACGGCAGACTATTATGACGGACAGCTGTCCGTCATAATAGACTGCCGTGTCGGGCAGCATGGAGGATGTCTGCAAGTATCGTGCAGACATCCCCCGGCTGCCCCCACTAGCCACCAGGGATCAAGGTAGGGGGAAGGGAGGGAGGGGGGGCAGAGAGACAGGGGGAGGGAGGGAGGGGGACAGAGAGACAGGGGGGACAGAGAGACAGGGGGAGGGAGGGGGTTAAGAGACAGAGACAAGGGGAGGGAGGGGGTTAAGAGACAGAGACAAGGGGAGTGAGGGGGTTAAGAGACAGAGACAAGGGGAGGGAAGGGGTTAAGAGACAGAGACAAGGGGAGGGAAGGGGTTAAGAGACAGAGACAAGGGGAGTGAGGGGGTTAAGAGACAGAGACAAGGGGAGGGAAGGGGTTAAGAGACAGAGACAAGGGGAGGGAAGGGGTTAAGAGACAGAGACAAGGGGAGGGAAGGGGTTAAGAGACAGAGACAAGGGGAGGGAAGGGGTTAAGAGACAGAGACAAGGGGAGTGAGGGGGTTAAGAGACAGAGACAAGGGGAGGGAAGGGGTTAAGAGACAGAGACAAGGGGAGTGAGGGGGTTAAGAGACAGACAAGGGGAGGGGGGAGAGAGAGAAAAAAGGGGGCAAGGGAAAGAGAAAGGCAGCATTGGCACATAAAAAGAAATAAAAACTAGAAATAACTTTTTTTGATATCATAATTTTTTATTAAAAAAGCAATTTACATATGAATATATACAAGTTGAACTTTTTTCCTATAGGGTAGTCTTATATTCAGGCTTTTAGTTTTTTTCCTAATGGAATATCCAAAGTTTGGGGGGTCGTCTTATAATCAGGGTCGTCTTATAATCGAGCAAATACGGTAATAGCTGAACTGCAAAGGAAGATGCAATTCAGCAATTCAATATAGCGCATTTTCAGCACATTTCGGGTGTTATACGCAATTTGGCACTCTCAATTCGAGTCAATTCAGTTCAAGTGAATATGAGGAATACGCAAATTAGTAACCTCAATACAAGTTGGGAAATTCACACGTATGTATAAATATATACTAATATGTATTATTTCACACACCAACATAACAACTCTTGTGGAATAACAATACCGGTGATGTCAAGTCAGCTACTGGGTGGCATTGTATCACTGGACATTGATCATTGTCAACAACTGTTAGGATATTTGTACCTTCCCACCATCATGTAATACAGGCAAAATTGAGGATGCCAACAGTGATTCACAATGCAAAATTCTCCACTGTACAAATTAAAAGGTACCTTGACATATGTGAGTGCTTTAGGCACTGTGCCCTGATGCGCACATTGCTGCTGGACACCCAACCACGCAACACGTTACCACATTACCACCAGTGCAATACACCCCCACTCTCCAAAGTACAAGCTTTGTTCCCACATCACTTTCCACACTACCAGCTGTGCCCCACAACACTTGTCAGTGCAGTGGTCGTGAGGCCCCTTAGGCTAGTGGGCATGGTTACAGTAGTGACCCCTGTGACCATATGGTAAGCGACTGGTGTTAGGTGTCAGGAATAAGTATTTGCTGTTCAATAATTTTTCTGTTTTTTTTTCAATGAAGTAATGTCATCTAATTGTTAAAAATGTGTCATCAGAAGACTTTGATTCAGACCTATTTCCCTTCTTTTTGACATGCACATCCCGGAAAACCTTCTGATGTTAAATTATTCGGTAACACCCTACAATGTCCAGTGAATCGAATGATTCCAGAACTAGCCATACCGGCAATTGAAGATAATAGATACCCCATTATCTAAACGTCTAACACATATACTACTCACAGCACGCAAAACTATACTGCACCAATAGATCCACCTGTAACCACCCAATATGACACTTTGTAAAACAAAGCTTTTTTCCTTTTCCAGTAAATACATTCTAAAAGGGAAATAAAGACTAAAACATTATTCCAGACAATGGCAACCATATGTAGCTCCACTAGATGGAGAGATCAGATCCTCAATAGAAACCGCGTTTGAATATACCTCCCTGTATTGTGCACAAAGGCTGTGCAACAAAACTCCAGTTACTAAATAGTAATGTAATTTAACATACCCTATACACAGACAACTAGGACATGGACGGTGGATATAAAATATGTATTTTATTAACAACGTGAATATGACAGAATGAGACACGAGGGGAGAGGAGAGTTGCACATTATACATTTATATTTCTGTTTTGTAATATTTGGAGTCATCTTAACATAACACTTCACAAAAATGTTTGAGTTCAATGGTCTCCTCTGTTTAGCAAAAAGATAGGAGAACGTTCAGAAGGTCGTACGATGGTATACTATCAGACCCGCACGAGACATTCATACTGGCAAATGATTGATGGATAAAATCATACTGACAAATAATTGATGGATAAAATCATACTGCCAAATGATTAATTGATAAAATCATACTGGCAAATGATTGATGGATAAAATCATACTGGCAATTAATGGATAAAATAATACCGACAAACAATTGATGGATAAAATCATACTGGCAAATAATTGATGGATAAAATCATACTGGCAAATGATTGATGGATAAAATCATACTGGCAAATGATGGCCATCCTGTGTGTGGCATATTAATGGGCAGACTAATAGTGTCATGGGAAATTGTCTGTGGCATATTAATGGGCAGGCTAATAGTGCCATATTAATAGGAAAATTGACTGTGGCATATTAATTGGCAATCTGGCTGTGGCTTATTAATGGGCAGGCTAATAGTGGAATATTAATGGAGAAAATGTCTGTGGCATATTAATTGGCAACCTGGCTGTGGCATATTAATGGGCAGGCCAATAGTGGCATAATGGGAAAATTGGCTGTGGTGATATAATCTACACTGTGACAAGTAGGTGGAGTTACAGTATGCTAATTATGTGGAGTGGGCAGAGCTTTGGACAGTAGGTGTGGTCAATCTTAAAGTAAGTAATTGGAAGCTGGGCTGCAAAGTGTCCCTAGAATTTTTTTTCAAATGTTGGCAACTATGCACACATACACAGACAGTCGCTCACTCACACATACAAACACTCACTCTCAATCACACTGAAATACGCACTCATTTATAGTGACATATACACAAACACTCACACTGACATGCAGACACACACACTCTCATTCACACTGCCACACACACACACACTGATATACACACACACTCACACTGACATACACACACTCACAATGACATACACACACAAACCTACTCTGACATAAACACATTCTCACTCACACTGCACCCACTCACTCACACTGAAATACACACACACTCTGACACACACACTCACTCCCACTGATACTCACACACTGTCAGTATGCCCCATCAAAGGGCCGGCCCTGGGGACAGCTGCCCCATTAAAGGGCCAGCCCTGTATACTAATATACCAGATTTTCAACCTAAGTAGATGGATGATATTGTGATCTGTTATGTTGTTCTTTTTCAGTGTGTTCAAATTGAACGTATCTGGTATTGAAATAATGGTGTCTTCAATAAACAGATATTAAAAAATAATGCCTAATCAGGGTTAGAAACACAGAATGCTTTTTTAATGCTCTGGCTCTGCACCACAATTGAAGCCCTGTATAATAGGTTTGCTTTGCCAATTCTTTTTTTTTTTTTTTTTAACACTCAGACTCCGGATCACATAAATAAAGGTTTATCGCTTTATCCTATTCATGTGTTTTCAGGTCATCCTTGTGTTTTTTATTTTATTTTTTCTTTTACATTCATACAGTGCTCTATATTCAGTTTAAATTAATTCTCTTGGGGTTAGTTTCCCCAGAGGGCTCCTACTTACTATCCTTGAATGAACTTTTTTTTATTTCTAGCCCCTTGTCCTCCTCTTATTCTGCTTACTAACCTGATATCTTCCCCTTGTCCCGTTCCTACTCTCTCCTTGCAGTTACAGTGTTCTCTCATTAGCAACCTCATTCATACTCTTACTCACATTCATCCCCCATCCATACCACGGGCCTTAGTATTCCTATTCCAATCTTATATCAAATCTTCCTCAACTAATTGTATGACTTCTCCGTATTTGGGGATTAGTTGTGTTTCCATTTCCTTGCGAACAGAGTTTTTACCGCTATGAAGACCTGCCCTATTACAATTCTATTTATAAGTGTTATTTTATTTGACAGCATATTTAGGACAGCTACTTCTGGGGTCCAAAGTAATCTTATTCCTGTCTTTTGATATCAAATTTTATATATCCATTGCCACAGGTTTTTTTTTATGTGTGGGCAGGTCCCCCACTATTTATTCAAATGTCTTTATTTCTCCCGGATTAAGTAGTTGATATACCCATTGGATTTATCCCCTTCTCCATTTTCTCAAATCCAATTGTGGGATAAGGATTTCTAACTTACCCAATGGGAATGCCAAGGGAATTCATTACAGTAAAAAAAAAAAGCTCTTTTAAGAGAGATTAACCCCTTTCTTGCTGTAGATCACTGCCTAAGCAGCGATCTGACGCAAATGCAGCAATGCATTTTAAAAAAAATTTAAACTTTTTTATTACACCCGTCACGTGTTAATTATACCCGCTAGGGGACTACGTTTAACGTAAAAAAAAATTTTTCGCTGTCTGACCGCATGTATAGCGATCAGTAACAGCTGATAAGTGACAAAGGCGGGTTGGCGTTTGCTCAGATGAGCATCACCATTCGTCTGGTTAGATCAATATTTGTAAATATTTGATCTGACCCGTGTAGATCTGCCTCCCTCTCACTTGAGTTTTAGTGAGGGAGGGAGACAGAGCTGTATAATGTAAGTTTTTAATTATAATATATTTAATAGAATTGAGACCCAAAGGCTCTTGTAAAAGCTGTTTCCAATTATTTAACCCCTTCCCTGCAATTGATCGCTGTGTACGCAATGATCTTACACAGCGGCACATTTTTTGCTGTCTGTGCATTTTTTTAGGGGTTATTTTTTTTTACTTTGATTTATTACAGTATATCAAAGGCTCTTTTAAGAGCTATTAACCCCTTCCTTGCCGTATATCACTTCCTAAGCAGCACATATGGTCACTGCCTAAGCAGCGCATATGGAGCAATCTAGTCGCAGAAGGATTTTTTTTGCTATCAGCAGTTTTTTGGTCAGACTCGCTAGGGGTTAATTATACCCACTAGGGGATTACGTGTATTCCTTTCGAAGCTGTCTGAACGCGTGTATAGCGATCAGTAACAGCCGATCAGTGGCAAAGGTGAAAATCAAAAAGCGCACCTCTCAAATGTAGCCTTTCAACACCCAACAAAGCTGACAAAGCTATGCATGGGTGGTATCCCTGTGCTCGGGAGATGTTGCTGAACATATATTGTGGTATTGTTTGTCAGTGACACATACCGATCTAAAGTACAATGTATGTGGGAAAAAATACACAATAAAATGACTACCACAACATTTGACAAAGGCTGGTGGTAGAATTGGTGCATGGAAAGTGTTAAAATAACACCATTTAAAATAGCCTAGGGTGTCTACTTTTACAAAATATATACTTTTTGGGGTAAAATACACTGTCCTACTTTAAAAAAAAGTCCCAAATGAAAGATGGGCTCAGGCTGACTACACGTCAATATTGAAAATGCAGACCTTCACAATGTGGCCCTTTTAGCCCCCAAACAACCCAACAAACCTATGCATGGGTGGTATCCCTGTACTCAGGAGATGTTGCTGAACACTTATTGGGGTATTATTTGGCAGTGACACATACCAAAATCTGTGAATTCATGTCTGAAGTACAAGGTTTGTGAAAAAAAAAACACAAAAAAATTACTACCACAAGCTTTGACAAAGGCTGGTGGTAGAATTAGTGCATGGAAAGTGTAAAAATACCACCATTTGACATAGCCTAGGGTGTCTACTTTTAAAAAATATATGGGTTGATGTGGTAAAATACACTGGCTGGTTTCAAATATGTCCCAAATGGGACATGGGTGCAGGCTGTCTGCATGTCAAAATTTCAAATTGGAAAACCAAAAACGTCACCTCACAAATTTGGCATTTTAGCCCCCAAACAACCCAACAAACCTATGCATGGGTGGTATCCCTGTACTCAGGAGAAATAGTAGAATCTATTTAGCATGTTTTTTTCGTTCGCTATTGTCGATGAGGAGAAGTTATTTCAAATAAAAGTCAGGAAATTTGTGTATTTTTACCATATTTTTTTACCATATTTTATTATTTTTTTTAATAATAATATGATAAGATATGATCAAAAATATGGCATCCATAGAAAGCCCTTCTTGTCCCGATAAAAACAATATATAATATGTGTGGGTACAGCAAATGACGAAGAAGAAAATTACTGCTAAACACAAACAGCACAGAAATGTTAAAATAGCCATTGTCCAGAAAGGACAAAAATGTTTCAAAGGCTCTGTCCTTAAGGGGTTAATATAGTCACAATTTGGATCCTATACAAGATAAGCTCTAATTGGCACAATGAAGAAGGGTCCCTTATCAATTTGAAGCTACATGAATAAAACCTTGACGCCTCAGCAATGACCTTATGGTCTGCCCATAAGGCAGTGAAAAGGCATCAATGGGTCAGTATAGCTATAGTATATAGATGATAAAAATAAGAAAGTGAAATAATTGATTCAACAAGTGCATTTCTTACATTGGCACATGTCCATAATGGACACTAGACTTTGACAGACAAATGTACAGAATGTACATTTAGAGCTGTCCTGGAGGAAATAGGGCCCGCTGACCTCCGGGGCTACCTCGAGTCCTTGCTCACGCAACTTAACTTTCCCATGACCACTCTGAACACGCAGATCTTGATTGCTTTCAGAATCCGCAAGTTGCTTAAGGCCACAAGACATGCTGCTTTGTTTGCAAAACAACACTTCTGACCACTTCAAGAAGGCACAAGCAAATGGTCTACAATAATAGTCAATGAAGCTCTGCCGCTGGATGTTATCACGTGGCGAAAATCAATGTCACCTTTATCTATGCATCTACATTCTACCAACATCAGATACCACTGTGGAGCCACACACTCCCTCACCGTCATGAACGATTGTTGATAAATACATGTCGAAACCATGGATGACGTTCCAGCCTTATTAATGGCCCGATGAAGAGCCATCACCTCTGGAGGCTACAGAGCATTTCCTCCAATTTATCATATTTAATGGGCAACCCTTTTGCATTTCTTCTTCTCTTACTTATATTTACCATATTCTCTCCACCACTAACCTTCTCATCAGTCTGTCACTCATGGATGTCCTCCTTTGCTTCTTGATGCCTTTCCTCTTTCTTTCAACTTGTTTTGTGCTATAATTCTGCCCAAAATCTGACATATTTAACCACCAGATGGCATTGTGATAACACAAATGTCTGTTGGTATATATTTGTGTAATTACCTTACGGTTCATTGATTCTGCTTATATGAACGCTTAACTGCATAACTGTTCTATAATTCACAAGTACACCTTTAGAAATATGGGCAATATTTGCTTCTAAGCAATTTGGTTCCCTTACCAACCATCCTTAGCTGTTCATTGAATAGGACACAATGTTATATGTTGTCCTACTACAAGGTGGCATCTTTGTTGACTAGTCCCATCTCATTATGGTGTTACGTATTGTTATGCTTTCTATTATATGTCAACTTTACAAAACAAATAAATAAGTTTTAAATAAATAAATAACTATTTTAGATGAAAACATAAGGAGAAATCTGAATATTCTGTTTTTAGCTGGATCCCGAGGTAGGTTCATGCTCACCCAGTCTTTATATGCTGAGAAATCCTTTGACAGGGTCAGCTCGACTTCAAACAACTTTGAAGAGTTTTGGCTTATCAGGTCCCTTTTTGGATGCTGTTTGGGCCTTCTATAACAATCCTAGCACAATAATTATTGGTTTAGGCATAGTATCCCCTTGGTTTGATATCCTTAATGTAACTCACCAAGAATGTCCCTTAGCGCCAGTGCTATATGGGTTATTCCTTGAACCTCTGGCTCAAAGCATAACAAACAATGACAAATAGACAACATCAAAGCTGAGACCAAGGAATTTAAAATGTCATTTTTTTTTACAGATAATATAATATTTTCTTTTCATTTTCCAAGTCTTAATGCATATTAAAGTACTGAAATTGATAAACTTACATTTAAAAGCAGTTTTCAGATCTTGAAGCAATAATATTGTGTTTACAGAGATTAAAAGAAAAGTGGTCAGACGCGTCTTCGTCTGGGGCAGCATGGAAGAAGTGTTTCACAGAGATTGGGTTTTTGGGGTTCAACTTAACGATACAAGCTGTCCTCCAACTCCAGAGGACGTTCCCATTCCGATGGTGCCCCCTGAAGATGAAGTATCTAGGCATATGGCTCACCCCGAAAGCCTTGGACATATACAAACATAACTACAATTCAGAAAACTGAAAGGTGGTCTAGCTCTTCCACATGTCTGTGGGTACTATGAAGCAGTACACCTCCAACAAGTCATCAACTGGTCTCGCTCCCCTCAGCACAAATCATGGATTCACATATAATCTTCCTTCACTACCAATTCCCTACACCATTGGGGGTGTTGCCCCTCCAGGCTACAAACCTTAAAAGCACCTACAATCACCCCGACTCTGAACATATGGCGCAGACTGAACAAGACTAGGCACTGAGCCCCCTATCCATCCCCACTCATACAACTCACCAAAACCCCCTTGGACATCTGCCTCCTACCTAAACTTGCCAAGATCCCCAATCCCATGTTACTACATGTCCTCTCAGATACCACACTGGTCACCCTCCCTATGCTCTGTGACATACAACCAGTTACAACATGCTACCCATTCCGCTACAAACAACTCCAACACTTCTATGCCGCAACGACATGAAAAGGCAACATCCACCGACCATTAAAACCAATTGAGTGGCTCTGTATCAACATCATACACGAGATACTGGGACAAGGTCCTCAACCTCGCAATTTCACCAGAACAATGGAAAAGGGCACTTCAACTCAATTGCCCCATTGCTAACAAGATGCAAGAAATGTCATACAAATTTCTGACTAGTTGGCATAGGACCTCAAATATACTGCATAACATTGCAGACTCTTTTCCAGATATCTGCTGGAGATGCCAGGCATCCCAGACAAACACATTTCACATTTGGTGGAGCTGTCCAGTTATCTCCTGATTTTGGACACAAGTCTTCAATGTCATTTCCAAGGTGCATGAGCGTGCAAATCTGGGTGATGGCGGCTGGGGTTATTCCTGTGAAGAGTGTGTATTTTAGAGAGGTAAACTTTATAATGAATAATCTAAAGACATCAAGCAAAGAAGAAAAACACATATGTATTTAGGCGAGAGGACCATGTGGGGATAACAATAACCGGCACTAGGTCTAACTTCCTGGTCGCTATTGCGACTTGGTGCCCGAGATTTGGCGAGCTTGGCAAACCGTTGCCAACATTGAACGGACCAGGTCCCTAATTGTGCGCATTTGTTGATTGCATTTAAGTATTGTCAGGTTTGCTATCAGTAAAGACCTTTTTAAAAAATGGTTTTGATTCAAAATATTTTTTGTATCAGGACAAGTAGACTGTCATGTAGATTGGGCTATGCCTTGGTTCCTTGGAAATGTTTTTTTTTTAAAATTCCACACCCTTGAAAGGTCAGCTGTGCCTTGATGAAAGAGTTCCAGACCAGATTCAACAGATGCGCATGGAAGGAGAAGCATCCTAGGGTCACATTTAAAGTAATATCCTGTGTATCTCACAAACAAGAAGGAATAGGTATTCCTGATGTTGGACAGGTTCACAATGTCGCTATGCTTACTCACTCAGCCAAGTGAACGCATTCTCATATAGAAACCTCCTCCTAGATCTTTTTAGAAAAGGGAGGCACAGCCCAAAGAAATGTTTGTGCCAGGGGCACAATGGCAGAGAACCGATCAGGGGCTTAATAGACACTGTGGGTCCCTGGCAAAAGATTACAAGACCTCCTGACATCATGTGTGACCAGGGCCGGACTGGCCTACCGGGATACCGGGAAAAATCCCGGTAGGCCGTCTTCCCTGGGGCCGACCAGACTTCAAGAAGGCGGCCGCTGGGGCCGCTTTAAGAAGGCGGCCGCCGGTCCGCTTTAAGAACGCGGCCGCCGGGGCCGCTTTAAGAACGCGAGACAGTCACCTACATCCGGCGCTCAGGGGAAAAAAATGAATAACGGTGTCCTGCCTCTACAGTTATACGAGGCAGGCACCGTTTCAAACCTACAGAATTTAAAAAAAAAAAAGAAAGAAATTGTGTGTATGTGTAAGTGTGTATGCGTGTGTGACAGTGTGCATGAGTTACTGTATGTAAGTGTATCTGTCAGTGTGAATGTGTAACTTTTTGTCTGTAAGTGTGACTGTATGTAAGTGTGTGTATTTCAGCATGTGTGTATATCCACCTCTCTGCAAACAGCATTTAAAAAAAAATACGTGTGTGTATATGTAAGTGTGTCTGCATGTGTAACAGTGTGCATGTGTTACAGTGTGTAAGTGTGTCTGTGAGTGTGAATGTGTAACTTTTTGTCTGTAAGTGTGACTGTGTGTGTAACTGTGTGTAAGTGTGTCTGTATACGTGTGACTGTGTGTAAGTGTGGCTGTATAAGTGTAAGTGTGACTGTATGTAAGTGTGTGTGTATTTCTGTATGTGTGTACATCCACCTCCCTGCAAACAGCATTTAAAAAAAAACCCATCTGTATATGTAAGTGTGTCTGCATGTGTGACAGTGTAAGTGTGTCTGTTAGTGTGAATGTAACTTTTTGTCTGTGAGTGTGACTGCGTGTAAGTGTGACTGTATGTAAGTGTAAAAAAATTCTGTGTGTCTGCGTGTGTGACAGTGTACATGTTACTGTGTGTCTGCAATTGTGACTGTGTGTATGTCTGTAAGTGTGACTGTAGGTGTGTCTAACTGTAAGTGTGTAGTTCTGTATGTGCCTGTGTATTTCTGTATGTATGTGTGACTGTGTATGTGTGTAAGTGTGACTGTCTGTAAGGGTTTATGCCTATGTGTATCAAATAGCAAACATTCTCAGTAAAAGTAGCAGTGCAGTGTCCCCCGTGTGCCAGACTACTTTTGCGGCAATATTTGATATGGCCGCCTCTTCCCTCCTACACGATGTTGGAGCCTTCTTCTGTGCTGGGGAATATCCTGTGAGTGCAATCTAAGTGATGGGGTAAGTCCTGAGTGCTGGGGCTAGTCCTGTCAGTGCATTCTAAGTGCGAGAGCAAGTCATGTAACTGCAATCGGCTTTCTGAGGTGCTGGGGCAAGTTGTGTGAGTGCATACTGTGAGCTGGGGTAAGTCCTAGGTGCTGGGTCAAGTCCTGTGAGTGCAATCTATGTGCTAGGGTAAGTCCTGTATGGGGCAAGTCCTGTGAGTGCAATCTATGTGCTAGGATAAGTTCTGTCTGGGGCAAGTCCTGTGAATGCAATATGAGAACTGGGATAGGCCATGGGTTGGGCACATTCTGTAAGGGCAGTCAGGGTGCTGGGGTAAATCAATATATCCACCCAGTATGTTCACAAGTTTAAATCTCACACACTGCCCTGATATATACCCCATGCACAGGGCAATTCCTATAACCTTGTGTACATACTGGGGTACTTATATATGGCAATGTGCATGGGGATTATATTAGGGCACTGTGTTTGATATAACCTTGTGTACATACTGGGGGCATATATTGCCCTAGGCAGAGTTATATATCAGTTTTATCTACAAATAATATACTCTTCAAATGGGCTTTGAAATGGTTTTCTCTTTTATGAACAAGAAAAATAATGTTAACACAAGGCTGTTAAAAATATGACTTGCTGCCAATGTTAAGTCTATGGAGGCAGTAGCAAAGCCGGTATTTTTGTGGAAAAGGTGGCAACCCTAGGCTGGTATAATGATGTTCTGCTATGTGGCTAGTTTAATGATGTCATGCTTATGGGGCTGGTATAATGATGTCATGCTATGGGGCTGGTATAATAATGTCATGATATGGGGCTGGTATACAATTATTTCCAGGGCTGGTTTTTATCCCCAGTCCGGCCCTGTGTGTGACATCACGGAGGCGTGCCTGTACCCGGAAGTTTGGGCACGGCGCAATTCAGCAAAATGTACTTGTGCTTTATGCAGAATGCCTGTGTTTGTGTGCTCTATTTTGTGACTTTCTAACTTACTGGTATCGACTCAGCTTTTATCCTGACTGCTCCATCCTTCGCAAGCTTGTGACCCCTGACTACAATTCCTGCATTTGCCGTTTGGTTCCTTTTTATTGAAGATAACCACCAGGAGACATAAGACCCCGGTTTGTGGCCACTTAAATCCTGGGGCTACACCCTTGGGGGAAAGTGGTGACCCTGCACTGGGTATTACACCTGCTCCTGCATCTGAACTCCAACCGGAACTGGCATCCATACCAATGACAGGCATAATTATTATATTTAATGGGGGCCTTGATGCAGCCCTCAGACAAGGGAGGGTATTTTTAGTTTTAATAGGATCTGGGGCCTTGGAGCAGCCTCCAACTCATTGCTATCAGGGGGCTGGGAGCCATTTGGGCTTCTTGCCCTGTTCCCCTGTATGTATTACATAGGACTGGGGCTATTATGGGGCCAGGAGAAATGGCAGATTTTTAGGCTGATTCGGGACCACATCGGCGGTCTATAAGCAAACCAAATTTAAGGATCACCGATGTGAACAGAAATGTAAAATGGCCTGAAAATTCATTTTCTAAAGGAATACTGGAGCTGCCTGAGTAGATTTTTTTGATCAATTGCTGATTCTTGGAGTGATTCTGAGGCAGTCTCTGTACTATTAACAAGTTTATTCAGGTGTCATCATTGTTTAAATACTTTGCAGGTACATATTTCTGACTTTACAGTGATCTTCAAGTTTTAAGTTACAATTACATAGATAGTTAAATATGTCATCTTCACTTTAACCCCTTAACGCATGTGGACGTATATATACGTCCTGAAAAGCATGGTCCTTAAGGACCATGAGGACGTATATATACGTCCTCCGTTTTCATGTAGTGTTGCGCTCATTAGCGCAACACTACATGCCTGCAGCTACTCTCAGAGGCTGCTTCGGATCCGAAGCAGCCTCTGAGAGGGCTTTCAGCCCCCCCTCGACCCCCCCGCGCGCATACGATCACAGCGAATGTGATCGTATGCGCGTTAACACACATAGGCAGTGAAAGCTGATCACTGCCTATGTGTGTTAAAGTGTTGCATGATGCCTCTATCGAGGCATCATGCAACACAATCTGTGCCCTCCTGGGCACCGCGATCACCCGGTGATCGCGGGTGTGTGTTGTTTCGGAGGAGCATGCTCCTCCCATACAGCGTGCCCAGAGGAGAGCGACGGAAGAGAGAAAAAAAAAATCTCTTCCGTCGCTCTGAAACCGCTACTTGACTGCCCCTACAGGCAGTTAGACGGTATTACAGTTAAAAATAGAAAATTAAATAAATAAATACATTAAATAAATAAATAAATGGAAAAAGCTAACCCTTGATCTACTGAACCTAGATCTAGGGTTAGGGTCACAAATAGGGTAATAATTAGGGTTAAATGGGGGTTCGGATGATTACAAGGGTTAGATTAAGGGGTGGGGGTCAATTTAGGGTTAGATTAACCCCTTCCCGTCCTTATGACGAGTTAACTCGTCATAAGAGCCGCAGCGTTAGCGACCTTATGACGAGTTAACTCGTCATGCAGTCTAGCCGGCGGTGCGCTCCGTGTGCACCGCCAGCTAGTCTGCAACGGGTCCAGGACTAAGCCTCGCACCCGAGGCAAAGCTCCTGGACCCGATCGGTCAGTTTCCGGCCATGTGATCGCGGTGATTGCTCAATCACCGCGATAACATGCAAATTAGATGGCAAAGTCAGTGTGTTCACACACTGACTTTGCCTCTAATTCACTCTCTGTGCTTCACATTCTTATAGTGAAGCACAGAGAGTGACCTGTAAGTAAAAATAAATTAATTATACACACATAGGTTTAAAAAAAAAAAAAAAAATTAACCCTTTCATTGCTGATCACAGTTTTTAACTGTGATCAGTTTCCTTCCACTTTATGGCCCTCATTTAGTTTTTTTTTAACAGATTTTTTTATTTTTACAATTTATAAAGTTTTTTTTGAATAAATAAAGGTAATTTTAATATATTTATTTAATAAAATTTAACCCCTGCATGCCTGTTGCATGATTTTTACTGATCTGACATCGCACTCTTCAGAGTTTTTTTCTGTCTTTTTTGTTATGGGGGGTTTGGGAACCAATATTTTTCTTTTTTATTAGTTAGTTAATTAGGGGGGATAAGTGGGTTAGTGTTGCACTAGTTATGTAGCTTATTATTGGGAAAATAATGGGGAAAAACATTTTTTTCCTCAAAAGTTTCCTCTTTTATATGTATTGTTTAATACTAAAATGTAAATCATTTTTATGTATAGGGTATCAAAAGAAAGCTCTAACTGTCCTCTAAAAAACAACATATAACTTGTATGGGTACGTTAAATGAGAGAGAGGAAATTTATGTTTCAAAAACCGCGTATTAAAAATTGAAAAACGCTCTGGTCCTTGGCCCAGGAAAATCCCTGGTCCTTAAAGGGTTAAATTTAGAGTTGGGGTAAATTTAGGGTTCGGGTTAAAAAAATCACTGTAGAAGAAAATGGTTAGAAAACAAAAAAAAAAAACACTAATATTGTTTATTGCCCTATTACGTTAAATAAAACATAGACAAACAAGGAAACATTGATATTACTAAACTCAGGACAAATAGTAGAAATATATAGACGGGGTCTCTTTTACCATTTGTAATTGTGTAAAAAAAAAATCAGGTCAAAGTTGGAAAAAGTGTTTTTTATGGCATATTTTCATCATATTTTATATTTTTTTAATAGTAAATGATATCATATGATGAAAATAATAGTATCAAATGAAAGCCCTATCTGTCCTTTAAAAAATGATATATAATTTGTGTGGGTGGACTGAACACAAAGAAAGAAATTCACAGTTCAGTAAACGTATGACAAAAATAATGGAATTCTGGTCTTCAAGGCACGTCAAATGCAACATAGCACTCGGTCACTAAGGGGTTAATTTCAAAGAAGGCATCTCTATAATCTTTAGCAAGAATCTGCAGACTTCCTGTTTCTCCAATAACTTAAATGTGTGTTATTTGGCTTCACTCTTTTAAATCACATATACTGTTAAATAGTAGCCAAATTAGCAGTATTAGGGAATTGTATAGGCCATGGAAACTTCAGTATCATAAAAACTCTTGTTATTTTGTAAACTCCTATATGTCAGCTTGAATGTCACGTTTCATGGAATGTACTTTGACTCTTCTTCAGTGCTACATTTTTTCAACCTTTTTAGAAATCACACAGCACAAAACTCTTGTAAAATATTTATAAAGGTTAACACAAAGCCAATCTATTGTATATACTTGTCATTAAAGCTATTTATAACTATAACAACCAGGTGTGTAACAGTCCAAACATGCAAACACCAATAATAGGTTTAATTTTAGAAACTTTTATAGGAGTTCTGCACAAGTGTAATGTTAACAGTTGTTTGCACACACTGACTTTTGTGTCAGTACTAAGGTGTGCTTCATAGTGAAAAAAAAGTATTATGGTGAGAAATATAAATGTAGTGCTCTTCCGTACATGTGAGATAATATTTTAACTCCCCACTACCTGAATAAAACTGATTTTACTAAAACAGTTTTAGATGCTTTCATCTATGACACATATTATTATTTAGCAAGCGCCAGGAAATTCCACAGTGCTGTACAATACTATCACCATTTGAGATGAAAAAATTAACAATAACATTTAAGTATAAGAATGTCCAAACTTCTGTGATAATAAAACAGTTAAATATGACAAACTTTAAAAAGAAATATGACATTTCTCAAAGGATGTTCATTGGGTTATCAGATCAGCCATTTTACCAGACACATATCTGGTCTATACACTAAGCAGTGAACTGCACAACTCAAACTCAGACCACAATTGCTAAGTTGAAAAAAATTCTCTAACCGGCTCTAATACAAAACTCTAAAGCATTAGAAGTTAATGTAAGGAGTGTCTGTATAAACAATTTCAACAGCAGTAAAACAAAAATAATTGATTTTTAATTTTGTACATAAGAATGTCACCTTTTTCTGCTATATTGTATCCCCATTCTAACTGAATGCTGTGTTTCTGTGAACTACGGGCTGTTCTGTGGCATAAACACAGTGCTCTGAAGATAATATCCAACAAACCAAATCTGCCCATCATATGTGACAGTAGTAATGCACCATTGATGCTCCATCTGATCTAAATGTGGCAAAAACGGTTTACCTGTCTGATAATGTGCTGTACACATTATTTTCCGCTTACCTCAAAAGACATCGAATTAGTGAATACTTGGGAATTTAAATATTGATTGTGATTTGATAGCAAAGAAATTAGCAAAACTGTATTTTAGAACAAACATTTTCTGGTTTACTTGTTATGCAAAAGGCCCACGTCAAGAAAAACTATTTTTTTCCCACTGTTTTGTTTCCTGTACCTTAAGCAGCCTTTCCTCTCAAACATAAGTTGTGAACTGTAAAATTGTCTTAATATTAGTCTGCACAGTTCATGCGTTAAATGCCACAGATATAACATTAACTTGAAAGGTTGCAGACCTTTGTTATGCCTACTGTCATTCCACTGACATTAGCCTCATATAACTAGATTTGTCAACATTTGCCTTGCTTCTCTTCAAGATATCACTACTTTTAATCTTAAGTGCATGAATGTTAAATGAATGTGTGAACTTTGCTGAACAAACCCAACTAGGGTTGCCACCTGGCCGGTATTTTACCGGTAGGCCGGTAAAAAATTGGCATCAGGCCAATGTTAAGTCTATGGAGACAGTAGCATGGTCAGTATTTTTCTGAAGAAAAGGTGGCAACCCTAGACCCAACTGTATTTCATTCCCTTGTTATTTTTGCAATGGCACCAGTAGGAACTTTCATCACATATACAAGCAGGAATTAGAACACTTATACAGAACCCTAATTTAGGGGTCATGAAACCATAAGATTTTAAAATTATAGAGATTAGTAAGATACAGGACCCACTTCCGGGGAAATTAAAATTGGAATCCAATATCCTCAGTAGTTAAATCCTTATCCTTATGTGTATATGCAGACAATACAAAACATGCAAAGTTATTGTTATAGGATCTAACTTATGTGCTTTGATCCCATTTTAAAGACTAACTTCTACCTTATTGCTTCTCTTATCACTGCGGAAAAATCCCAAAATGCCTTTCTTCTCCTTTTCAGTAGTGTCACTGCTGGTGGAAAGACTCCGGCCCTTTTCTGCAAAAACAAACAAATAAATTAATAAATCAAATTCAATAGTTCTTAGAAATGTATAATTCTTAAATTAACACTCAATATAATGAATATTATATTATCTGCAACTATATTCTAATTCCTTCAATTTCCCTGAATGATATGAATGGTAATAATCTAAATGCAATAAATTATGAGAAAGCTAATTGCACATGGTACCAAGGCACTATTCTTTTACATAATGCGCTGAACTAAAAATTACTTTCCTTGACTGTTTATCAGCTTAGAGAATCAGCCATCAGTATATTGTTATTTGACACTGACATTGAGTTACATGCAGAGTAAAATAGTATAACCTTATTGGGAAATAAACCATCCCAATGTATTGACAAACGCATTCACTGCAGCACTAGACTATAACATTTAACCATACAGTAACCATGCAGGTTGTTACTTTGGAATTTACATGGAAGCCTGTATAATATAATATAATAATTAGAAGCTTTAACAAACGTATGAATGTTTGCATGTTTAAGTTTAATCCTACCATAAACTAACACTAAAAATCAATGTATTTAAATTTACTGGGTGTAATATATCCATGACAAAAAAATGTGTAAATTAGCTGAGACTTTTTGGAATTTTGTAGTGCAATGGCTTCACCCATTATTAATGATTCATGTCACCGACTCAGTTTCACTAGTGATATACACCACTCCTCTAACTGTGACATCCATTATTGACACCTGTTATTTCTTTGTATTGTTAACTCAGGTAGATAGCCGGAGCTCCATGAGATACCTGGAGCTCCAAGTTGAGGGCCACCTCAGATAAGTTCGATGATTTGAATACAAAAACAAATAAACTGAAGGACCACCTCGGTCAAAAGCCAGGTAAAAATGATTCCTCCTATTTTAGCCCAAAGTAGACAAAGTGGAACCTCCCTCGACGCCAGGCTATCCTGCCTGTATAATCAATCAAAGTTTAGAAGCAGCAAACGGTTTGCGGAGGGAGCTCACAGTAGACAGGGAATGCCAAAATTAAGCCATTTTAATAAATCATGTAAAAGGCAGGTACAAAAAAGAAACTGGACAGGACACAGTGAAAAAAGAGACGCCTTACGCGTTTCGTGCTTTCAAAAGCACTTAATCATAGGCTGATAAGAGGAAGGCACATGCTCAGTAATAAAAGGTCAATCATTAACTTAACTAGACAGCAGATTGCTGAAAGGTCAATTAACCTAGCATGTGACTGCCTCCCATCATTATCAGCAAAGAAATAGTTAAAGTGAATACATATAAAACTTAAATAAGAACATTACGGAAATAAGCAAGCAAATAAGAGAAGGAGATTCAAAAAAATGTGTGAGATACCTAAATATACACAATGCATCAGTGCACATAAATAAGTAAAATAAAGTTACTGACATGCATTCATGCACGTGAATGCATATATATACAACCACTTAAATGGATGGGTGAACAATCAAGTTACCAAAAATACCAAACATATTACAGTATACATAATATTTGACAATGAAAATGACATACAGTGAAAGTCACAAAATTTACATTACTTATGAAAGAACGCGTTAACATCATGCCTTGAACTGATTCCCATTGGGGCACAGGTTTTAAGTGAGAAAATCCAAAAGACTTCTCTTTTGCACAGTGTTTCAAATATGAATGAATAAAAAACATATAAATGTGCTTGAGAGCAACCTGTGATTAAGCACCTTTTGTGAAAAAATATAGTGACTCTCAGTGAGAGATAGTAGGTCTGTATCCCAAAAATCAGGGAGATGGTGTGGGTCCCCCTCGAGGGGATACACTTACAAACTCTTTGAAAAGAAACAGCACTTCAAATATGTCCTGTAGAGGTCTGGCTTCAGAGTAGTAATTCTCATGGAAACACAGCAAAGGACATCAATTAGTAATAGGACAGGTATACTTTAATAAAAAAAATAGTAGCTGCTTACATGTGGATTCTGGTAGTCACATGGAGTGGGTGCCACACGCAATGACAGGAATCCTTACAGCATGCAAGTAGTGTTTGAAATATCAAATACACTTTAAATATAAAAAACAATAAAAGTACAAAGGTGTAGAGTAATAGCAGGTTGAGTCCAGAACGCTACGCGTTTCCCTCTTCATGAGCTTCGGCCAGGCGTCTGGACTCCCTGCTTCAGAATGACACTTTTATCCTCCGATGGTATTGCCGGGTTCAGGCGTTACTTCCGCATTCGTCATCATCTCGCGCGATCTCAGCTTGGAGATTTCCCTGTTCTCGCATCTCGCGAGATTCTGACTTAGATTTTTCTCCAAAACGGAACATGAGCTGAATAGCTCATTTTTGCGTGTGCCATAGAGAAAAAAAGGATAAAGGACATAGCGCTTTACCCTAAAAACAAGCTGATACATTTCAACTATTGACATGTGTATTTAAAAACGGACATATGAAAAAATCAGCCAGCTATAGGAAATAGCTGCACACAAGGGGATATTTAATAACAAGAAAATATATATTATATTAAAGGAATACAAAATACAAAATAGTATATGGTATAAGTATGGGAAGAGTTTAAAAACGTTTGTAAAATACACATATCTGGTTGACATTAAAATGACATTAAAACACATGGATACAGGAGTCACTGCCCTACTACATAAAATTATACAGGTCGAAGTCTGCATTCAAACCCTGTGGTTTTAGGGTAGCCAGATTAAAAACCCATTTAATTTCTTTCCTTCCAATATTTAAAATGTTATCCCCTCCTCTCCAATGCTTCTGAACTTTTTCTATTGCACAGAATTTGATTCCTTTCAGATTTTTTTGATGGAAATTAGCCCATTCTTTATATTCCTTATAAAGAGGAGGGGATAACATTTTAAATATTGGAAGGAAAGAAATGAAATGGGTTTTTAATCTGTCTTATTACTAATTGATGTCCTTTGCTGTGTTTCCATGAGAATTACTACTCTGAAGCCAGACCTCTACAGGACATATTTGAAGTGCTGTTTCTTTTCAAAGAGTTTGTAAGTGTATCCCCTCGAGGGGGACCCACACCATCTCTCTGATTTTTGGGATACAGACCTACTATCTCTCACTGAGAGTCACTATATTTTTTCACAAAAGGTGCTTAATCACAGGTTGCTCTCAAGCGCATTTATATGTTTTTTATTCATTCACTTTGTTTTGCTGTGTGGTTTAGGGACACACTACCTAAGTGCTGCTAAGAGCTAAGATATCAGCGCTGGTTACACTGTTATATTGTAGTGTTTCAAATATGTTACCTTTACATAGGTATGGGCGGATATTTCGGCCTATGTATTGTTTACGGCAGTTCTGACAAGTAACACAATAAATTACATCATTAGTGTTACAATTGTAGAATACATTTACAGAGAATACTCTTCCTGTTACCGTGGAGACAAGACTGTTACCCAATAAGACATGATTGCAACACTTGCATTGACTTGCACCACATCTAAAAGTACCTTTCAAGCTTAACCAAGTGGAAGAGACCTTTTTAGTTGGATCTTGATCCTCACTTAAATGACTAAGGGAAATCAGATTACCTAAGGTTTTTCCCCTTCTTGCAATCCCGGCTATTTTATTGCAGCAAATGGATTTATATGCTACCTCTTAATTGAGTACTGATCGGTGTTTATTAAAGATTTTTTCAATATCCTCAAAATCAATGCTATAGTTGGTATAAAAAGTAAGTTTATTATCATAGGAGTTGCTTTGTTTTTACTTTTAAGATATATCAGACATTAATTTGGATCTATCTTGTGATTTGGCTATGTTGTAACCTCTTTTTATATCCGTGAGAGAATATCCTCTTTCTAATAGCCTGTCAAAGAGTAAACCCGCTTGGGATTCAAATGCAAGATCATTAGAACAGTTCCTTCGGATACGAATGAACTCTCCAACTGGTATACCTCTGAAGGTGTGCCTAGGACGACAACTTGTAGCCAGCAAAATAGTGTTGCCTGCTGTATCTTTTCTGAAATTAGTTGTATCTACAATGTTTCCACACAAATTTCCTGTCAATTGTAAATCCAAAAAGCTGATACATTGTCTGTTATGATTAATGGTAAACTTGAGATTAAGTTCATTTGTATTTACATACTGTAAAAGTTGTGTTAAAAGTTCTTGTTCCCCATCCCATAACAAAAGCAGGTCATCAATGTACCGGCCATACCACATGATGTGTTTCCTGAAGGGATTGTCATTATTAAAAATATATTTAGTTTCCCACATTCCCATGTATAAATTTGCATAGGAGGGCGCAAATTTAGCGCCCATTGCTGTGCCGCACCGTTGTAAATAGTAGGCACCATTAAACAAATAATAGTTGTGACTTAGAAGAAACTCTATACAATTGCAGATATCATTTTGTTTATTTGGTGTAAGATCTGAGAAATATCAGAGGAAATACTGGGTCGCATCTACTCCCTTTTGATGTGGAATGCAGGAGTAGAGAGAACTAACATCTAGAGTCACCCAAGTATATTCACTCCTCCACTTAAAATCTGCAAGCTGTTCCAATACATGTTTACTATCTCTGAGATAACCCTTCAAGTTACACACCACCGGCTGCAAGTCAACCCATTGGGAAAGCCTTTCTCCCAAGGAGCCCACTCCTGATATAATTGGGCGGCCAGGTGGCGAAGTTAAGGACTTATATAATTTAGGTAAATGATAGAATGTGGCTGTTGTGGGACTTGAATTTATTAAATACTCACTTTCCTGGACATTAAGTGACACATTATGTAAACCCACATCTATGAGGCTTCTCAAAGTATGAAGGAACATAGATGTGGGATCTTCTTTTAGTTTTGTATAAATGTCACAATTACTCAATTGGCTAATAGCTTCTTGAATGTAAGAATCTCTATCCATTACCACTATTTTGCCACCTTTATCCGATTTTTTGATGACAAGATTTTTATTGTTTTTTAAGTTTTGTAATGCTTTTATCTCATGTGAAGTGAGCTGTTTTATAAGGTGTGATTTCGAAATATTAGAGAGTTTGATTAAGTCTTCCTCAACTAATTGTTGAAAGGTTGACTCATCCGAACCTCTAATGTGAATTGGATTGAAATGAGATTTCTTCTTTAATTTAGTATAACTGCTGACAGTATCCTTAATGTTGGAATCAAATTGTTCCTGAAGTAGGCTTTCCAAATCATTCAACAGACACATATCATCAAAACAACCAAAGTCATCATTAACATTAGTCTGAGTAACATCATCCGTGAACACCTGCATGAGAGATGGAGATGAAAGTGCATCAAAATCTGTGTCTCTGCTGCGGACAGAAAATTGAACCTCCGTGCTGTCGAGGTCCCCAACTGCAGGGTCCGATGAACAATGATCATCAGGTACTGCAATTGCAGGGACCCCAAGGCCAGACCAAACACGACCATCCACAGCAGTACAGGCTAGAGAGACAAAATCCGTTGTATCATTAAATGAAAATACATTACCCTCTTTACCCTCAAAGTTATTGGAAAATGTTGAGACTTTAAATTTCTCCGATCTGGATGCAACACAAACATTAGAAATAGAGGTGGGATCTAAACAGTGTGTCGGTGAGGGAGCGGAGACGGGACACTCATGAAAGGATGGAAACGAGTATGTATTTAAATCATCAAGACTTACCGGCTCCGCTGCCTCAACAGAATGCGACCTCTCCTCTGAAGCATTCACAGTTGATTTATCCTTGTAAAAAAACTTTTTTAAAGTGAGATCCCTCACAAATCTGTTCAAGTCCAAGATAGTGTCAAAAAGGTTAAAGCGAGTGTCCGGAACAAAATTAAGTCCTTTTGAATAGCCTATGAATTCAAGCTGCTCAGGAAACATCACACTGCTTAGGGACTGGCATTAAAATTGGACTTTGTGGACAATTTTTGAGCAGACATTTTGGGATCCACACTGATATAGTAGCCTCTATCCTCCCAAGAGACTTCATGTTAGGAGGACTTTGGCTATTGAGAAAATAGCAGAAGTCCTGAAATTTAGCCAAATAAAGCTAGTAGCTGTGGCTGCCCCTTTTATAAATGGGGCTGGAGGCTGGGCAAATGCTCTCAGCCACTTGTACAATACATTGGGAGCCAGGGCTACTTGCTCTGGCCCCCAAAATAATAAAATGAATAAACTCTCCCGGGGTCCAGAGGCTGCCCAAATGCCTCTGAACATACCCAATTAAATAAATCCTACGTTAGTCCAGAGTATGTGAAATCTAGAGATGAGATATCACATCTTTTCTCCCTCCAACAATAGCAATTAATTACAGTAAATACAATTAAATTAACCCATCAAAATTATACATATATTTACATATAATAACATGAAGTATTTGTGATGAGATTTGTTACAGTTTCTACAGCTGTAATAGCTCAGTCTCTCATCTATTTTTAGCTAGTCAGGAGAGTATCTGTTTCGTAGGTTGATTCAGTCTTGTATCACAACTTGGCAGTGTGTCAGAAATAGGCTATGCTGCAGTTGAAGAATGTGGTTTGGTGCTGTCTGGACTTGCAGAAGTTTGTGAAACATTTGCTGCTGAACAATTATATTTTTAAAATTTCAATCCAAGTTCAGGATTAACCTACACTCCTTGCCATTTGTCAGGCTGAGGAAGTCTTGTATTTGTTGCATCTGTCTGTTCATCATTCACTCTTTTTATCGTAATTGTTAATGTCTAAGTTAAATGCGGCCATTAGTAAAAGTATGACTGTGCTCATACTTTTTCTCCTTTGTTATACACACTTTGTGAGTTATCCTTTTCGACATTTTATCAACAACTCTATCCTGTATAGGTTCAGTTTGTCTTAAAGTTTGTATGCGGTTGTCTGTCTAACATCAATTGTGCTGGAGCTTTTCCTGTTGTGTTGTTCTACCAAAAAAATATTGTTAATTTCATCTAATGGATCTTGTTTAGATACATGCATTGTGCTAATAAAATGTCTAAACAAAACGTTCAGCTTGTCCACCTGTTTTGTGTTTAATGACAATTTATCTCAGAAAATCTTCAAATTCTTTTGATGTAAATTGAGACCCGTTGTCTGAAGCCACTTCATGAAAACATAAACTACAATGAAAATATTTGTCTCCGCAACTGATCCTGTAATACCATGGTTGTGTTGGACAAACCCAAACCAGCAATATGGTACACTTGTTCATTCTCCCCACAATAAACAGTTGGTTTTAAACATTAGTCCCAGCTGTCTGTTCTTAAATTGTTGAAAAGCTGTACTAACTTTGGTAGACCAACCATGTCGTAAGTAATTTGATACTTCTTGCAACAATTTTTCCTTCATGGTTTCTTTTGTTTTACTATTTCTGTTGACAAACAAAATGTCTTCTGTATAGTCACGGCCATGTACAACATCACCGTTTTTGTTTCTTACAATCAATCTTAAGAATGCATCAGCATTTGCATATTGTATATGTGATCAGAACTTAAATTGAGTAGTTGTAAGCACCAAGAAAAAGTGCTGCTGCAGATTTTTTTTAATCTGGACTACATATTGTTAGCAATGGTTTATGATCAGTGAATAGTGTAAGTGATCTCCCATAAAGGTACTAAATCTTGATGCAAATACTATTGGCCTTGTGTGCGGTGAAAAAGAACAGCACACATCCCATGCAGTGATGCATCACAAGGTTATGTTAGATAATGTGTGCGCTTAATTGGGAAGGAACTTATTATAATAATTCAGCAAGCCTAAATAAGAGCTGGTTCTTTAAAAAGTGCATACACTTCTTTTGTTCTTTCATCTACAATATGCCCATTCAACTGAAATTTGGGTGCCATAAAGATGGATTTTGCTAAATCTGATTTTAGTCATGATGTTGAAGGCGACTACTTAAATTATTTTTCTGTTCTTTCATTGATCTTCCCATTATTAGCTTGTCATCTGGCATTCACTGAGTGAATACTGAGAAAATACTATCCATTCTTTGCTGCCAAATTATAGGGGCAGGTGCTATTCCAAAGACCATTTGGGTGTTAGCAGGGCTGGCGCTACCTATAGGCGAACTAGGTGTTCACGTAGGTCGCCAGCTTCGTGGGGGCAGCTGCTGCCTGATGCCTTGGCACCCGCGGACTGGTAAGCGGAGGTGCCATTCCGTCCCCTATGCAGGGAAGCAGTGGCATCAAAGAAAGTGCAGACCGCAATGTGTGACACCCCCAAGGGGGTGACACCTGTGGTGTTGGCATCCTTCTCGCAGCGCATGGCACTGCTGAATTTCTTTTTTTTCCGCCAAGCCGCATCCATTTGGCTGCCGAAAAAAAAAGAATTTAAAAATAAATAAATCATTGCCACAGGATATGACATTAATGATATTACTGTGTTTCCCTTCTCTGTGCAGGAGGGAAGATTGCACTAAGGAGACGGCCAGGGACACGAAGCACGCAGGTGGTGAGTACTGGGGAAGGTGGAGAAGGGTCGCATATTTATGGCAAAATAATACTGGAATATTAAAAGCAAAAAAATACTGGCATACTAATGGGCAAATTGGCTGTGGCATATTAATGGCAAAATAATACTGGCATATTAATGGAAAATTAATACTGGCATACTAATGGGCAAATTGGCTGTGGCATATTAATAGCAAAACAATACAGGCATATTAATGGAAAATTATACTGGCATATTAATGGAAAAATAATATTGGCATTTTTTTATATATATAATTTTAATAAGTATAGAAAAATATACAATTAATATGAGATTCATAACATAACAGTACTAGGTCCTCCCAATTGTTATCTACCCAGTAGTTTCCTTTTGTAATATTATTTCCATATATATTTATGGTAGTTATGTATGCATCTATTTCCCATCCTCAACAACAAAATACACACAGACATTACATAAGACATTTGTTTGCCGGTCAGAGATCTGGAAGAGGACTTCTGCGGTAAACAGATCTTTTCTCATTTTGTGGCCAAATCAGGATTTACTCTACTTTCATAACCCTAATTTCTTCAGCCAGATATCCCATTTTACCATATCTACGGACAGTCATTATTGTTGAAAGGAATTCCTATTTCCATTTTAATATGGGGTTTGATTTATTTTGTACTATTAGCAATATGGGACATACTGTCATATTCCAGTTTCTAGCAATAGCCTGTTTAGCTGCTATTAATACATGTATGATAAATTCTTGGGTATCTTTCGATCCCACTTGATTAAACAGATGTAATAAAAACAGTTGTTCCGTGAACACGATTTCAATGCCAGTTTTCTCCTTAATTATACAGGATATCATTCTCCCAAAAATGTCTCCTTTGTGTATATAATGGGCAAAATAACACTGGCATATTAATGGGAAAATTGGCTGTGGTATATTAATTGGCAAGCTGGCTGTGGCATATTTAGGGGCAAACTGTGGCATATTTTAATAGGCAAACTGACTGTTCCATGCGTTAATGACAAAGTGACTGTGGCATGTTAATTGGTACTTGCCAGTGGCTTATTTTAATTGGCTTTATGTAATGCTGTGACATGTTCTGTGGGGCAAAATAAAATGTACTATGGGGGAAGTGACAGTGTGGTTTGTTCTGCAGGAGCAGTTCTGTGGGTCAAATTGACAAATAAATCATGTGGGTGCAATATGAGTGCAAGCCAAGTGCTGTGGGTTCAATATAGGAGCATATTCTGCCAAATATACAAGTAACACAGTAATTTAGATGGAAAAAAGACCACCAAGTTTAAGCGATCATGGGCGCCATACTGTGGTCAGAGCTTCGCAAGTGAAAGAAAATTATCTTCCGTCGCTCTGAATATGTTGCTTGAATGCCCCTAGAGGCAGTCAGCAACATTGCAATGTTAAAAAAAAAAAATATGGTATGGTTAGATTAGCTTATAAGGTTAAAATTAAATCATTTTTAGCATAAGGGATAGGGTTAAAATTAAACTAAAATTAAAATATATTAATGGATAGCATAAGGGTTAGAGTTGGGGTTAAATTTAGTGTTCAGGTTGAGGTCAAAAGGTCAATATAGGAAAAAAACAAAAAACACTATTTTTGTTTTTTGCCCCATAACTCGGAAAAAAATACAGAAAAATATGGAAACATGCATGCATATTTCTTAACTCAGTACAACATTTAGAAACTATTTAGACGGGGTCTTTTTATATTTTAGGTCAAAGTTAGAAAAAGTGTTTTTTTTTTTTTATTTGTTCATCATATTTTATGATTTTGTTTTGTAGTAAAATATAAGATTTGATGAACATAATGGTATCTAATGAAAGCCCTTCCTATGATGATAAAAACAACATATAATTTGTGTGGGTACAGTATGTGCGAAAGAAGAAAATTACAGCTAAACACAAACACCCCAGAAATGTCAAAACAGCCACTGTCACCAAGGGAAAGTCAAGGTAAAAATGTCTTGTCACTAAGGGGTTAAATTATATGCTGCTTTGTTATTGTTTTTTTTCCCATAATGTATAACTTTACTTTTCTCAATATTGAACCTCATTTGCAATTTGCTTGGCCAGTCAACACTTTATCTCAACCATGCTGCAAAAAATAACTATAAAGGTTAGACAGTATTATCTTACCTAATTTTGTGTCATCAGCAACCATTGAGCTTTGGCTCAACACAATTCGGGAGATCAATAATAAACAATTTAAAAAGCAGAGGGCCAAAAACAGACCGCCAAGGTACTCCACTTAACACCCTTGTCCAATTTGAGGATTTTGCATTTAAAACAACTTTTTGCAGGGGGCGTGTCCTGACTGGCGACCGAGCTGGACGTGTTGTAGAGGAGCTCCTCAGAGGCCTACGGGGCTAAACGGGTTTCAGACGGCATTACTCACGATACAGCACTGACAATAACCGTACAGAATGTCTCAACATCGACATTCGAGAAAACAAGAAAAACTGATTAAGTTTATGACTCCAAAAGGGAATAAAAAAACAAATTCTCTCACCGAGCCTGGATTCCAAGATGGCGTCTGTGAGAGTCTGGAACACGAGGAGGCATTCGATGGCGAGGACGCTACCTCTCTGGCATCAACTCCAGGTGCGATTACTGGAGAAGAAATTAAAGTGATGCTTACCACGCTCCGAACGCAGATTAAGGGAGACATTTCTGACCTCACAACAGAGTTTGCAAGGGAAATGAGAGAACTGGGAGATAGAACCACCAGAATGGAAACTAAAATGGACGACCTTGTGGACCACCACAATGACCTGTCTGACTCCCACAAAGATCTCAAAGTGGAAATCCATAGCTTGAGAGAAAAAGTATGGGACCTTGAAGACCGCTCCCGCCGCAACAACCTCAGGTTAAGAGGTATTCCCGAGGAGGTACAGCCAGCCTACCTAGCGGACTGGGTTCAAGGATTATTTTCCACACTCCTTCCAGATATCACCGGAACGGACACCTTGATAGATCGAATTCACCGACTACCGAAACCCAAAAACATACCCCCGGAGACACCAAGGGACGTTATACTAAGACTCCATTTCTATCACTTCAAGGAGGCTGTGATGAGAGTTGGAAGAGAGCTACAACCTTTACCTGCTCCTTACGACAAGATCCAGATATTTGCGGACCTTTCTCAACACACACTACAACAGCGCAGAAGTTTTCAAGCCGTAACATCAGCCCTTCGTGCGGCAAATATTAAATATAAATGGGGATTCCCCGTGAAGATTTTAGTCTCCCGACAAGGTTCCACCACGGTGTTCCGATCCCCAGAGGAAGGAGTTAAATACCTGCAGCTGTGGGAGATCCCATCGCAAAGTACAGAAGATCGTGACAGAGGAAAGAGACAACGTCTAACCAGGGACTGGACATCGGTCCCAGAACATCGTGGACCTAGACGCCCAACGGAAACAGCCTAAAGAAACCATTGATTTTGCAAGTCGTACCAAAGCCCAAAAAGACGAGACTCTTTACCTAAAAGGAAGGTTCAGAGCTACGACACGAACAGATCTCGCCTGACATCCATATTTCCTGCAAAAATGCGACAATCCTGACTATCCCAAAGTGATAAAATAGACAGTGACAATGAAGATTTGGAAAACATCCGATTCCACCGAGTGATGAGTATGGTCGATAATCCCTATATTTCATGCAAATAATTTTACAATATAATCGGAGGTGTTTAAATATGGGACTATGTGAATTAACAAACGATATGTATGAGGATCACCGTATGCAACAGCATCCTAACACAGCTGTAGAAGTAAAAGATTTCTGACATAAAGATCAAGGCCAGAGGCAGCGGATATTAAGGTCTACACACCATACATAGAGAGCAGAGCAGGGATATGAGTATTACAAATGTATAGTTCAGGCAAAAATGTTGAGTAGCCAAGTTTGATGGTTTACCTTTTGTTTTTTCTTCTTTTGTGTTTCTCACAAACTAGTTGTAAATTGTAAGTGTCTGTATTTGGTCCTTTCAGACCAGACCAGGTTATGATTAATCAGTTCCCCAGGAGGCCGCTAGACCTTTTCTACGCACTAAGTTGGTTTGCAGAGATTGGAAAACTCTCTGCATACTACAGATAACCCCTATTCATCTGGAGATGTGTCTAGTGCATCACTGTATTGCAAAATTGCGTGTTGAATGTATAGATGCACTGGGAATGTTTATTAGGTCACAAACTGACCTTCCTGATGTGCATACCTACATATTGTTGCTACTCCATTTTCCTTTAATCCTGTTTCTATTTTCTTTTCTTTTTTCTATTATTAGTTTTAATTCTGTATTTTTTTCTGTATGTCTATATCATACTAGCTACTGGGCCAATTTTCCAAATAAAGATGCAACCAGGTCTATAATGGAAGAAGCCAAGGACAACTTCCTAGTAGGACCTAGAAAACAAAGTGGGGGTGAGTACATCGTGATGGGTGAATGCGCCGCTGGTAGTATTGCTTGGAAGCCTATAGTTCCCTTAGATTGGAGATAATGTCAATTAAAATAATGTCTATTAACACCAAAGGGCTAAACACACCCAACAAACGTAGATTATTATTCAAAGAAGCAAGAAATAAAAAGGTACAGATAATATGCGCCCAGGAGACACATTTCGCGACTGACAAAATCCCCAAAATGTCCACAGCACAATACACAGAGGTATTTCATGCTACAATGGCAAAGAAAAAATGCGGAGTATCCACTTGGTTCCACAACTCACTTTCTTTCCAATTAACAAATATTATTAGGGACAGGAAAGGTAGATACCTCATTATAGAGGCCACCATTAACGGATCATCTTATATAATTGCCAACATATATGCCCCTAATTCTGACTCAATCACTTTTATTAAAAAAGTTATTAACCGACTTGATGTATCCCCAAATACAGCGATTATTGTATGTGGAGACCTAAATACAATAGCTGACCAAGCCCTTGACACCTCTGCTACACCAACAGGAAAATATCTTTGCACACTGAAATCACAAAGCCGAGCATTTCAACAAGTGTTGACAGAAAATAGACTGTATGACGCCTGGAGAATCACTAATGGGTGTTCCAGAGATTACACATTTTATTCACAGGTCCACTCGACCTACTCCCGAATTGATCATTTTCTAATAGACAAATCTACTCTACAGCGGGTAACTAAATGTGAAATAGGGACGATTCAATGGTCCGACCATGCCCCGATATGTCTCACGATTTCTATGTCATCACAATACAAAGGCATGGGCTCTTGGCGCCTTAATGATAGTTTACTCTCCAATCCAATTACTAAACAAAAAGTACAGAAAGCGCTGGAGGAATACTTCCAACTCAATGACTTACCCGATATGTCAGTAGAGGTTGTGTGGGAGGCCCATAAGTCGGTTATTAGAGGACATCTAATAGCAATAGCATCATACGAGAAAAAAAAAAGAGATCTAGAATTAAAAAAGTTGATGTCCGAGCTTCGGACCTTAGAAGCAAACAACAAGACCAAACATACCACACAGGGGAGGTCTCAAATTGTAGCAATAAAACAGGCCATTTCAAAAATACAACTACACCAAACCCAACTGCAGCTCCAGAGACTTAAGCAAACCTTTTACACACAAGGGAATAAAGCGAGCAGGCTTTTATCTAAAAGATTAAGAAAAATAGAGGCCAAACGGGCTATACCATATATAATCTCACAGCAAGGGGTCAAGACACAGAATCCAGCAGACATACCAGAGGTCTTCGCCTCTTATTACTCATCCCTTTATAATTTAAATATAGATCAGCACACACCACAACCGGGGGCTAAGATAATAGATGATTTCCTGGCAAAGATGGAGTTACCAAAATTGGGGACTCTAGCTTTGCCAGGCCTCACAGCACCGATAACGGAAGAAGAATTAGCAAAAGCAATCAAAGCGCTCCCTAAGCACAAGGCCCCTGGCCCAGACGGCTTCTCTAATCAATACTATACAACGTTCCAGGAATATTTGATCCCATTTCTTTCCCGTACTCTTAATTCTTGTAAACTAAAAGGCGAGTTTCCGCCTTCTATGTTACTAGCCCATATTACCACATTACCCAAGCCAGGAAAACCCCCGACGCATTGCCCCAATTACCGACCCATATCACTTTTAAATGTGGATGTGAAATTATATGCCAAAATACTAGCCAATAGAATTCAGTCTCTACTGCCTAGTCTTTTGCACTATGACCAGGTAGGCTTTGTGCATGGACGCCAAGGCACTGACAACACCCGTAAAATAATTGATACAATTTCAATAATCAAAGACCGTAAGATTCCTAGTTTAATTTTGGCCATTGACGCCGAAAAGGCGTTTGACCGCCTCCATTGGCTTTACTTAAGAAAAGTTTTGACCAAATTTGGATTTCCCCCAGAGTACATACAGGCGATCTTTGCCCTTTACTCTGCACCATCGGCGAAGGTCACGTATGCAGGGTTCCAATCAAAGTCGTTCCCAATTACAAACGGATCCAGGCAGGGATGTCCATTATCCCCACTTTTATACGTATTAGCCTTAGAGCCATTAGCAGCACTGATTAGGAACCACCCTTTGATCTCAGGTATACCATACATGCTAGACCGTGAAATTAAACTGGGGCTATTCGCGGACGATATTATATTTTCCTTATCCCACCCTCAACGCACACTTCCACATCTCCTAGAAGTTATGGATGAGTTCAGTAAAGTATCATACCACAAAGTCAATGTGTCCAAGACACAGGCCTTACCGATAGGGGTGACCCCGAATATCTTACAATCTCTTCAAACTACATATTTATTCGAATGGAGATTAGATAATATAACATACCTAGGGGTACGTATCACAAAAAATCCGGCCCATCTCATAAAACATAATCTTCTTACAACATGGAACACACTAAAACAAGACTTAATGGAGTGGTCGACTTTACTCCTCACATGGCTAGGAAGAATAGCGGCGATAAAAATGACTATTATGCCAAAACTACTTTACATATTTAGGGCCTTACCAATAGCGATACCCAAGTCCGTTCTAAAAACTATACAATCGGACATATGTAAATTCATTCATGCCCACAAGCCCACTAGGATTGCCAACAAGTGGCTGATAGTGCCCCCGGGAAGGGGAGGACTGGGTATTCCCTCTATAGAAAAATACTACCAAGCGGCGCGTATGGCCCAAGCACTAATGTCTCATTGCGCACCAGGTGAAATAGCATGGGTGGATGTGGAGGACTCGATCTGCCATCCCCATAGATTAATTGATGTTTTATGGACACAACATTGGAAACCATTTTCCTGTGGGATACCCAGTATCGACGTCTCGTTAAAAATTTGGAGACAGTATGCGTTAATAATTCCTGAAATGGCTAAACTTTCAATAGCCACCCCTATTTCAAGTCTAGAAAGACTAGTTACTGATCTACATATGAAGACGTGGCAACTTAAGGGTATTATTAATCTTGGCAACCTTTACACCCAACATAAGTTGAGTCCTATTTCTGACCTTAAAGCCCAATATGGTATAAGCGATAAAGATTGGTTAAAATATCTCCAGGTTCAACAAGTTTTAGCACAAACCCCTCATATGCTTTCAATGCCAGGACACATCCCGCACAAACTTATTTTTACATGCGGTAAGATGCCCTGTGTAAAGAAAGGCCTCTCTATATGTTACCAAGTACTGCAAGTACCCTCTATGTTTGGATCTCTTCCTTATGCTCAGGCCTGGGAGAGAGAGTTGGGTACCCAACTATCTCCTACGGAATGGAAACAGGCATTTGATTTCCCACGCAAGATTTCACATAATGCAAATCATGCGGAACTTGTGAAGAAAATACTATTTAGATGGTACTATGTCCCAGCCAGATTGGCAAAAATGTACGAAGGATTTTCAAATTTATGTTGGAGAGGTTGTAATAGACCAGGGACAATGTTACATATATGGTGGGAATGCCCGAAACTCAAAGTATATTGGGCTAATGTGTACATGTTAATAGACAATTTACTAAAGAAGAAAATAGATAAGTCCCCATTACTGGCACTATTACATGTATTTCCCCAACGTATTACTAAGCCGAAGAGGATGATTTTAGGACAGATATTGCTAGCTAGTAAAACATTATTGGGTAGGAATTGGAAAAGTACTACAGTCCCTACTAGAGAGGAACTATGCAATTTAACTGAGTATAATATACAAATGGAGAAAATGCATTACATAGTGAATGACAAAATGACTCAATATTATGAGATTCTTGAGACCTGGGAAGATTGTTTGATTGATCATTAGAACCAATATCTATAATAGAATAAGAAATATGAAGTAGACAACACCTAGATACTTCAATACTTAACTTTCTTTCTTGTATTTTTATTTTCCCTTCTATCTCTCTTTTCCCTATATTATTTGAGTTGTATTATTTCTTATGTATAAACCCATTTCTGTTATTTATGTTATATTATGAATATATATTATCATAAGATTTTTTGTTCTTTATTGATGACCCACTTCAGTGTATCATGTGAAATTCCAATAAAGCTTTAAAAACCAAAAAAAAAAAAAAAAAAAAAAAAAAAAAAAAAAACAACTTTTTGCATTTTATATTTTATCCAATTTTCAATACAAATGCATACATTTGTTCCCCAAGCCTATTTCTGTCAATTTGTAGAGTTACCTTTTGTGTGGGACCGTATCAAATGCTTTAGCAAAGTCTAAATAGATCACATCAATCTATATTTTCACTGACCTTTTCATAGAATGCTATTAAGTTGGTTTGACAAAACCTGTCTTTTACAAAACCTTGTTGACTTCTACTAATTATATTCTGATTCAAAATGTATTCTTGAATGTTTACCTATAACAACCCTTCAAATAATTTCCCCACTACAAACGTCAAGATCACTGGCTTGTAATTGCCCAGCTGAGGCTTTGATCCCTTTTTAAATATGGGCACCACAACCGCCTTGAGCCAGTCTATTGGCACTAAATCTGAACTCAAAAAATCCCTCAAAAATGATGATCTGGCCAGAATTCAGCTTAGCAACCTAAGTACCCTTGGGTCTATACCATTTGGCCCTGGGGCCTTGCCTAACTTGACAGTGTTTAGTTGCTTAAGCACTTTTTCTTTGTCAGCCAATCCTATATTTTCTGTTATGGTTCTGTAAATTCATTCAGCCATTGCTTATTCCTTGGTATAAATAGAAGAAAAAAAGTATTTAAATCATTGCTTTCTCTCTGTCCTCACTAACCAAATTTCTCTTTTTGGATAACAGAAGACCAACATTTTCTGTGTTGAGCTTTTTTCCATCAACATACTTAATTTTTGTCTCTTTAGCTGGTATGGATATAGTGGGCCAAGTATAACCGTAGAGCACATGCAGATAGCGCCAAATAATTGTGCTATCAGCATGGGCGCCTAAATATAGAGCGGCATCATAACAAATATTGACAGTCTGAGCTACAGTCTGAGCTTAGTTTTTACCAGAACTGCCAATGTACAAAAAAATCAGGTACTGAAAAACATGTGATTAGTGCTGGGGAAGCTCCACTGGGTCATTTCCCAGACTGCAAAGTGTCAGGATTTATAAAAAGGCGCAATTGAATTGTACCCAACAAATGGGAATTGCGCCTATTTATATTATCACTGGCCTGCCAAAGGTGTTCTCGGCGGCCATTTGTTTTTTGCTTTCCTGGATAGCCTCACTTGTGAAGCTTCCAGGAGAACCAAAAAAAGGCATGTTTTTACATGTACGGGCATTGTCACCAGAGCATTACTGTGTCTTCCCGTACATTTACGAGCTTTGTTGTTACTGAACCAATACGGGCTTTGGTAACAGTCTGTTGTGTTTGGGGGTCTGTAAATACATAATCTATTCTAGAATTGGTTTTGTGTACTGGTGAGTAGTAAGTGTAGTCTTTCTCTGTTTGGTTTGTGGGCCGTCTGTGGTTTGCTGTGTTCCTCATGCGAAGACTTGCCATCAATTTCGGGTCTAGACTGCCCTTATAAGTGTGGATTAATCCACCACACTTTTTTGACTGAATTATCATGAATTGAACAAATCTTTCTGCCCATGATGACCAGTTTTGCATTTCTTTTGCAGCCATTCCAGCATTTGTTTATGGTCTCAGTGTTCCTCTGGGCCATTTCAGAAACTTTTTCTACCAGCCTCTTGGCCTGTCTCTTATTGCCAGAAGATAGCAGGGCCTTCTTCGTCCACAAAACCCTTCCGGTGGACGTGGTAGAGGTTAACACAGTGAAGGAGTTTAAGCATGCATAAGATAGGCATAAGACTATCCTAGATACAAGATAAGGCCAGGGACTAATAAAAGTATTTAGAAAATTGGGCAGACTAGATAGTCTGACACATTCTATGTTTCAATAGCACAGCCTAATTTTCCCCATTTTTCAATGGTAAACTTTGGTCTCTGTAAGCCCTGGAGTCCTACATAATCTGTACCTAGCTATGTATGTTTTTTAGTCTCCAATTCCCACAGCTATCACTGTCTTTTCTTCTCCCAGAAAAACACTGTGACATTATCTGTGCAATGCCAGGAATGCAAACAATAATGCGTGAAATAACTACCATGGATAAATACAGCATGTGAGGTTAGAAGACATCCACCTGGACGAGAAACGTAATATCCAATGCTCATTTCACCATGGGTATTACCACAGCCCACAGGTAATGTAATAGAAACTTAACTGTTGTAGTATTTTAAGGTAACAAAACCATTCTCCTTGTGTAACATGATTACAGGCTAGAAATAATCTGGCCTAGTTTAAAAACAATGAATGAGTCGTTATAAGAAGCGATTAAAGAATTGTTTTTGTACAGGCCTTGGGTATTCACACATAATACACCTAATGTTATGTTTACTTGTTAATGCGTTATAGTCAGTAATGTAGGAGGAATAGCCCATTTAAAATAGCAAAGATTACCAAATACTACCAAAGTATTACCAATGATTTTAAAAATATAAAGTATTATTTTTGTTTGTTATTTTATGGATTTTTATGTAAGAAATCTATTTTAATTGTAAGGTTGCTAAAATGGAAAAATAAACTATAATTCCCTAAAAATTGCAAGATTCCTTGATACAAATGGGAAGCGCTGGAGAACATGTGAACACAACAGTGTAATTATGTAAAATATAAATCCATTCCATATGAAGTGAAAGCGCACTCACAAATATAGGCCATGAAAAAACACAGGAAATGGGCTTCAATCTTCAATGATTTTAATAAATAAAAATATAAACTGCACACTTGGGTAATACAGTATAGGAAAATCCTCGCCAGGCAGTTAAGTCACTTACAGAATTTCACTGTAATGGTGCCAGAATGTGGGTAAAATAACAAATCCATATGAAAGTCCCAGCCATGGCATTCATTCTCCTGAGCAACCCAGGACGAGGAGTGACAGATATTCACCTGTCATTGCAGACCTGGGACATTTCTTTGGACATGTTAATCGACTCATTAGTTTCTGAGACAAAATTATACAATTATAGTTTTTTTCTCATAATTACCGTATTTGCTCGAATATAAGACGACCCTGATTATAAGACGACCCCCCAAACTTTTGATATTCCTTTAGGAAAAAAATTAAAAGCCTGAATATAAGACTACCCTATAGGAAACATTTTTAACTTGTATATATTCACATGTAAATTGCTTTTTAATATTTAATAAAAATTATGATATCAAAAAAATGCATTTTTTATTTTTATTTCCTTTTATGTGCCAATGCTGCCTCTCTCTCCCCCTCCCCCCAGCTTTTTCTCTCTCTCCCCCCCCCCCTTCCCTTCAGTGTTCTCTCTTCCCCCCTTAGTGTTGTCTCTGTCTCTCCCCTCAGTGTTATCTCTCTCCCCCTCCCTCCCACGTTGTCTCTCTCTCTCCATAATAGACGGAAGTGTCGGGCAGCATGGAGGATGTCTGCACATTGTGTAGACATCCACCGGCTGTTAGCGAGGGGGATCCAGGTCCCCTGCAGCTCTGCGGGGGACCTGGATCCCAGTCTTATAGTCTGACCTCGATTTATATATAGGCAGAGGCGTTGCTAGGTTTCCAAAAGATCTGGGGCTATAGCCCATAAGACTTTTTTAGTTTTTTATATGGAACCATACGGGCACTTACTAATATATGCTCATCGCTCTGAGCTTCATGTCAGTTTTGTAATTTAGGAGCCTTCACAGGGCCGGTCCTTCAATGGGGCAGCTGCCGCAGGCGGCACCCTGGCAGGGGCGGCACTTTGCTGATCTATGCAGCAGTCTTTTTTTTTTCTTGTGTCCAGGGGAGCTTGATTGAAGGAGGTCTCAGCCAATCAGGTGAGACTTCTCAACTCTCCTGATCAACTTAGAGTTCCGAAGCCTCCCATGATTGGCTGAGACCTCTATTACACTGCGCTTAAAGCAAAGAGATGCCTGCAGCAGATAAGTTAAAAACTGACAGTGTGTGAATGAGTTGTGTATGTCAGTGTGAGTATGTGCATGTCAGTGTGAGTATGTGCATGTCAGTGTGAGTGTGTGCATGTCAGTGTGAGTGTGTGCATGTCAGTGTCAGTGTGAGTGAGAGTGTGTGTGTCAGTGTGAGTATGTGCATGTCAGTGTGAGTGTGTGCATGTCAGTGTGAGTGTGTGCATGTCAGTGTGAGTGAGAGTGTGTGCATGTCAGTGTGAGTGAGAGTGTGTGCATGTCAGTGTGAGTGAGTGTGTGCATGTCAGTGTGAGTGAGAGTGTGTGCATGTCAGTGTGAGTGAGAGTGTGTGCATGTCAGTGTGAGTGAGAGTGTGTGCATGTCAGTGTGAGTGTGTGCATGTCAGTGCAGTGTGAGTGAGAGTGTGTGCATGTCAGTGCAGTGTGAGTGAGAGTGTGTGCATGTCAGTGTGAGTGAGAGTGTGTGCATGTCAGTGTGAGTGAGAGTGTGTGCATGTCAGTGTGAGCGAGAGTGTGTGTATGTCAGTGTGAGCGAGAGTGTGTGCATGTCAGTGTGAGCGAGAGTGTGTGTATGTCAGTGTGAGCGAGAGTGTGTGTATGTCAGTGTGAGCAAGAGTGTGTGTATGTCAGTGTGAGCGAGAGTGTGTGTATGTCAGTGTGAGTGTGTTGTGTGTGTATGTATGTAACTGGCTGTGTGTGTGTTGTGTGTGTATATGTAACTGGCTGTGTATGTGTTGTGTATGTATGTAACTGGCTGTGTATGTGTTGTGTGTGTATGCATGTAACTGGCTGTGTATGTGTTGTTGTGAATATGTATGTAACTGGCTGTGCATGTGACGTGTGGGACACATTAAGGAATTATTTTTTTATTTAAAAAAAAAAAAAAACCTTTCTGACTGGTGTGTGTGTGTAACTGGCTGTGTATGTGACTGACTGGATGTCTGTGAGGTGTGTGCATGTGATTGTCTCTGTGTATGTATGCTTTTCTGATGTGCCATTGTCTGGCTCCTACATTTTTTTGCTGGCTCCTAAAACTAAATAAAATTTGTCAAGCCCTGATATAAACATAAATCCTTCCTATGCTGTTTGGCAGTCCTGTAATAAAACATGTCACACATACACATAACACACATGTGTGACGTTATTTATTACAGGACTGCTAAACAGGATAGGAATGATTTATGATTTATATATATATATATATATATATATATATATATATATATATATATATATAGCATAAATCATTATGCATATATAGCATAAATCACTTATTTACATCCACCTTTGTGTATTTAAGCTATATATTGTTGGTTTGAGATTCCTTATTACAGGACTGCCAAACAGCATAGGAATGATTTATGTTATATATATAAATGTGTGTATATATATATATATATATATATATAACATAAATCATTCCTATGCTGTTTGGCAGTCCTGCAATAAGGAACCTCAAACCAACAATATATAGCTTAAATACACAAAGGTGGATGTACATAAGTGACCCCAACCTTCCCCTCTCTCCACCATACCCAGAGCTTACCTGAGTGGGAATAGACCTGCTCTGCATCTCCCACAAGGTGACAGCCAGTAAGGATTCCTTCAGAGCTGCTTCATTGTCCCACGTGGAGCTTCCTTCACATCCCTGTGATGATGCTGTGTAAAAGCCCTGCACTGATAGGATGCTCAGTGATGTGTCAGCCAATGAGTGCAGGGCTTTCACACACAGTAATGATGCTGTTTAAAAGCCCTGCACTGATTGGCTGACACATCACTCAGCCTCCTATCAGTGTAGGGCTTTCACACACTGTCTGTGTGATGTCAGGGGGCGGAGCTATAACGGAGCTGCAAAGACTCGGGGCTTTGATCATTACATTCGGGGCTTCAGCCCCCTTAGCCCACCCCTAGCGACGCCTCTGTATATAGGTCAGACTATAAGACAACCTCGAATATAAGACGAGGGATCTTTTTCAGAGCATTTGCGCGGAAAAAAACCTTGTCTTATATTCGAGCAAATACGGTATTATCAGCTTATAAAATTTGTTATTGAAAAAAGCATTCCTTGCCCCCACACTCCATTTCTCCTGCCTAGCTTTCATTACTGCCCCCACATCCCTTGCCACTGCCAGAACTTGCCCCTGCAAACCAGATTGCACTGCCAGGACTTGCACCTGAACATCTTGCAACTGCAAACCATATTACACTCCCAGGATTTACTGTACTCCCAGGACTTACCCCTGCACACTAGATTGCACTTCCTGGATTTGTTCCTGCACACCAGATTGCCCTACTAGGATTTGCCCCGGCACAGCAGATTATACTCACCGGACGATGCTCTCACACTGTGCATGGGGAAGTCATGTGACATCTGAACCTCTGACCTGCAAGAAGCGCAAGAGACAGCCTGACAATGTGGGTACACCTGGACAGGGCACTGACATTGGCTGCCTGCCCTTCCCACACAAATAAAAAGCTCCCCAGCCAGCCTTGCTGCAGAACCCCTAGCTCAGTCTCACAGCACACTGGTGTACCACAACACACCAGTTGCGCAGCACTGCTCTAAATCATTATTAACTTCAAAAAAGCTTTTCTGTTTCAGCTGTAAGGTCTTCAAAAAAGTGATGGGTTTCTATGTCAGTTGGCACTTATAATATTCAGAAAACTAAAACCAAAGAGTTTCCAGAAATGTAGTAAAAGAAATTCCTGACGTCTCTTGCTTGGTTTGTATTTTATGAGTAATAGACACATTCCATTTCAGCTCTGAGACATTCCATTTATGTTATGATGTTGGAATCTACAATACTGCCACTCCTTAGAGATACCCGCAAATACTTGGCTGAGTTTTCCAGACACACCTCTTGTACAAAGTCCAGGGTAGATTTCACTGACAGCTGTTTGCCTAAACTGGTATCATGCTTGAGAATTCAGGTTTATTTGCAAAGTATTATGATTCATAACTGTCAACTCTTAAAAGTTTGTAGGCTTACTACAAAATATGTTACTTCTTCTAAATGAGCATCTACAGTTATCTAGAAACCAGGCTATTTTTAATGGCTTAGACTGTATTTAGCCATTATTGTCAATCTTCCAAATAAAATAGATCTTTTAAATAAAATCATTTTACATTTTTTGATGGGGCATACAGTATTCTTTAAATTTAATGTTAACATGAAACATTGCTATTATAGTATATTTTAATAGGCAAACTGACTGTTGTATATGTTAATGACAAAAGTGACTGTGGCATGTTAATTGGTACCTGACAGTGGCTCATTTTAATTGGCAAAGTGAAGCTGTGACATGTTCTGTCGGGCAAAATAACATGTACTGTGGCTTGTTCTGCAGGGGCAGTTCTGTGGGACAAAGTGTCACTGTGCTATTTTCTATCCTTATTAGAGTTGAGCGGACACCTGGATGTTCGGGTTCGGCGGGTTCGAACTTGACCCCGAACCCCATTGAAGTCAATGGGGACACGAACTTTTGCCCACTAAAATGCCTCTAAAAAAGTCCTGGAAAGGGCTAGGGGGCTGCAAAAGGAAGTAAAATGTGGGTAAGAGTAGGACAAGTGCTCTGCAAACAAATATGGATAGGGAAATAACTTCAAATAACATAAAATACATACAAATTAAAAACACAGCTGAGCCATAAAATAGCACTAGATGGAATCTTTGATTTTAGCTTTGGAAGAACATAAATCTAAATCTAAAGCATGGCTGCCAGAAGGATCAACAGAATTATCCATTTGAGAGAGGGTTGGAGTGCAGGGTATTCTATTTATATTATCTATTATTCTCGTTTATACTAAGTGACCCATAGGTTGAGGAGGCGGTGACCGTGGCGGTGTAGGTGGAAGCGGCGCTGGAGGAGGAGGAGGTAGCCAGAATTTTTCAAAGTGCGCTGTAAGCACAGTATTTGACAGTTCTATTTGACTCTCAGATGTAATACATGTAATGCTATTGCTATTCTATAAACCAAAATAGAGTCAATTGACCTATTCGTATGAATGGGGAATTTATTTCGGTTTAAAGAATTGCAATAGCATTACATGTATTCTATAAACCGAAAGTCTATAAACCGAATGTCTTTCGGTTTATAGACTTTCGGTTTATGGAATACATGTAATGCTATTGGCTTTCTATAAACCGAAATAGAGTCCCCATTCAAAAGAATTTCTTATGAATGGGTACTCTATTTCAGTTTATAGTAAGCCAATAGCATTACATGTATTCCATAAACCGAAAGTCTATAAACCGAAAGACATTCGGTTTATAGACTTTCGATTTATGGAATACATGTAATGCTATTGCTATTCTATAAACCGAAAGTCTATAAACCAAATGTCTTTTGGTTTATAGACTTTCAGTTTATAGCCGAACCCCGAACTCCAACACGAACATACAGTGGAATGTCCGTGTTCGGGGTCCGAATACCGTAATGTTCGGTACGAAACCCGAACAGTGCGGTTCGAGTTCGCTCAACACTAATCCTTATAGCTAGGATAGCTTATCCAAGGCTATTTAAGTATTGTTAGGTCTGTCTTCTAAGTTTCTATCAATGAAGACCTTATTTAAATACAGGTTTGATTAAAAGTAGATTGGGCTACTGCTTTAGTCCTTGAACAGGTAGTTTTTTTATTTTTTTTATTTCCAGACCCCTGTAAATGCACATTATTTTGTAACAGCATAATGTTACATGGAAGACCATATCACTGTATTTCATTTTTGTACAGAAGACCCAAGGGTTGATATAAGTGTCGTTTCTACTTTTAAACAAAACACATACACAAGATGGCATCTGAGGTGTTGATGTCTGACCATGATTGCATTTACTTCCACAGAAACAAAAATAAATGAACTTCACAGGTGAATGCACTCCTATTGTGCTTTACTGTACAAATTCAAAAGTGAATACTTTTCTGCTCCATTAGTGTGAGCTTTTCAGACATTTGCAAGGCCAAATAATTATGTCCATAGAATCAATGTGGAATGCAATCTTAATTCCTTCTGGATATTTTTCAGGATTTAAGAAGTAAAATATTATATGGCAATCTGACACACATACTCCAATGTACAAAGCGCAATAAAGGTTCTCAAACAAAAAGTAGTAACAACATAATCATAATTGTTAGGGAAACGCTCATACATGTTTTGCATCCACAATTATATGTTGTGTTACAATGGAGTAGAATAATATTTTAATGTTGTACAATATTTTTTTTAATTAATTTTATTTATATTATACCCTTTTCTACACTTGCAAGCTAATCCTGTGATAAATGTCAACAAGATCTCAGATTATGACTCAGGTATGTATTAATATGTAAATAGTTTAGATTGTAAGCAAATCGTTATCTGAAAAATATAATAAAAGTACATGTTTAAAAGCAAATGAGTGATGCATTATGCATGTATCTACTTTTAGTAGCTGCATGTAAGGAGTGCCTTGTTCTCATTATCTATCCATTGTTATTATACACACCATAACTGAATGCACACATGCTGCATTTATGATGATACAGATTAAATTATAATAGCATGCATTCATAATCCTGTAGTAAACTCCACTCACCTTGTTTGGTGTTCAAAACGTACAACTCCTTTAAACCCAAGTCATTTAGTGACTTTGACATATCCAGCTCTTCTTTGCTTATGCCGTCCTTAAGCAAAATAACAGGGTCATGTTTAAATTCACACTTCTCACATACAACCGGAAGGATGCTTCTTAAAGGCACGGTAGGATTCACTCTCACAACAGTCTTCTGGGTACCAAGGAAATTTACAATGAGACGCACAGTTTTCTGTTGAAGACAGAAAAGGACAAGCCATTCAAAACCTTCCACGGGGAACGATGCAACCAGCTAACTCTTAAGATAACTTGGCGTGCAATGGAACACAGAATAGACTTCCTACTTACACTTGATACCTTCACATAGAGATCAAATGACTCACTACCATCAAGGGGAGGCTTAGATCAGTTACAAAAGGATCAGTCTTTCTCTATATACAAAGCGTTTAAGGTGTGCAATAATCAGTTTGACGCCACAATCACATCAGGAATATTTTTACACACGTGAAAAGGTGACCTATAATTCAGTAACGGAGTTTAGCCATGTTTATGTCATCCATTTGTTGACTATCCTATATGCTTTGTAATTATGGCATGACAAGAAAAACAAAACTAAAAATCTAAGTATCGATTTGTTGGTCACGCTGTAAACTCTGTTTTCCTTATACAAATTCTAATTTATATAAAAGTGTCCATACTGACAATTGTACTGCTTTTTCACATGGCTAGTCTTCTGAAATACTAAAGAACCTCCAACCACAGGTTATGTCTTTTTATTTTTGGTACAGAACATCTCAAAGATTCATAAAGCATTTTGTCACGGTCAACATGTGGAGAAAACAGGCAAGGTGGAGGTGAATCTAAGTATGCTGAGGAGGTCAAGTTGAAACTCGTTCGAGATCTGACCTTTAAAATGGCCCAAGGATAGTGTCCATACAAAAATATTACACATAAAAAAATAAAAACATGTTTTGTTTTTTTAAACAATGCATCTACATGCATCCACCTTCACAACATAGAGTTGTAAGCGGGATCAGGGTTTATTTTAAAACTAGACATTAAGCCCGTTAAATTAACGGGCACTAGAACATTTGCGGACGGGGGGGGGGGGGGGAGGGGGACATATGGGGGCAACATAAGGGCAAGCACCCTGGTGAGGGGGGGAGCCTTGAGGGCTGCCTCATCTTGATGGGAGTTGTGATCCTCCTGCAGTATTATTGATGCAGCAGGGGGATCACAACTCCCATCAAGATGAGGCAGCCCTCAAGGCTCCCCCTCGCCAGGGTGCTTGCCCCTATGTTGCCCCCTTATGTCGCCCCCCCCCCCCCCCCCGTGTTACTTACCACCTTAGCGTGGTGTGAAGTGGGCGGGAGGTGGGTAGCGTTGCTCCGCTCGCGCATGCGCAGTCTTTACAAAGTTACAGCTGAGTGATCAGCTGTAACTTTGTGCGCATGCGCAATGAGTAAATTCTCCTGCGATTGCGCAGGAGAATTTGCTCGAGAAATCTGTCAGCAGGGCTGGCCTTAAGTGTTCCGGCGCCCTGTGCGGGATTCCCCCATGGCGCCCCCCCTGATGTATGTATCTCTCTGCCTTCCCATGTTTGTCCCTTTCCTCTTCATTGCCCTGTTTGTCTCTCTCTAACTCCCCCATACCTGTTCTCTATCTCCCTCTATTCTGTCTCTCTCCTCCCCTTCCTCTGTTCTGTCTCTCTCCTGCCCTTCCTCTGTTCTGTCTCTCTCTCCCCCCCTGTTCTGTCTCTCTCCCACCCCTGTTCTGTCTCCCCCCCCCTGTTCTGTCTCTCTAGCCCTGTTCTGTCTCTCTCTCTCCCCATTCCCCCTGTTCTGTCTTTCTCTCCCTCCCTCCCTGTCTCTCTCTCCCCCTTCCCCCTGTTCTGTCTCTCTCTCCCCCCCTGTACTGTCTGTCTCTCTCTCTCCCCCTTCCCCCTGTCTCTCTCTCCCCCCTGTTCTGTCTCTCTCCCCCCCCCTGTTCTGTCTCTCTCTACCCCCTGTTCTGTCTCTCTCCCCCCCCCTGTTCTGTCTCACCCCCCCTGTTCTGTCTCTCTAGCCCTGTTCTGTCTCTCTCTCTCCCCATTCCCCCTGTTCTGTCTTTCTCTCCCTACCTCCCCGTCTGTCTCTCTCTCCCCCTTCCCCCTGTTCTGTCTCTCTCCCCCCCCCCCGTACTGTCTGTCTCTCTCGCTCCCCCTTCCCCCTGTTCTGTCTCTTTCTCCCTCCCTCTGTTCTTTCTCTCTACACCCTGTTCTGTATCTCTCTCTCCCCCTTCCAGCTGTTCTGTCTCTCCCCTCCAGCTGTTCTGTCTCTCCCCCTCCCCCTGTTCTGTCTTTCTCTCCCTCCCTCCCTCCCCCTGTCTGTCTCTCTCTCCCCTTTCCCCCCTTTCTGTCTCTCTCCCCCCGTTCTGTCTGTCTCTCTCTCTCCCCCTTCCCCCTGTTCTGTCTCTCTCTCCCTCCCTCTGTTCTTTCTCTCTACCCCCTGTTCTGTATCTCTCTCTCCCCCTCCCCCTGTTCTGTCTCTCCCCCCTCCAGCTGTTCTGTCTCTCCCCTCCCCCTGTTCTGTCTCTCCCCCCTTCCCTGTCTCTCTCTCCCCCCTGCCTGCCCTTCCTCTGTTCTGTCTCTCTCTCCCCTCCTGTTCTGTCTCTCTCCCCCCCTGTTCTGTCTCTCTCTCCCCCCCTGTTCTGTCTCTCTCCCCCCCTGTTCTGTCTCTCCCCCCTGTTCTGTCTCTCTAGCCCTGTTCTGTCTCTCTCTCTCCCCATTCCCCCTGTTCTGTATTTCTCTTCCTCCCTCCCTGTCTGTCTCTCTCTCCCCCTTCCCCCTGTTCTGTCTCTCCCCCCCCCCCCCTGTACTGTCTGTCTCTCTCTCTCCCCCTTCCCCCTGTTCTGTCTCTTTCTCCCTCCCTCTGTTCTTTCTCTCTACCCCCTGTTCTGTATCTCTCTCTCCCCCCTCCAGCTGTTCTGTCTCTCCCCCTCCAGCTGTTCTGTCTCTCTCCCTCCCCCTGTTCTGTCTTTCTCTCCCTCCCTTCCCCTGTCCTTCTCTCTCTCCCCCTTCCCCCTGTTCTGTCTCTCTCTCCCCCCCTGTTCTGTCTGTCTCTCTCTCTCCCTCTTCCCCCTGTTCTGTCTCTCTCTCCCTCCCTCTGTTCTTTCTCTCCCCCCTGCCCTGTCTCTCTCTCCCCCCTGCCTGCCCTTCCTCTGTTCTGTCTCTCTCCCCCCCCCCGTTCTGTCTCCCCCCCCCCTGTTCTGTCTCTCCCTCCCTGTTCTGTCTCTCTCTCCCCCCCTGTTCTGTCTCTCTCCCCCCCCTGTTCTGTCTCTCCCCCCTGTTCTGTCTCTCTAGCCCTGTTCTGTATCTCTCTCTCCCCATTCCCCCTGTTCTGTCTTTCTCTCCCTCCCTCCCCGTCTGTCTCTCTCTCCCCCTTCCCCCTGTTCTGTCTCTCTCTCCCCCCCCCTGTTCTGTCTGTCTCGCTCTCTCTCCCCCTCCCCCCTGCTCCGTCTCTCTCTCCCTCCCTCTGTTCTTTCTCTCTACCCCCCTGTTCTGTATCTCTCTCTCCCCCTTCCAGCTGTTCTGTCTCTCCCCCTCCCCCTGTTCTGTCTTTCTCTCCCTCCCTCCCCCTGTCTGTCTCTCTCTCCTCCTTCCCCCTGTTCTGTCTCTCTCTCCCCCCCTGTTCTGTCTCTCTCTCTCCCCCTTCCCCCTGTTCTGTCTCTCTCTCCCTCCCTCTGTTCTTTCTCTCTACCCCAATGTTCTGTATCTCTCTCTCCCCCTTCCAGCTGTTCTGTCTCTCTCTCCCTCCCTCTGTTCTTTCTCTATACCCCCCTGTTCTGTATCTCTCTCTCCCCCTCCCCCTGTTCTGTCTCTCCCCCCTCCAGCTGTTCTGTCTCTCCCCCTCCCCCTGTTCTGTCTCTCCCCCCAGCCCCTGTCTCTCTCCCACCTGCCCCTGTCTCTATCTCCCACCCCTCCCCTTCCTTTGCCTTCAAAGGTGGATACAGGGAAGGGGCGGAGCTAATCAGCTGAGCGGTGTAGCTCCGCCCCTACCCTGTGAAGCAGATCAGTGTCTGCTTCACTGGGAGCCCAGGTCAGCAAGAGAAGGTGCTGCTCGGGCTCCCCATGCTTAATGCAGGCATGGGGAGCCGAGCAGCACTTTCTCATGGTGCCAGTGGCTACCCGTGAAGCAGACGCTGCTCTGCTTCACAGGGTGGGGGCGGAGCTACACCGCTCAGCCGGTTAGCTCCGCCCCCTCCCGGGATCTAGCAGAGCATGCCGCGCAGAGGGCTGGTGAGGGGGGATCTTTAGATCTCCCCCACCCAGTGCCTCTACCGGCTTTTTTTTTTTTTTTTCTTTGGGCGGGAGGGAGTGTCTGCGTTCCAAGTCCCAAGGCTGTCCGTGGGGCACATGCGCAGTAGCGCAATCCCACGGACACAGGGACTGGACGCAGAGACACTTCAACTTTATTAAAGAAGGATTATTTGATACTGTCAATGTTTTTCTCTGTTCTATTTTACAACTTTAGCGTTGTGTGTGTTTAAATAAAAGTGCCTGCGTGCTTCTTAAATGAATCTCCCCATATCAAATACAGTTTTTTTTAAAGACAGATAAAGCTATCACTTGAGACCATTTTTTTGAGACTTAACACTTTGTGGTTTAAAAAAAAAAAAATTCTGGGACACAGTATTTATCTTCCCTCTATCTCTCTGATACAAGATCAAAGTCTACCAATGGGGAAGGATTTTGACAATCAGTGTTCACACAACACTGATTGTCATTTACTGAATTTTTATTTATTTATTGCATGTGATTTATTTTCACATAGATCACATCCATGAATGCAAAAAATAATGATTGATCCAGGCCTGCCTAATGTCTGTCTCAGCTATTCCAGGCTGACAGACCCTTTTCTGGGTGTTTCAAACTTACCTCCATCTTTGTCATGAAGGGGTTGAGGAGGGGCAGGATTATTTTGCCCAGCCCTCATTCATAAACAGGAGTCAGGGACATTAAGAACAGCCCCTGGCATGTTTTCATTAATAGGGAGATGGTGCAATGTATTCGTAATGTCCAAGGTCCTCCAAAAATGGCCCCAAAACAAACCAAATTCCTCCTCATAGAAATCCATGGGGGGTACTGAAGCTACCACTATGATTCAGTGCATTTTGTCCCAGATATCAGCATGGGATTGGCTATGACATTTGAATTGCAGACTTATTTGGAGGCTACCTGAGTAGCTTGTAATTAGAAATTCCCAGTGTGTCACTGATGTGCACCAAATACCGGCAAATTTGTAGGCACAATTTCACGGTCCATTATCAGAGATATTGGGTCGTCCCCTCATGTACTAACACACAAACATAGAAGCCTCTAGTTTCTCGCTTTTTGTTAAATAGGAAAAATATATATATTTCAGTACCAGGTAACAATGTAGAAATCTGTACAAGGTTAATATAACTGATATCCTAGGAAAGGAGTGCCAATAGATAAACATCCTAGTTATAAAATACTTGCTCCATAGGGCTTGATGCATATACAAATATGATAACATATTGTCTTATTCTGCTTCATACTTTAAATAAGTAATTTTTTTAAAGATAAGCACAAATGTTTAGATTCAGAAATATAGCATACATATAAGTAGAAGAAAAAGTCTGCTTTACATTGAGGAATTCTACAATCTTTCTCCACACTGTGCAGGAAAAATTACTAAGTAGGTCTAAACCCTTTTCTCTCTGCTCCATTGAAAAAGAGGCACATACAATGTTATGAAAGACATAGTACATTGGCGTCCAACTGCGGCCCTCCAGCTGCTGCAGAACTTCAAACCCCATAATTCCCCACCAGCTTTTTAGAATGGCAGGGAATTATGGTAGTTGTAGTACAAATACAGCTGGAGGCCCACAGTTGGACGCCTAGGACATAGTGGGATCACAATTGGTGACTTGTGGGTGTGTAAGCATAAGTAATCGATACAGTAAACATTTCTAGATGTATACACACTACTTTCAAATGAAAACAGAAAAGGTTACTACATATACATACAACACACAAAACCTTAATGCAGTACAACACTTAATAATGTATAATACTGAACTTTTGAGTATTCCTTTGCAACATGGAAATATGGAAACAATATTCTACAGATATTGTACTTTTGTACACCATCTATTTATTTATAAAGGCTGACCTTTGTTAAAACTTACCTCAGGAATCCTTGGGGGAGGTTTTCTGACTTTTACTTCAGGAACTTTCTCTTTCAGGCACAATGTTTTTACATCCAAGGTTCCTATATGAGTGTTTGGCCTTAAAGTCAAGGAGTGATGAGATGTTCCAGGCTTAATCTCCAATATATGATGGGCAGGATTCAAGTGATATTGGCTGCACAAATCCACCAAGAGGTCCATGACTGCTTTACTGAAGAGAAGAAAAAGAAAAGGATGTTAGATCAGACTATAATAATGCATAGCTCTATTAAAGCTGGCCCTCAACCACCTTACCCATTGTGCAGATTGTATAAACCATAGATAATAATTCTCAGAGGCCATGGTGTTAAGTAAATTAACACCATGGCCTATTGGATGTCACACGATACTTTGAAGTGTGATGCAGTCGGCACACACTGCCCCCTCGTGTTTCGCTGCACTGGAGAAAAATAAACATTAGTCCCAGCGGTAAGGGGCACCATGTAGAGGATGTCAATACATGGGCACTAGGTTTCATTTCCTGGTCACTATGGCAACCAGGCTCCTGGGGTCTGTCGAGCCCTGTGCTTACCCTAACTCTAATGTAACCCTAACCATTATGTTAACTGTAAGGCTTTTTTTGCATTGTTACCAACTGCCCCTAAGGGCAGTTGGCAACACTTCCAAAGCTCTTACCCACATGAGGGCATTGGCATATTGGAGGAGCATGCTGCCTGTTTTCCTCTGTGGAGCGATCATGGGTGACGTAGGCAAGAAATTGCGGTGTTGCTTAATGCCTCAATATCAATGTATTACAGCAACACTGTCCAACACTCGTTCCACTGCAGGACGTGTCATGTCCTATGTCACGAAGGGGTTGGCATGCAGGGACGTATGCTAATTTCTCCACTTCACAACAGTATTGGTATACAGGCAAACAGGAGTTCCATGGTTCCAGAGGACGGATTCCTAATGTCATGGGTGCCAGTTATTGCATTCATGTGCAATATTGGCTCCCACAATCATTGCTCATCTCTAAAAGAATCAAAAGCTGTAATATTCCATCAACACTTACATGGTATGTGATGCCAACTCTATATATTTACTGCACACGTGTACACCTACAGGTGTTTGCAGCTTATGCTAAGAGTCGACACAACTCATTGATGCTCAGGGAGTCACCTGAATATAGAGAGATTTGGAGCTATTCACTAACTCTGAGGTGCAGGCAGGTTGGATTTGATTTAAGTCATGATTTAAATCACTAGTCAGTAAGACTCATTTAAATCGATTTAAATCATGAAAAGACGCCTTCTTGCTGGTAGTTAAAAATCTTAAATGTTTGCAACCAGATAAAAATTTCATATTTAAAATAAGCAGTCAGATTAGTTAAATGGCTATTTCAGAACTGGTTTTAGTTTAATATGTTAATCACTCTTATTTAGAGAGAGCTACTTTTCTTAAATATTTAACATTCAGCAGGGCCAACTAAGCTCTTGTAGCAGGAGAAACTCAATCTTTGCAAAAGAATAGAAGTATAAGAAATATATAGGTGCCTCATTTTTTTCTAGGCCTTAAATGTATATATGTATCATGAGAAGTTCAGCTGGCTCTGACTTCCATGTAATTAAAAATAAATAGGATTAGGCAAGGAAAGCTGTTTTTTTTTTTAGAAAGCATCTAATTTAAACAACCAACCAACATAATTAAAATCTCTAAAATCTATCTTGAGCATAGATCAGTAGTCAGGCTTCTATCATGTCTTGAATTATTTATGGAATGCCACATAAAACGATCCCTTGAAAGTAAAGACATGGCAGCTGAATCTGTAAAGTTAGCCCAAACAGAACTTAATTTGTGGTAAAGAGAGGTAGCTGCTTACCTCCATGTCAGATTTCCTTAACTATTTTAAATCTCTGCAAAGGTACCGTAAGGTACCGTAAGGTAGCACAGGTGGCTGTGGCTCCCAAGGGGAGGGGGGGGGGGGTAGATCGCCCGCTCCCCCCAGGCTCTCCATCAGGGGGTTTACTTACCTGATCGCTGCTGTGCAGGTCCGCGGCTGTGAGGGAAGCGCTGTGCGCTCCCCTCCAGTCACGCGGCTTCAATAAAGTTTGTTTGAAAAAAAAAAATGCGACCGGAGTTACTCTGGTCGCATTTTTTTTTTTTTAAACAAACTTTAATGAAGCTGCGCGGCAGGAGGGGAGCGCAGAAAGCTTCCCTCACAGCCGCGGACCTGCACTGGGAGACAGCAGCAAGGCGGTTAAGTACTGGGGAAAGGTTTTTTTTTAAATCCTGGCATATTAAGGGGCATATTGGAGGGGCAAAATCCTGGCATATGGAGGGGCAAAATCCTGGCATATTGGAGGGGCAAAATCCTGGTATATTGAGGGGCATATTGGAGGGGGAAAATCCTGGCATATTGAAGGGGGAAAATCCTGGCATATTGAGGGGAATATTGGAGGGGCAAAATCCTGGCATATTAAAGGGCAAAAAATTGGCATATTAAATGGAAAAAAATGGCATATTGAGGGGAAAATACTGGAATATTAAATGGCATATGAGGGGCAAAATACTGGCATATTGAGGAGCAAAATACTGGCATATTAAGGGGCAAAATATTGGCATATTAAATGGCATATTGAGGGGTAAAATACTGGCATATTAAATGGCAAAATACTGGCATATTGAGTGGCTAAATACTGGCATATTGAGTGGCAAAATAGTGTGTCTCAGGTTTTTTGTGTATTGGTGTCACTGTGTGTGTGTAAGTGGTAAGGGTGTGTGTAAGTGTCACTTTCTGTATAAGGGTGTGTGTGTAAGTGTCACTTTCTATGTAAGGGTGTGTGTGTAAGTGTGTCACTGTGTCTGTGTAAGGGCGTGTGTCACTGTGTCTGTGTAAGGGATAAATAGAGCTCATCAACTGCAAGCTAGGTTCATCAGTTGCAGGCACTCTTTTCCTCTTCCTCAAATAATTTCCAGTAGTGTATAAGCAGAAAATAGCAGGAGGTAGGGTAAGTATACAACATTTATTAAGAAGAACATGTAGTATCTTACATGGATTGCTCCAGATGAACAGCTCAGCAGTAGGTCTCTGAGGGTCAATGCAGAGAGAATAAAAATAATAAAAACTAGTAAAAACAAGGAAGTCTTTACAAATCCAAAGATGAAGCCAAAGGTGGCTATTTGCAGAAAAAAGTACAGGTCCCACGGACGCGTTTCACCTTAATGAAGGCTTCCTCTGGCATGTGACAGCTGTACTTTATGTTGGTCCTTAAATATCCATCCATGGTGAGTAATTGGCATCTACTTCCTTGTTCCGTTTGATGACGTCATCATGACTAGGCAATATCATGTGATTACCAAACATCATGGAAGTCAACCATGTGGTTGGCTTGGATGGCAGTGTATACATATACAGAGCAGTACAAAAAAAAACACGGGAAGACAGGAAGCAAGATGATAGTCTCCGTTTACAGACAGCTATAACGATATATAGATGATCTCTTTTTTATTTGGAAGGGAGATTAGGCCGGTCTAGATGGCTTTCTTGGACACTTGGGAAAAAATAATAATAATATTGTCCTCAACACTGTATGCAGCAAAGGAAATATACAATTTTTGGATTTGGAGATTTTCGTTGATGAGGGTCTAAGAGAAAACTAAGACGTTCTTCAAAAAAGTAGATTCAAACAGCTTCATCAACTATAGTATCTGCCATCACCTACCGTGGCTAAGAGGCATTCCCAAAAGTCAGTGCATGAGATTGAGAAGCAATTGCACTGACACTGATACATATCAGCAACAAGCTCATATCCTGAAGAGTAGATTTGAGGAGAAAGGTTATGACACACTCAGTATAGAAAAAACTATACTAGATATAGGATCCACCAGTAGGGTTATACTGCTTCAACCCAAAAACAACCCTCTAGTGATAGATAGTAAACCAAATATACCTTTTGTTTTTGACTATAATAACAAGTCATCTCAGATTAAAAGAATTATAAAGAAACACTGGAATATCCTTCAAAAGGATGACACTTTAAAAAACTTTATTCCAGAAAAGCCAAGGGTAGTATTCAGAGGAGCCCCTAACCTTAAAGATAAGCTTACGAAAAGCTTTTTCGAAAAACAAACCCAACATAAAAAGAATAATCCACATCACTTTTTGACACAGAGGGTTGGCTTCTATGGATATAAGGGCTGTGAGGCATGCAGGATGTCTGCATCACAAAAATACCCTATCACCAAGTATCATTCATTTTCAAATAAAAGAGAATTTTCAATCGAACAATTACTAACATGCTCTCCACCAGTGGCGTCCCGAGGGGGGGGGGGGGGGTGCGGGGGGTGCGGACTGCAACAGTTGACACCTCCAGCGGGGGTGACACCGGTGCTGCCGGCACCCCCCACACCGCGTTGCACATCCGGTGACTGTGTTTCCCTCCTCCGTGCAGGAGGGAAGACTGCACAGAGGAGGCGTCTGTCCAGGGACACGGAGCAGCCATTCGGTAAGTGATGGGGAAGGGGGGAGGAGGGTGGTTGAAAACGAGCACTTTTATGGCACAATATTACTGGGCTCTGACTGGCACACTATTACTGGGCTCTGACTGGCACAATATTACTGGGCTCTGACTGGCACAATACTACTGGTATCTGACTGGCACAATATTACTGGGCTCTGACTGGCACATTATTACTGGCACAATATTACTGGGCTCTGACTGGCATAATATTACTGGGCTCTGGGTGGCAAACTGTTACTGGGCTCTGACTGGCACACTATTACTGGGCTCTGACTGGCACACTATTACTGGGCTCTGACTGGCACAATATTACTGGGCTCTGACTGGCACAATATTACTGGGCTATGACTGGCACACGTAATGGGCTCTGAGTGGCACAATATTACTGGGCTCTGACTAGCACACTATTACTGGGCTCTGACTGGCACACTATTACTGGGCTCTGACTGGCACACTATTACTGGGCTCTGAGTGGCACAATATTACTGGGCTCTGACTGGCACAATATTACTGGGCTCTGACTGGCACAATATTCCTGGGCTCTGACTGGCACACTATTACTGGGCTCTGACTGGCACAATATTACTGGGCTCTGACTGGCACACTATTCCTGGGCTCTGACTGGCACACTATAACTGGGCTCTGACTGGCACACTATTACTGGGCTCTGACTGGCACAATATTAAAGGGCTATGTAGGTCGAACATCTAGAACCTTAAAAAAGAGAATGGGGGAGCATGTTTGGAATATTAGAAAAGGTATAACGCAGCATTCTCTCTCCAAGCATTTCCTGGAAAAACACAATAAAAACCCGAAAGGCATCAAATTCTTGGCCATTGATAAAGTAAAAAAGCATTGGAGAGGAGGCAATAATATAAAGGAAATGGGCAAGACGGAAATGAAGTGGGTGTTTGATGCAGACACCCTGCAGCCCAAAGGGTTAAATGCAGATTTAGATTTGTTTAATTTGTCGTGAAAAAATATTTTTATGTAGTTTTATGTAATTTTTATGAATAATGAATCATTTTTATGAATAATTTATGAATAATTTGTTATGAAAGACTCTTTACAAGATGCAATTGTGTCAAGATCAAATTGAGGTCAGACTATAAGACAGGGATCCAGGTCCCCTGCAGAGTTGCAGGGGACCTGGATCCCCCTCTCTAACAGCAGGGGAATGTCTGCGCGATGAGCGCAGACTCCCCCTGCTGCACCCCAGCACGACTGCCGGGACTTCTATGATGAAGCCGGGTACTTCCGGCTTCGTCATAAATGTCCCGCAGTCGTGCCGGGCCGCAGAAGGGGGAGTCTGTGCTCATCGCGCAGACATCCTCTGCTGCCCCGCTAGCCACCAGGGAGAATCGGGCAACCGGGGGATGTCTGCACAATTGTGCAGACATCCTCCATGCTGCCCGACACGGCAGTCTATTATGACGGACCGGCTGTCCGCCATAATAGACTGAAGTGTCGGGCAGCATGGAGGATGTCTCCAAAATTTAAGAAGCTTGGTGAGCACAAACACACTTGTATTATTGGAGCCTTGCAGGAACCATAGCAGATTAATATCATCTTGCAGAGTTACAATATTTACATTTGAATAGCTGTCTGTAAACGGAGACTATCATCTTGCTTCCTGTCTTCCCGTGTTTTTTTTTTGTACCGCTCTGTATATGTATACACTGCCATCCAAGCCAACCACATGAATGACTTCCATGATGTTTGGTAATCACATGATATTGCCTAGTCATGATGACGTCATCAAACGGAACCAGGAAATAGATGCCAATTACTCACCATGAAGGGATATTTAAGGACCAACATAAAGTACATCTTTGGATTTGTAAAGACTTCCTTGTTTTTACTCGTTTTTATTATTTTTTGTTTTTATTCTCTCTGCATTGACCCTCAGAGAGCTACTGCTGAGCTGTTCATCTGGAGCAATCCATGTAAGATACTACATGTTCTTATTAACCCCTTGGCGACACAGGACGGACTAGGTCCGTCCTGTGTGCCGAGGCGTTAGTGACACAGGACGGACCTAGTCCGTCCTGTGTCAAAACGAGCACTGAAAGCGGAGTTTTTCCGCTTTCAGTGCTCAAGCGGCATTGTAACGATGCTTCCGTGTGGAAGCATCGTACAATGCTAAAAAAAAATGCCCGTCGGCATTTCGATCGCTCCGGAGAGCGATCGAAATGCCGGTTTTAAAGGCACAGTGCCTTTAAAACGCGGGCATTTAAAAAATGAGCATAGGAAGCGAATTTTTCGCTTCCTATGCTCAGAAAGTGTTCCTGATTGCCTCGCAAGTCGAGGCAATCAGGAACACAAAAAAAAAATGCACGATCTTGGTCACTGAGTGACCAAGATGGCGCTGCCCTTCTAAGGGCAAGAGCACAGGAGGCAGGAAGTACCTGCTTCCTGTGCTCTCTGGCTGTCACACGATTGCCTCTTCACAGAGGCAATCAGTGACTGCCAGGCACACTGACAGGCAGTGGGGATGCTCTCCTGAACATCCCCACTGACTGGTCAGATCAATATTAACTCTATATTGATCTGACCAGTTATGATCTGTCTCCCTCTCCTCACATTTTTTTTAGTGAGGGAGAGAGACAGATCAAAGTTCTAAAAGTAAGTAAAAGTTAAAAAAAACAATAAATACACAACACACAAATAATAAAACAATAAAAAAAAATTTATTAAAGCAATTCCCTGCGTTTAACCCCTTCCCTGCCACTGATCTTGCATAAGCAGTGATCGTGCACATCAGCGCATTTATTTTTGCTGTTTGTGCATTTTTTAGGGGTTAATTTTTTTGTACTGTAATTTATTACAGTACTAAAAAGGCTATTCTAAGAGTTATTAACCCCTTATTTGCCGTCGATCACTGCTTACGCAATGATATTGACGCCAAAGCAATTTTTATCTGTCTGCATATTTTTTTTTTTTTACACATACCCGCTAGGGGATTACATGTAAAGTAAAAATATTTGAGTTTTTTTTTTTAAGCTGCCTGAGCGCATAGCGATCAGTAACAGCGAATTAGTGGCAAAGGCGGTTTGGTGATTTCTCAATTAAGCTCACCATTCGCCCTGGTCAGATCAAAATTAATCGGATCAATATTCACAAATATTGATCTGCCTCCTTCTCCTCACTTACATTTTTGTGACGGAAAGAGACAGATCAGTATTAGTGATATAAAATAACATTTTATAAAATTAGCAGGTTTTATGAAAGTCTTTCACTGTGTATTAACCCCTTCCCTGCCATTCATCACTGTGTAAGCAGTAATCCTGCACAGCAACAGTATGTTTTGCTGTCTGCACTGTTTTATGGATTAATTTATTTGTACTGTAATGTATTACAGTACTAGATAGGCTCTTCTAAGAGCTATTAACCCCTTCTTTGCTCGAGATCACTGCTTACGCACTGATTCTGAGGCCGCGGACTCAGGGTTCGATTTTGACCCTATTCAGCTTTCTGATACATCATCTAGCGATGTATCGGTGGCTGCTGAGCCCTTGCCACAAGTAGTGATGGGGGTCTACCGATAAAAAAATATATGGTTTGGTGGGGGTAAATTACATTGGCTGGCTTCAAAGATATATCCCATAAAGGACACGGACGCAGGTTGACTACATGTCAAAATTCCAAGTTGGAATTTTGAGATGCGCATCTCACAAATGTTGCCTTCTAGCCAAAAACAAACCAACAAACCTATGCATGGGTGCTATCCCTGTACTCGAGAGATGTTGCTGAACACATATTGGGTTGTTGTTTGGCAGTGACATATACCAGAATCTGTGAATTCATGCCTGAAGTACAATGCATGTGGGAAAAAAAACTCCCAAAAAAGTACTACCACAAACTTTTACAAAGGCTGGTGGTAGAATTAGTACCTATACAGTATTAAAATACCACCATTTGAAATACCTTAGGATGTCTATTTTCCAAAAATATATGGTTTGATGGGGTAAAATTCATTGGACGGCTTCAAAAATGTTCCAAATGGAACATGGGCGCAGGCTGACTACATGTCAAAATTCCAGGTTGGAATTGCGCACCCCCTAAATGTGGAATTTTAGACCCAATACAAACCAACAAACCTATGCATGGGGGGTATCCCTGTACTCAGGAGATGTTGCTGAACACATATTGAGGTGTTGGTTGGCAGTGGCAAATACCAGAATCTGAAAATTCCTGCCTGAACTACAATGTGTGTGGGGAAAAAATGACATCCCATCCCTTTGACATAGGTTGGTGGTAGAATTAGCACTTGGAAAGTGTTAAAATACCACAATTTTAAATACCCTAGGATGTCTAGTTTTCCAAAATATATGGTTTTATGGGGTAAAATACTTTGACAGGCTTCAAAAGTGTCCCAAATGGAACATGGGCGCAGGCTGACTACATGTCAAAATTCCAAGTTGGAAATGCACCCCCCCCTAAACGTGGCCTTTTAGCCCCCAAATAATCTAACTAACCTACACATGGGTGCTATCCCTGTACTCAGGAGATGTTGCTAAACACATATTAAGGTGTTGTTTGGCACTGACACATAATAGGATCTGTGAATTCATGCCCGATGTACAATGAATGTGAAAAACAAATTACTATCCATAACATTGACATAGGCTGGTGGTAGAATTAGTGCATGAAAAGTGTTAAAATACTACCATTTGAAATACCCTAGGGAGTCTAGTTTTCAAAAATATATGGTTTTGTGGGGTAGAATACACTTTTTGGCTTCAAAAATGTCCCAAATGGGACATGGGCGCAGGTTTTCTGCACGTCAGAATTCCAAGTTGGAAAACCAAAAAGCGCACCTCTCAAATGTGGCCTTTTAACCCCCAAATAACCTAACCAACCTATACATGGGTGGTATCCCTGTACTCAGGAGATGTTGCTGAACACATATTGAGGTGTTGTTTGGCACTGACATATAACAGGATCTGTGAATTCATGCCCAAAGTACTATGTATGTGAAAAAAAATTACTATCCATAACATTGACATAGGCTGGTAGTATAATTAGTGCATGGAAAGTGTTAAAATACTACCATTTGAAATACCCTAGGGTGTCTAGTTTTCAAAAATATATGGTTTTGTGGGATAGAATACACTTTTTGGCTTCAAAAATGTCCCAAATGGGACATGGGCGCAGGTTTTCTGCACGTCAGAATTCCAAGTTGGAAAACCAAAAAGCGCACCTCTCAAATGTGGCCTTTTAACCCCCAAATAACCTAACCAACCTATACATGGGTGGTATCCCTGTACTCAGGAGATGTTGCTGAACACATATTGAGGTGTTGTTTGGCACTGACATATAACAGGATCTGTGAATTCATGCCCAAAGTTCAATGTATGTGAAAAAAAATTACTACCCAAAACATTGACATAGGCTGGTAGTATAATTAGTGCATGGAAAGTGTTAAAATACTACCATTTGAAATACCCTAGGGTGTCTAGTTTAAAAAAATATATGGTTTTGTGGGGTAGAATACACTTTCTGGCTTCAAAAATGTCCCAAATGGGACATGGGCACAAGTTTTCTGCATGTCAGAATTCCAAGTTGGAAAACCAAAATGCGCACCCCCTAAATGTGGCCTTTTAGCCCCAAAACAAACCAACAAACCTATGCATGGGTGGTATCCCTGTACTCAGGAGATGTTGCTGAACACATATTGAGGTGTTATTTGGAAATACCCCTTCACATTTTAAGGTAATGTTTACCTAAATTGCAATATATGTGAAAAATTAAAAAAAAAGATTTTTTGCTGCAAACTTTGGCATAGATTGGTGGTAAAATGGCTACATGAAATGTGTCAAAATACCCCAAGTTAAATGCCCTGAGTTGTCTAGTTTTCAAAAATATGTACATGTTGGGGGTCATTCATGGATTTAGTACAGAAATCAGTGTTACAATGTCACTATCGCTAATTTTGAAAGAAGGGATTTTAAAATAGCTTTGCACCACTTATAGTTCTGGCCCTGTAACATGAATAAAAAAGCACAAAAACATAAAAACATGGGCTATTTCTGAACTCAGGACATATATTAGAAACTTTTTAGCAGTGTTTTTTTGTTGTCTCTTGTACATGAGTATACGATTTTTCAAATAAAAGTCATAAAAAAATAATTTTTTCAATTTTTTTGCCATATTTTATTATTTTTTTTACATCAAATTATATGCTATTATCAAAATAATGGTATCAAAAGAAAGCCCTTCTTATGACGATAAAAACGATATATAGTTTGTGCGGGTACACTAAATGAGACAGAAATAAATTACAGCAAAACACAAACTGCTCAGAAATGTTAAAACAGCCCATGTCACCAAGCGTCGGACAAGCCAAAAAAGTCATGTCACTAAGGGGTTAATACATTTTGTATACTTACGCTACCTCCTGCTATTTTCTCCTTATACACTACTGGAAATTATTTGAGGAAGAGGAAAAGAGTGCCTGCAGCTGATGAACCTAGCCTGCAGTTGATGAGCTCTATTTATCATGAAAGCTTTGTGAGTGCAACAGCTAATATTTACCATTTTCCCCTGAAAGTTAAAATTGTGCTACTCTATGCTTTGTGTTCTTTTTCTTTTGCATATGTTCCTTGATCATTTACCATCTGCATAAGAGTGATCATCACTTCAGGCAAATATTAGCATTCCTTATTGCTATTTGTTTTGGTGGGGGTTACTGAGCGCACCTACCACCTTTTCTGTGTGTTTAAGTTTTCTATTGTTTAATCAAGTGTTATCTGATCGCAGTTGGGTATATATGTGCTGTGTAAACCACAAATAAATGTTCTCTTTCTGCTTATAGCGGAGGTTCCAGAGGTGTCTATCTTTTCCAGGGGTTCCAAGCAGATCATTTCCCTAAAACGAGCAGAGGGCCTACTACGTCGGGTAGGCAGCTCGTTTCATTTTTAACTCCCTCCTTCTGGACAGAGCCAGCTCGGGCTGGTCCTACCCGGGCTAGTCCGGTGATGGCTCTCCGAAGCTCCATAATAAATCCAAGGGCAATAATAAAAAAATGAACGGCACACGAACAATCCAGGGGCAAGTAATCCAGTATGCAGTGCAAGAAAGTACAAACCAATACATATTCCATGTAATTACATATTCATAGAAGTAGATAAGTAGGTACCAGTGCAAATAAATAATAATAAAAAAAAATTCTCTCTATATCACCCTCATTTATTAAGGACAACATCATGTGCATTATTATACATCTGCATGAATTATAATATCATCTCTCCTAACCATAGAAAATGTAAAAAATGGGCTCGGCAACAATCGCCTAGTGGTATAGGTATTCAGCTCCTGGCTATTATTAATATGTTCTCAATCTACTACTAGTCAGACAGACCTCTCCTTATTCACAATCATAAAAGGACGTATAACACAAAACATACAAAACAAGACACATCGCACTGAGGAGTTCGAGCCGAAACTTCATCTCTATTCCCCGTAGCCTACTTAACTTAATATCTCATAATTTCATTGGGTACTTTCGGATCCAATTATTCCATAACCCCGTTCAATAAGACATTGCTGTCGTATTTGATTGATGACATTCCCTAATTTCATCTCTTCTTGTTGGCGCCAATTCCTGACTATGGCGATTTTTTTTTGTAAATATATGTTTTATTAAGCTTTTCAATAAAGAAAAAGACATGACAAAAAATATAGTATGTGGGGAGGAACAAAATGGACAAATACAATGTGCTACATAACGACATAAAATAAAACAATATCCAAAAAACGGTATACAATCAGAAATATTTAAAAATTAAACAGTACACAGATCCAAATTCAAGAAAAAAAAAAGGGGGGGGGGGAATCAAAGATGTTATCAGTACAGGTAGGTGTTTTTATTTACTTAAAAAATGGATACGGCGTGCGTCTAACCCAGAACAATCAGTACATTTTTTAGCTTGGCTGCTCTTCTAAGAGCTGCTTTTCAAAGAGTATATTTAAGAGATATTCTGGAGACAGACTTGATTTTTGAACTTGCTGAGATCTTCTTTTCTACTGATACAAGTAAGATTCATTTAGTCAAGTTATTGTGTGGTGTTTTGTACTGATTTCCTGCTTCAAATTGCTAAGGAATTTGAATTGAATACTTAGGTGTTTGTCATTGTTTGGTTCTAATTGGCATAGGCCCACTCAGGTGTTAAAACCTTCCTTGGTGCTTGTAGGTGTGTGTTGTGGGTGTATATAAGGCATAGTGGAAATTAGCTTGGCTAATTTAATAGCTTGGCTGCTCTTCTAAGAGCTGCTTTTCAAAGAGTATATTTAAGAGATACTCTGGAGGTAGTCTGAGGTATACAAGAGGTGAGCAAAACTAAAAGATCTTTTTGATTTAAATTCTTGAAATGGCAGATTTGGTTTACTGTGATAATTGTTCTGCATTTGTTTCACGTTCCATTTTTTGGAGGTTTGGAGGCTGTCTAATCTGTAGACAGTTCTCAAGATTGCAGCAGGAGATTGCATTTTTAAAGTCCGAGATTTGTAATTTATCTGTAAAACAAACTCGGGCTGAGACTGTTGCGAAGTCACTGCCACAGAGGCCATTGCCACAGAGGCTTCCTAGGAATGGCAGGTGGGTTACTGTTGGATCTGGTAGGCTGAGAGTTGTGGATAAAAGGCATGTCCCGCAGTCTGTGGCTGTCCAGAATTCTTTTTCAGCACTTTCAGAGTGCAGTGGTGTTGTGGAGGCAGGCTCAGACGCAGAGTTTGAGGAACCACTCTCCTATGTGGCTAAGGTGTGCAAGGAGAAGGTGAGGCTTGGTAGAAAGCACTTTTTGTTGGGAGATTCTATCATAAGAGGTGCGGAGTTGGACAGTATTTGCTCAGTGAGATGTCTTCCTGGAGCTACTGCTCGCAGAGACAGGAGGCGTATTTCTAATATTGTTAAAAAGCAAATCAGGAAGGAGAATTGGATGTACTGGTTCATCTAGGGACAAATGATTTGGCTTGCAATGAGGTTTCAGAGGTGAAGGAAGCTTTTCGTGTTCTTGCCAATAATATACGGCAGGTTGTGTCCACACTGTCCTTTTCTGAAGTTATGCCTGTGCATAACATTCAGAATGATAGACGGATGCGATCGAGGAACTTCAACTTGTGGCTTGGGGAATGGTGTCGGGAGCAAGGATTTGGCTTTGTTTCTCATGGAAGTTCACTATGGGATAGAAAGGAGCTGTACAAAAAAGATGGTTTGCATCTTTCTCAAAAGGGAACGAATGTTCTCAGTGAGCAGTTCAGAGGTTTTTCTAGGAGGTTTTTAAACTAAAAGAGGGGGGCAAAATGTCGATAAAACATCAATCCAATTGCCCCCCAAAACAGGGACAGAAGGTACCTGTAGTCAGTGTGCTGAAAAATGATAAGCTTGTGTCTACAAATGCTCGCAGTTTAGGGAATAAGATCCATGAACTTGTGGCAACATTGGCAACTGAGAATGTAAATTTAGTGGCTGTTACTGAGACATGGTATAATGAAAAACATGACTGGGACATATCAATACCAGGGTACTCTTTATATAGAAAAGACAGAGAAGGTAAAAAAGGGGGAGGGGTGGCCCTGTATGTGAGGGATAGCTTAAAATGTAACGTAATACAAGTTAGTGAGGCGAACATAGAGTCAGTTTGGGTTACATTAGAATTTGGTAATCATATGGTAACTCGGGTAGGTGTGATTTATAGGCCCCCTGGACAAATAGAGGAGTTAGATAATCTACTAGTTGAGCAAATAGCTAAAATGACAATGAAGGGAGAAGTGATCATCATGGGTGACTTTAATCTTCCTGATGTGAACTGGAAATACAAAATAGCTACTTGCGCCAGGAGTACGCATATCCTAAACTCCCTACTGGGATTATCTCTAAAACAAGTAGTGGAGGAGCCAACTCGAAAGCAGGCCATACTAGACTTGGTGTTCACAAATGGAGATTTGTTATCAGATATTACTGTAGGTGAAAGTTTAGGATCTAGTGATCACCAGACAGTGTGGTTTAATATAAGAACAGTGACGCAGTCACACCACACAAAAACAAAAGTTTTAGATTTTAGAAAAACAGACTTTTCTAAAATTAGATTAGGTGTAAAGGAGTCATTATCAGACTGGAGCAATTTAAATGGAGTCCAGGAGAAATGGGATTATCTAAAAGTTGCACTACTGAAGGCAACAGAAAATTGCATAAGGCTTGTCAGTAAGAGCAAAAAATTTAAGAAACCACTGTGGTACTCTGCAGAGGTGGCTAAAATAGTAAAAAATAAAAAGCTAGCATTTAGTAATTATAAAAATACTCAGAGTGAGGAAGATAGAAAGATCTATAAGAGTAGGCAGAAAGAGGCAAAGCAAGCTATAAGAGCTTCCAAAGCACACACAGAAGAGACTATAGCCCAGTCAGTGAAAAAGGGGGATAAAACATTTTTTAGGTACATAAATGAGAAAAGGAAAGTAAAACAAGGATTAGTTAGATTAAAAACAAAAGAAGGATGCTATGTAGAAGAGGATAAAGGCTTAGCAGACTGCCTTAATGAATATTTTTGTTCAGTTTTTACAAATGAAAATGAGGGTAAGGGACCTCATTTAGGGAAAAAGACTAATGAGTCTTTTGATGCATGTAAGTTTACAGAGGAAGAGGTTTTACTTCAGCTGTCTAAAGTAAAGACAAATAAGTCGATGGGACCTGATGGGATACATCCAAAGTTATTAAAAGAACTTAGTGGTGTACTAGAAAAACCGTTTACAGATTTATTTAACCAATCATTGTTAACGGGAGTAATTCCAGAAGATTGGAAATTAGCTAATGTTGTGCCCATTCACAAGAAAGGTAGTAGGGAGGAGGCGGGCAACTATAGACCAGTAAGTCTTACTTCAGTAGTGGGGAAAATAATGGAAACCTTGTTAAAGAATAGGATTGTTGAACATCTAAAGTCGCTTGGATTTCAAGATCAGAGACAGCATGGGTTTACTTCAGGGAGATCATGCCAAACTAATCTTATTGATTTTTTTGATTGGGTGACTAAAATAATAGATCAGGGTGGTGCAGTAGACATTGCTTACCTAGATTTCAGTAAGGCTTTTGACACTGTCGCACATAGAAGGCTTATTAATAAACTGACATTTTTGAGTTTGGATTTCAATATTGTTGAATGGATTAGACAATGGCTGAGTGACAGGCAACAGAGGGTTGTAGTCAATGGGGTATATTCGATGCAAGGTCTTGTTACTAGTGGGGTACCTCAGGGATCTGTACTTGGACCCATTCTCTTTAATATTTTTATTAGCGATATTGCAGAAGGTCTTGTTGGCAAAGTATGTCTTTTTGCTGATGATAAAAAGATTTGCAGCAGGGTTGATATTCATGGAGGGATAAGCCAAATGGCAAATGATTTAGCTAAACTAGAAAAATGGTCAGAGCAGTGGCAACTGACATTTAATGTGGACAAGTGCAAGATTATGCACCTTGGGCGTAAAAACCCAAAAGCAGAATATAGACTATTTGGTGCAGTCCTAACCTCAACATCTGAGGAAAGGGATTTAGGAGTAATAATTTCAGAGGACTTGAAGGTAGGTAGGCAATGCAATAGAGCAGCAGGAAATGCTAGCAGAATGCTTGGTTGCATAGGGAGAGATATTAGCAGTAGGAAGAGGGAAGTGCTCATGCCATTGTACAGAGCACTGGTGAGACCTCACTTGGAGTATTGTACGCAGTACTGGAGACCGTATCTCCAGAAGGATATTGATACTTTGGAGAAAGTTCAAAGGGCTACTAAACTGGTTCATGGGTTGAAGGATAAAACTTACCAAGAGAGGTTAAAGCATCTTAACATGTATAGCTTGGAGGAAAGACGTAACAGGGGGGATATGATAGAAACATTTAAATACATAAAGGGAATCAACACAGTAAAGGAAGAGAGTATTTTTCAAAGAAGAAAAACTACCACAACTAGAGGACATAGTCTTAAATTAGAGGGGCAACGATTTAAAAGTAATATCAGGAAGTATTACTTTACTGAGAGGGTAGTGGATGTATGGAATAGCCTGCCAGCAGAAGTGGTAGAGGTAAACACAGACAAGGATTTTAAGCATGCGTGGGATAAACACAAGGCTATCCTAGCTATAAGACCGGGAACGGGGGACTAATAAAAGTACTCAAAAAAATTGAGCAGACTAGATGGACCGAATGGTTCTTATTTGCCGACACATTCTATGTTTCTATCAGGACTATGGTTGTGAAAAAAGGGTTCGAGTTTGGGGATCAGTTACAAACTCGATCCAATAAAACCAGGTATTGCGGGATTGTTCAGTCTTGTCTTCAGAGTGGGACGCCAATTCCTCAAAAATACGAGTTTGCTCAACTCGGAGGATCCACTCTCGGAAAGTTGGGGGAGTGGGTTCTCTCCAGTGCAGGGGGATAAGGGCTTTCGCATCATTGAGTAAATGTCGAATAATCGACTTCTTGTAGACCTGTATAGGGCTGGAGGTATGGTGCAGAAGCATCGGGGTGGGGTATCAGAGAATCTGTGTAGGGTAGAGTGGATCTTTGTCCAGAAAGGGGAGATAAGCGGACAATCCCACCAGATATGCATAATAGTACCTGGGGCTTCTCCACAACGCCAGCAATGGGGTCAGGCAGGTCATTGAGAAGACTGTATAGTAGTGATATACCATGTGGTGGGAGGGACTCACCACTGCATAGATCTTCATATTGGGTCTGTTGCCGAAATATATTGTGTTTTTGTGGGAGTCCTCGAAGGAAACCACACAATTGGATGTATTGGAATTTGTCAAGGCCTGTCGGGGTTTTACCTAGGAGTAATGTGTTCAAGGTCTTTGGCACCCCATCTGTAAAGTATTGAGCTGTGGGAACAGGCATAAGTTGAGGGGTGGGTACAAAAGCACCAGCTTGAATACCCGGGGGGGGGGGGGGAAATCAGGATTATGTCGCAATGGTGTGAGTGGAGATGGGTATGTAGTGAGTTGGTGCGTGCGTGAGTTAAGACCCTCCGTCACACGCATTAAGTGTGGCCAAAACAGAAGGGTGACGGGTTACCGTCTTCTGGATTTGGGTCAACCGAATCCATGGTAAAAGATGAAGTGGAGTTGTCTGGCTTTGATCTTCCAGAGAAATGCACTGCTTCTGGGGAGGTCGATGGGACCATTCCATAATCCGCAATAGATGACATGCTACATAGTATGTCTTGGGACAGGGCAGACCCAATCCGCCTCTTGCTTTAGAACATTTAAGTATGGTGTATTTCAACCGGGGTGGCTTCTGCGCCCAGACATATCGGATAAACAATGTGCGGAGGGATTTGAAAAAAGCTGAAGGGATCTGTATTGGGATAGTTTGGAATAGATATAGAAGGCGGGGTAAGATGCTCATTTTTAGAGCATTAACTCTGCCTGTCCAGGACACGTGTTTGGAGCCCAAGGATTTTAAATCACGTTGTATAGATGTGATAAGGGGTGGGAAATTATGTTGGTACAGCGTCTGGGGGTCTTTAGTCAGCCATATCCCTAGATATTTTAACTGGTGTCTGCACCATGTGAAGGGAAATACTTTCGATAAATGATTCTCGTCTCTGAGAGGGAGGGATATATTGAGAATTTCCGACTTACTATTATTAATTTTTAAGTTAGCTAGGTCCCTATAGACTGCGAACTCTTTCATCAAGAGTGGAAGAGAAATATGGGGCGTCGTCAGAGGGAATAACAGGTAGTCTGCGAAACCTAATACTTTATGGTGGGTGGAACCTACAGTCAACCCTGAAATGTCTGCCTAACTGCCTCCAGGAACGGCTCTAAGGACAAAACAAACAGCAGTGGGGAAAGGGGGCATCCCTGCTTTGTTCCGTTGGTTATCGAAAAAGAATCTGATAGTGCCTCATTGATCCTGATTCTGGCCGAGGAGCGCGAGTACAGGGACCCCACCCAGGCCATCATATTAGGACCAAAGCCTATGCGATTAAGGACTTCGGTCATAAACGTCCAATCAAGACGATCAAACGCTTTTTCAGCGTCTGTAGATAACAAAATAGTGCGGATTTCGTGGGATCTTGCGTGGTGTATAAGATCAATGGCACGGGTGGTACAGTCCCTGGCCTCGCGCCCCGGGACAAAACCCGCCTGGTCAGGATGAACAAGGGTAGGCAACAAAAAATTGATACGCATGGCCAAAATTTTTGCGAAAAGTTTCATATTTTCCCGGCTTATTACCATGCTCATGGTAAAGTGCTTTTAAGCGTGTGAATGAGCGCACCACGGTCCAATTCAAAATTGTTGCTAGTTCTTTACGGAGTGTAAGTAGAGTCTGAAAGTCAGCGTCGATTAAATGGGTTTTATGGGATTTCTCGAGTGTAGCAATTCGTGTGTATAGTGATTTCAATTTAAGAGCGTGTTCTCGGTTCCTCTCAGATGCCAATTTAATAAATAGACCACGGGAGACGCATTTATGGGCTTCCCACACCGTCAGTAGGGGCACCTCGGGGGTTATATTTTCCTCAAAATAATCAGTCAGAAGCTTTTTAGTAGTGGCAAGTACTGGGACATCTGTAAGTAGGGATTCGTTTAAGCGCCAGGTACAATGGGTAGGTCGAATTAAACGGGATTTTAGTGTCATTACTAGAGGGGCATGGTCAGACCAAGTAATAGAGCTGTAATCAGCTTTGGCCATGGAGGTGAGATGGTCCACTAATTGCATACTGTGTAGGAGCCTCTTAATTCTATGTATAGTATGGGCTGGAGTCTGTGTGGATCCTGTAGAGGTGTCACATCTGGGTTCCATTGCCAAATAAAAGTCACCTCCAAGGATCAACACACCTTCCTGAAAGGTTTTTAGCTTAGTTACAATGACTGCAAACATTTTGTGCTGCATAGTGTTGGGCAAGTAGATGCTCGCAAACGTATAAACCTCCCCCAATATAGTCCCCTTAACAAATACGTATCTGCCTTCTGGATAAGCTAGGCTAGCCTGTGCTGAGAAAGGTACATGTTTGGAAATAAGTATCGCAGTGCACTTAGTCTTTCCATGGGGGGCATTACTGTAGTACCCCAATGGGTAGTGGGAATTGGTCAGATTTGGGGCTCGTGGCCCAGATAGGTGGGTTTCCTGGAGGAATGCCACTGAGATCGACTGAGATCTGAGGTCTCTGTGTAGATGGGACCTTTTCTCAGGGACATTGAGGCCCTTAACATTGAGAGATAAAAATTTTAAATCAACGGGTGTGTAAGTCATGTTAAGTATCCCGTAAACACTTTTTCTTTTTTTTTTCTCTTTCTCTCTTCCTTCTTTCCTTCCCTCTCTCCCTTTCCCCTTTCTCTAAATAACAGGGAATCTGCTGGCTTGGGAGAAGTTGGGGGGGGTGGGCGACAAGGGGGGAGGGGGTAGAAAAAGATAGAGGGTCGTGTGAAATAGAAAAACAATACACAAACAATAAAATTAACCAAAAATAAAAGATACAATATACAACTTGAGGTTCCAAGTGGCTACTAGAGCCGGTGTCCAGCTCAATAGAGCAGGGCAGCAGCTTCAGGCCAATTTTCCGAGGGACCTAGTTAAGGCAGCAGTGGTAGGCCGCGGAAGCAGCCAAACAAACTAACCAGATTACTGGTAGACGTGAAATTTATTATAAACTCCACAATAATTGAGGGGCAGAAACATCCTCTTCCCTCCAGGTGGAACAAATCGCTTAAAACTAGACACTTTAACATGTTGTAAATAAAAAAATTGGGTATCGCTAATGGGATTGTTCGGCACCATGGGAGTATTTGCTAAAAGGTTAGGGTTTCGGGCAAGCTAACTGCGGATTGCAGCCCACCCCTATAAGCCGAGACAGCCTCAGGTGAGTGTCATATAACATGGGGCAAGGTAAGCACTTAAGCATAGGTTCAGTGGGACTGGGGGCACAAATGATGCATAATACATTTTAAAAATAACCATACCAGCTACCGTCGTCTTTGCACTCAATAAAACAACAGTCGGTGCTAGATAAAGTGCAGGAGAGCAGTCTTAGAGGTGTTAGAATCCATGCAAGTGGGTCGGTAGCCGAGGCGTCAGGCCTGCATCAGGTGTATTGATGGGTCAGACATCGTCGGGCGGAAAATGGCCACGATGGTATATCCACTGCCGACGTTGGTGAGGGAAGGTAGGCTGGTCAACATAAAAAATAGGAGATCCAAAGTCACTTCTCATGATCCATGTCCAAAATAGGTCAGTCAACTGAAGCATAACGTTAACAAGTGGATGAAGAACATTCCCCTTCGGTGGGCTATTCTTCTCGCTCCATCCCCCATGGGGGTGAGCTCATCGTGAGTCTCTCTCGAGGCCGGGTAGTGCTGGAAAAAAAACTTTGCAGTCGGGTGGCAGGTCTCGCCGGTCGTCTGGTGGCCCTGAGTCTCTGACCTGAGGCCATCCGTGGGTCAGACAGCATCCAGTCTTTAATATCGACAGCGGGCAGGTGCAGAGCGTCCAGGAAGCCTTGCAGGTCCAGGTAAGACCGAAGTGAGTGGTAAACATCGCCATCCCTGACATTTAAGCTAAAGGGGTGCCCTCATGTGTAGCCACTTGTGAATGACTGGCCTGATAACCATGGAAATGACCCCTGTTCTTCCTCCTCCTCTTCCTCCTGTGCTACATCCTCTTCCATCATCGCCCTAAGCGTTTTTTCAAGGAGACATACAAGCGGGATAGTAAGGCTGAGAACGGCATCATTGGCACTGGCCATGTTGGTGGAGTACTCGAAACAGTGCAAAATGGCACACAGGTCTCACATGGAGGCCCACTCATTGGTGGTGAAGTGGTGCTGTTCCGCAGAGCGACAGACCCGTGCGTGCTGCAGCTGATACTCCACTATCGCCTGCTGCTGCTCGCACAATCTCTCCAGCATGTGCAAGGTGGAGTTCCACCTTGTGGGCACGTCACATATGAGGCGGTGAGCGGGAAGGCCTAAGTTATGCTGCAGCGCAGACAGGTGAGCAGCAGCAGGGTGAGAATGCCTAAAGTGCGCACAGACGGCCCGCACTTTCTGCAGCAGCTCTGATATATCTGGGTAGTTTTTCAGGAATTTCTGCACCAAATTCAGCACATGCGCCAGGCAAGGGATGTGCGTCAAACCGGCTAGGCCCAGAGCTGCTACGAGATTTCGCCCATTATCGTACACCACCAGGCCGGGCTTGAGGCTCAGTGGCAACAATCACTCATTGATCTGTTGTTCCATGCCTGTCCACAGCTCCTGCACGCTGTGGGGTTTTCCCCCCAAACATATAAGTTTTAAAAGAGCCTGCTGTCGTCTCCCCCTGGCTGCGCTGAAGTTGGTGGTGAAGGTGTTACGCTGACTGGATGAGGAGGTGGTAGAGGAGAAGGAAGAAGCTGAGTAGGAGGTCTAGGCAACAGGAGGCAAAGAGAAATGCCCTGCAATCCTCTGTGGCGGCAGGACATGCGCCAAACTGCTTTCTGCCTCAGGCCCAGCCGACACTACATTTGCCCAGTGTGCAGTTAGGGAGATATAGCGTCCCTGCCCGTGCTTACTGGTCCACGTATCTGTGGTTATGTAGACCTTGCCACAGATGGCGTTGCCCAATGCACACCTGATTTTGTCCGCCAATTGCTTGTGCAGGGAAGGGATGGCTCGCCGGGAAAAGTAGTGGCGGCTTGGGAACCACGTACTGTGGGACAGCCACCGCCATCAGGTTTTTAAAACTGTCTGTCTCCAACAGACGGAATGACAGCATTTCAAAGGCCAGGAATTTGAAAATGCTGGCATTCAGGGCCAGGGTTCGCGGGTGGGTAGGGCCATACTTCCTCTTTCTCTCCAGTGTTTGGGAGATGGACAGCTGAACGCTTCCATGGGACAGTGTGGAGATGCTTGGGGACGGTGGCGGATGTTGTGGCGTTGCTGCCACTTCCTCTATTGGCTCCAGAGCTGGAGGAAGAGGCCAAGACAGCAGCGAAAGAGGAAGCAGGAGGAGCCTGAGACCTTTCTTGGGTTTTGAGATGCTTACTCCACTGCAGCTCGTGCTTTGCATGTAGTTGCCTGGTCATGCAGGTTGTGCTCAGGTTTAGCACGTTTATGCCTCGCTTCAGGTTCTGATTGCACAGCTTGCAAACCACTCGTGTCTTGTCGTCAGCACATTGTCTAAAGAGCTGCCACGCCAGGGAACTCCTTGTAGCTGGCTTTGGTGTGCTCGGCCCTTGGGTTGCAGGCGTACTGTCTAGGGGACTGCTGCTACAGTTTTGCACCCTGCTCCCTCTTATGCTGCGCAGGTGCCTCTTTGCGACCACCGCCTCTTCCTCCAAACTGGACATGTCACTCGCATGACCTTGATTCCATGTGGGGTCTAGGACCTCATCATCCTCCACATCATCTTCCACCCACTCCTCAACCCTGCAAGACGCAAATGTACTATTTACCACCCAAAACAATTAGAATTTTTCAAAGTGCACCGTAAGCACAGTATTGGACTGTACTATTTGACTCTCAGATATGAAGTGCACCGCAAGACGCAAATGTACTATTTACCACCCAAAACAATTAGAATGTTTCAAAGTGCGCTGTAAGCACAGTATTGGACTGTTCTGTTTGACTCTCAGATATGAAGTGCACCGCAAGACGCAAATGTACTATTTAGCACCCAAAACAATTAGAATTTTTCAAAGTGCGCTGTAAGCACAGTATTGGACTGTTCTATTTGACTCTCAGATATAAAGTGCACCGCAAGACCCAAATGTACTATTTAGAACCCAAAACAATTAGAATTTTTCAAAGTGCGCTGTAAGCACAGTATTGGACTGTTCTATTTGACTCTCAGATATGAAGTGCACCGCAAGACCCAAATGTACTATTTACCACCCAAAACAATTAGAATTTTTCAAAGTGCACTGTAAGCACAGTATTTCACTGTTCTGTTTGACTCTCAGATATGAAGTGCACCGCAAGACGCAAATGTACTATTTACAACCCAAAACAATTAGAATTTTTCAAAGTGTGCTGTAAGCACAGTATTGGACTGTTCTATTTGACTCTCAGATATGAAGTGCACCGCAAGACGCAAATGTACTATTTACCACCCAAAACAATTCGAATTTTTCAAAGTGCGCTGTAAGCACAGTATTGGACGGTTCTATTTGACTCTCAGATATGAAGTGCACCGCAAGACGCAAATGTACTATTTACCACCCAAAACAATTCGAATTTTTCAAAGTGCACTGTAAGCACAGTATTTCACTGTTCTGTTTGACTCTCAGATATGAAGTTCACCGCAAGACGCAAATGTACTATTTACCACCCAAAAAAATTAGAATTTTTCAAAGTGCACTGTAAGCACAGTATTTCACTGTTCTGTTTGACTCTCAGATATGAAGTGCACCGCTAGACGCAAATGTACTATTTACCACCCAAAACAATTAGAATTTTTCAAAGTGCGCTGTAAGCACAGTATTGGACTGTTCTATTTGACTATCAGATATGAAGTGCACCGCAAGACGCAAGTGTACTATTTACAACCCAAAACAATTAGAATTTTTCAAAGTGCACTGTAAGCACAGTATTTCACTGTTCTGTTTGACTCTCAGATATGAAGTGCACCGCAAGACGCAAATGTACTATTTACCACCCAAAAAAATTTGAATTTTTCAAAGTGCACTGTAAGCACAGTATTTCAATGTTCTGTTTGACTCTCAGATATGAAGTGCACCGCAAGACGCAAATGTACTATTTACAACCCAAAACAATTAGAATTTTTCAAAGTGTGCTGTAAGCACAGTATTGGACTGTTCTATTTGACTCTCAGATATGAAATGCACCGCAAGACGCAAATGTACTATTAACCACCCAAAACAATTCAAATTTTTCAAAGTGCGCTGTAAGCACAGTATTGGACTGTTCTATTTGACTCTCAGATATGAAGAGCACCGCAAGACGCAAATGTACTATTTACCACCCAAAACAATTAGAATTTTTCAAAGTGCACTGTGAGCACAGTATTTCACTGTTCTGTTTGACTCTCAGATATGAAGTTCACCGCAAGACGCAAATGTACTATTTACCACCCAAAAAAATTAGAATTTTTCAAAGTGCACTGTAAGCACAGTATTTCACTGTTCTGTTTGACTCTCAGATTTGAAGTGCACCGCTAGACGCAAATGTACTATTTACCACCCAAAACAATTAGAATTTTTCAAAGTGCGCTGTAAGCACAGTATTGGACGGTTCTATTTGACTCTCAGATATGAAGTGCACCGCAAGACGCAAATGTACTATTTACCACCCAAAACAATTCGAATTTTTCAAAGTGCACTGTAAGCACAGTATTTCACTGTTCTGTTTGACTCTCAGATATGAAGTTCACCGCAAGACGCAAATGTACTATTTACCACCCAAAAAAATTAGAATTTTTCAAAGTGCACTGTAAGCACAGTATTTCACTGTTCTGTTTGACTCTCAGATATGAAGTGCACCGCTAGACGCAAATGTACTATTTACCACCCAAAACAATTAGAATTTTTCAAAGTGCGCTGTAAGCACAGTATTGGACTGTTCTATTTGACTATCAGATATGAAGTGCACCGCAAGACGCAAGTGTACTATTTACAACCCAAAACAATTAGAATTTTTCAAAGTGCACTGTAAGCACAGTATTTCACTGTTCTGTTTGACTCTCAGATATGAAGTGCACCGCAAGACGCAAATGTACTATTTACCACCCAAAAAAATTTGAATTTTTCAAAGTGCACTGTAAGCACAGTATTTCACTGTTCTGTTTGACTCTCAGATATGAAGTGCACCGCAAGACGCAAATGTACTATTTACAACCCAAAACAATTAGAATTTTTCAAAGTGTGCTGTAAGCACAGTATTGGACTGTTCTATTTGACTCTCAGATATGAAATGCACCGCAAGACGCAAATGTACTATTAACCACCCAAAACAATTCAAATTTTTCAAAGTGCGCTGTAAGCACAGTATTGGACTGTTCTATTTGACTCTCAGATATGAAGTGCACCGCAAGACGCAAATGTACTATTTACCACCCAAAACAATTAGAATTTTTCAAAGTGCACTGTGAGCACAGTATTTCACTGTTCTGTTTGACTCTCAGATATGAAGTTCACCGCAAGACGCAAATGTACTATTTACCACCCAAAAAAATTAGAATTTTTCAAAGTGCACTGTAAGCACAGTATTTCACTGTTCTGTTTGACTCTCAGATTTGAAGTGCACCGCTAGACGCAAATGTACTATTTACCACCCAAAACAATTAGAATTTTTCAAAGTGCGCTGTAAGCACAGTATTGGACTGTTCTATTTGACTCTCAGATATGAAGTGCACCGCAAGACGCAAATGTACTATTTACCACCCAAAACAATTAGAATTTTTCAAAGTGCACTGTAAGCACAGTATTTCACTGTTCTGTTTGACTCTCAGATATGAAGTGCACCGCAAGACGCAAATGTACTATTTACCACCCAAAAAAATTAGAATTTTTCAAAGTGCACTGTAAGCACAGTATTTCACTGTTCTGTTTGACTCTCAGATATGAAGTGCACCGCAAAACGCAAATGTACTATTTCCCACCCAAAACAATTAGAATTTTTCAAAGTGCACTGTAAGCACAGTTTTGGACTGTTCTATTTGACTCTCAGATATGAAGTGCAACGCAAGACGCAAATGTACTATTTACCACCCAAAACAATTAGAATTTTTCAAAGTGCGCTGTAAGCACAGTATTGGACTGCTCTATTTGACTCTCAGATATGAAGTGCACCGCAAGACCCAAATGTACTATTTACCACCAAAAACAATTAAAATTTTTCAAAGTGTGCCGTAAGCACAGTATTGGACTACTCTATTTGACTCTCAGATATGAAGAGCACCGCAAGACGCAAATGTACTATTTACCACCCAAAACAATTAGAATTTTTCAAAGTGCGCTGTAAGCACAGTACTGGACTGTTCTGTTTGACTCTAAGATTTGAAGTGCACCGCAAGACCCAAATGTACTATTTACAACCCAAAACAATTAGAATTTTTCAAAATGCGCTGTAAGCACAATATTGGACTGTTCTGTTTGACTCTTAGATATGAAGTGCACCGCAAGTTGCAAATGTACTATTTACCACCCAAAACAATTAGAATTTTTCAAAGTGCGCTGTAAGCACAGTATTGGACTGTTCTATTTGACTCTCAGATATGAAGTGCACCGCAAGACGCAAATGTACTATTTACCACCCAAAACAATTAGAATTTTTCAAAGTGCACTGTAAGCACAGTTTTTGACTGTTCTATTTGACTCTCAGATATGAAGTGCAACGGAAGACGCAAATCTACTATTTACCACCCAAAACAATTAGAATTTTTCAAAGTGCGCTGTAAGCACAGTATTGTACTGTTCTATTTGACTCTCAGATATGGTGCACCGCAAGACGCAAATGTACTATTTACCACCCAAAACAATTAGAATTTTTCAAAGTGCGCTGTAAGCACAGTATTGGACTGTTCTATTTGACTCTCAGATATGAAATGCAGGACGTAAATGTAATATTTAACACCAACAAATTGCAGTGTTTAAAAATGCCTAGATGTTGCCCACTGAGCTAACCGAACAGAATTAAAGTCATGTGCCTGGCACACATGCAGTTGCAAGTGCACTGCACTCTCTGTGGCACTGGGCTCAGGGCAGGGTACAAATATGTAGTATAGCACCCACTAAAATAACCACTGTAATTTGAATAATCGCTGTAGTTTGAATAATCGCTGTAGTTTGCAGATTCAACACCAGAATTTTTTTTAATCTGTCCCTCACAGCTGCAGCATCCTCTCCCTACACTAAGAAGAGCTCATGTGATGTGCGTGTCCTTGACTCCAGCTTATATATAGAGGCTGGGTCACATGCTGCACTGACCAATCACAGCCATGCCATTAGTAGGCATGGCTGTGATGGCTTCTAAGGGCAAACAAATAAAACGCTTGTTGATTGGCTGCCCTGCAGCCTTTCAAAATGCGCCATTAAATCGCCGAACTCCAACACGGACATACAGTAAAAAATGCCCGTGTTCGGGTCCGCGGTCCAAAAACCGTAAAGTTCGGTATGAACCCGAACAGTGCGGTTCGGGTTCGCTCAACACTATAGATGAGGTGTGACGGGACATTACCGCAATACAAAGCTAGCTAATAAGACAGAGTAGAAGCAGAACTGGCTGTTATTAAAACTGCAAAAAAATAGTTCAGCACATGGTGCTGTGTGACAAAATAATCAAACCAAATACATATAACTTGTATAACCCAATGTAAATGATATCAGTATACGCCAAATAATCTTACATACATCAGTACGAATGATATCAAGAAAAAGTGCAAAATGTGCACAAAAAAACTAAACAATATATGGTGAGAATAGGAACCAATATGATTGATTAGTATAGTGAAAGGTGAATATAGTGATCAAACATATATATTTGTATATATACATATATCACCATATGCTGGGTACTTGGTATGAGATATTCTGGAAAGAAGAAATCACAAAAAAGAAAACAAACTGGTGCAGTATAACTAACCAAACAAGAATATGATTTCCTTTGTCCAGTGAATCCCATAGTTCCATACTTATACTTCTTACCCAAAATCCATAAGAATTTAGAAACACCACCATGAAGACCGATCATTTCTGGCATAGATTCTTTGTCTTGTAATCTGTCACACTATGTCGATATATTTTTACAACCTTACATGGAATTCATTCACTCTTATTTGAAAGATAGTACTTCTATCCTTAAACAATTGTCTGATATAACATGGGAACAGAATTTTATACTAGTCACTGCAGATGTTTCCTCCCTTTACACCTCCATAGACCATAATAAGGGCATACACGCGATAGAAAAAATGCTTAGTGAACAAGGAGAGATGGATCCCAAATAACGAAGGTTCATTTTAGAAGCCATCAATTTTATTTTGAAATACAACTATTTTTTCTTCGAGGGTGATTTTTTTCTCCAGATTTGTGGTACAGCCATGGGGACCAAGTTTTCACCAAGTTATGCAAATATATTTATGGGTATTTGGGAGTCCCTTTATGTAGGAGACTCCAACCCTTTTGGTGCAGACCTGGTCATATGGAAAAGATACATAGACGACATTGTTTTTATCTGGAAAGGGACCGATTCGGACTTGGAACAATTCAAAACTTATCTTAATAATAACACTTTTGATATGGCCCTGACATTCAACTCTAGTAGAGAATGTATCGATTTTTTAGATATTAATTTTTATGTAGAAAAAGGTTCTCTGAAATCAAAAACTTAAAAAAAAAAAAAGTGGATACCAACAATTATATTGACACAAAAAGTTGCCACCATCCCCTCTGGTTGAAAAATGTCCCCAAGGGACAATTCAGAAGCATCCGTCGTAACTGTATTGATCCAAAAGTGTTTAAAGATCAAACCCAGATATTGAAGAATCGTTTTTTGGAGAAAAACGATGACCCCTTGTTATTAGAGCAAGCAGAAAAGGAAGTTGAGGCCATAGAAAGATCTTCTTTCTTTCAGAACAATAAAGACAAATCCTAAAAGACAGATTATGAGGCTGCTTTCATTTCAGAATACAACATCGCCGCACCTACTATTAAACACATTTTATCAAAACATTGGAATGTCATTAAGGGAGATTTAATTTTAGGCCCCATCCTCCCTGACAAGCCAAGTGTCATTTTTAAAAAAGCACCTAATCTAAAATCAGAATTGGCCCCCAGTATTATTCGAAGTGTAACAAAAAAAGATGGTTCAATCTGGCTGAAAGATAAAGGGCAAGGCTTTTTTAAATGTAGCAATTGTAAGGCATGCACCACCCAAACTAGATAAACCACAGAGTTTACATCTAAAGCGACAGGGAAAACCTACAAAATTAAAAGTTTTATCAATTGCAACACCACCCATGTGGTTTATCTTATACAGTGTGAATGCGGATTACAATATGTGCGACAAACTAAAAGACCCCTAAAAGTCAGAATCTTAGAACACTTTGAAGGCCATTTAACTGGAAGGAGCAGGCGAATAGTGAGCCAGGCGAATACAAGGGAGCAGCTTCTAAAGTGAAAAAGCTTCTTAAGTGTGGGAGTTAGAAGCAAAGAAGGAAATTATATTTTGATTTTTACTGCAAGGGGAGCACTGTTTATTTTGTGTGCATTTGCTGGTTGAAAAAAAAAAAAAAAACTGTTTTGGAGGGAAAAGGTTTGCAAGGCTGTTTGCAATCAGTTAATTAACCTTCTCTGGGAGTCTGTTTACTTTGAAGGCCATATAACTGGAAGGAGCAGGCGAATAGTGAGCAGCTTCTAAAGTGAAAAAGCTTCTTAAGTGTGGGAGTTAGAAGCAAAGAAGGAAAGTATATTTTGATTTTTACTGCAAGGGGAGCACTGTTTATTTTGTGTGCATTTGCTGGTTGAAAAAAGAAAAAAAAAAATGTTTTGGAGGGAAAAGGTTTGCAAGGCTGTTTGCAATCAGTTAATTAACCTTCTCTGGGAGTCTGTTTACTTTGAAGGCCATTTAACTGGAAGGAGCAGGCGAATAGTGAGCCAGGCGAATACAAGGGAGCAGCTTCTAAAGTGAAAAAGCTTCTTAACCCTTTAAGGACCAGGGATTTTCCTGGGCCAAGGACCAGAGCGTTTTTCAATTTTTAATACGCAGTTTTTGAAACATAAATTTCCTCTCTCTCATTTAACGTACCCATACAAGTTATATGTTGTTTTTTAGAGGACAGTTAGAGCTTTCTTTTGATACCATATACATAAAAATGATTTACATTTTAGTATGAAAAAATACATATAAAAGAAGAAATTTTTGAGGAAAAAAAAGTTTTTCCCCATTATTTTCCCAATAATAAGCTACATAACTAGTGCAACACTAACCCACTTATCCCCCCTAATTAACTAACTAATAAAAAGAAAAATATTGATTCCCAAACCCCCCATAACAAAAAAGACAGAAAAAAAACTCTGAAGAGTGCGATGTCAGATCAGTAAAAATCATGCAACAGGCATGCAGGGGTTACATTTTATTAAATAAATATATTAAAATTACCTTTATTTATTAAAAAAAACTTTATAAATTGTAAAAATAAAAAAATCTGTTAAAAAAAAACTAAATGAGGGCCATAAAGTGGAAGGAAACTGATCACAGTTAAAAACTGTGATCAGCAATGAAAGGGTTCATTTTTTTTTTTTTTTTTTTAACCTATGTGTATGTAATTAATTTATTTTTACTTACAGGTCACTCTCTGTGCTTCACTATAAGAATGTAAAGCACAGAGAGTGAATTAGAGGCAAAGTCAGTGTGTGAACACACTGACTTTGCCATCTAATTTGCATGTTATCGCGGTGATTGAGCAATCACCGCGATCACATGCCCGGAAACTGACCTATCGGGTCCAGGAGCTTTGCCTCGGGTGCGAGGCTTAGTCCTGGACCCGTTGCAGACTAGCTGGCGGTGCCCACGGAGCGCACCGCCGGCTAGACTGCATGACAAGTTAACTCGTCATAAGGTCGCTAATGGTGCGGCTCTTATGACGAGTTAACTCGTCATAAGGTCGGGAAGGGGTTAAGTGTGGGAGTTAGAAGCAAAGAAGGAAAGTATATTTTGATTTTTACTGCAAGGGGAGCACTGTTTATTTTGTGTGCATTTGCTGGTTGAAAAAAAAAACTGTTTTGGAGGGAAAAGGTTTGCAAGGCTGTTTGCAATCAGTTAATTAACCTTCTCTGGGAGTCTGTTTACTTTGAAGGCCATATAACTGGAAGGAGCAGGCGAATAGTGAGCCAGGCGAATACAAGGGAGCAGCTTCTAAAGTGAAAAAGCTTCTTAAGTGTGGGAGTTAGAAGCAAAGAAGGAAAGTATATTTTGATTTTTACTGCAAGGGGAGCACTGTTTATTTTGTGTGCATTTGCTGGTTGAAAAAAGAAAAAAAAAAATGTTTTGGAGGGAAAAGGTTTGCAAGGCTGTTTGCAATCAGTTAAATAACCTTCTCTGGGAGTCTGTTTACTTTGAAGGCCATTTAACCCCTTCGCGACCGATGACGGTCCTGGACCGTCATCGGTAAAAACACACTTAGTGACCGATGACGGTCCAGGACCGTCATGCAGGTCTGATCGCGGTATGCACGCTGGCATACCGCGATCGCGCTACTAACGGCATGGCTAAGTGTCTCGATACCGAGACACTTCAGACATGCCGGTTGAGGACCCCCCGTGAACATCCGGGCACTGTGACAGCTAATCAGAGCGCCCGGATGTTAATAGCTGTCAAAGCAGGTGCCTGCTTTGACAGCTATAGTCTCTCCCTGCTCCACGGTGATCGTGGGGCAGGGAGAGACTAATTATAGTGTGTCAAATCTCCCCCTGGTCCCCCCCAGTAACAACCAGCCCCCCAAAGGATTTTTTTAATTAAAAAAAAAAACGTTTATTTTTTTTTTTTCCTATTGTGCTAATCCTAACTCTTGGGTTAGGGTTAGAGTTCATCAAAACCCTAATCCTAGAGTTAGAATTAGGGTTTGTACTAACCCTAACCATAGGGTTAAGGTTAGAGTTAAATAAAAATAAAAAAATGTAAAAAAAATTAAAAATTAAATAAATAAAAAAATTTAAAATAATAATAATAAATTGTATAAAAATAAAAAGTTATTCCGTAGAGGACCAATGACATGTTATGTCTGTCTGTGGTCCTCTAGGGATATTTTATTTAAAAAAAAAAGACTGCTAGTGGGGCCAGTGCTTTGCATTGGCCCCCAGCAGTAGATAGGGGCCTGCAGCAGAAGGATAATTGATCCATGCAGCCGCAGGATAGCAAGGATAGCAAAAATCGGTGCTTCCTACTATAGACAACATTTCCTATTCTGCTACGGTAGCTTTTGCCTGGCTGAGCATGATAGGAAATGTAGTCACAAGTATTACATAATAAATACACGTTTTAAAGCTGCAATAACCATATCCTAAATTTTGCCCTGTACCTGCCACATAAACCTAGCAAACCTATACATGTGGGGTACCGCTATACTCAGGGGAAGTTGCTGAACATATATTGGGGTTTTGTTTGGCAATAAAATAGACGAACCCCTTTAAATTCATACCTAAGTTTCAAAGTGTGTGGAAATAAAACACACAAAAAATTACTACGTCAAAACTTGTCAAAGATTGGTGGTAAAATGACAGAGTGAAAAGTGTCAAATTACCCCAAGTTGAATGCCCTGGGATGTCTACTTTATAAAAATGTGTACATGTGGGGGGTTATTCAGCGATTTATATCAGATATCGGTGTTACAGTGTCACTAACGCTAATTTTTAAAAAAAATTGTTTTGAAACAGCTAAATGCTACTTGTATTTATTAACCTAAAACATGCAAAAAAAAGCAAAAAAACATATAAACATTGGGTATTTCTGAACTCAGGACCTATAGTTGAATCTATTTAGCACGTTTTTTCATTAGCTTTTAAAGCTTAGTAAAATAATTTACAAAGAAAAGTCAGGAAAAGTGTTTATTTTTTTTTATTTTAACCATATTTTACTATTTTTTACACAATACAATAAATTATATGAACAAAATAATGTCATGAAAAGAAAGCCCTTCTTGTCCTGAAAAAAACAATATATAATATGTGTGGGTACAGCAACTGACAAAGAAGAAAATTAAAGCTAAACACAAACACCTCAGAAGTGTTAAAACAGCCTCGGTCACTAACGCACAACATTCCAAAAACAGTCTGGTCATGAAGGGGTTAACTGGAAGGAGCAGGCGAATAGTGAGCCAGGCGAATACAAGGGAGCAGCTTCTAAAGTGAAAAAGCTTCTTAAGTGTGGGAGTTAGAAGCAAAGAAGGAGTTAAAAGGAAAGAAGGAGGGTAAAGTATAAATCTTTATTTTTTATTCTATTTTTAATTTTGTGGTTTACACTAGAGAGCATGTTGGACAATGCCACTAAGTGCATGTCTTGCAGCATGTATGCGGTCTTGGAGCAAGTTCCCCAGGGTCCATACCACTGCTGCAGATGTGAGCAGGTTGCTGCTTTGGAAAAATATAATATTAGATCTAAAGAGGCAACTGGCAACACTTAGGGACATAAGCAACATGGAGCGGAGTTTACTGCTCACGGAGCAGGCATTGGCTGGGGCCAGTGTAGAGGAGGGTGATGATGGAGGGGAAGAGGTTTCTAGGGCAGAGAGCTGGGTTAGTTGTGTAAGGGGCAGTAGGGGTCGGAGAGCTAGGGAGGCTTGTTCTGAGCTGGTTCACCCCAACATGTTTGCCAGCTTGTGTGAGGATGCTGGGGGGATTAGCTCAGAAGAGGCATTTCTGGGGCAGGCAGACTCTCCTAGCAGCCAGGTGAGTAGCCTCTCCAGCACAGTTGGGAGCCAGGACACTAGGAAGGCTAGACAGGTTGTGGTGGTAGGGGATTCTATTATTAGGAAGGTAGATAGGGTAATCTGTCGCCAGGACCCTGAATGCCGAACTGTATGTTGTCTCCCGGGTGCTCGGGTTCGGCATGTTGCGGACCGGGTAGGCAGATTATTGGGAGGGGCTGGGCATGATCCAGCGGTCATAGTACACATTGGTACTAATGACAAAGTAAATGGTAGGTGGGGGGTCCTTAAAAATGATTTTAGGGAACTAGGAAAGAAGCTAAAGGAAAGGACCTCCAAGGTAATATTCTCTGAAATATTACCAGTGCCACACGCTACGTCAGGGAGACAGCGGGAACTTAGGGAGATTAATGCGTGGTTGCGAAGGTGGTGCAAGCAAGAGGGAGTTGGGTTCTTAGAGCACTGGGCAGACTTTGCAGTCGGCTACAGACTCTTTGGACGGGATGGGCTGCACCTCAATGATGAGGGGGCTGCGGTATTAGGGGCGAGGATGGCTAGAGGGTTAGATGAGCTTTTAAACTAAGCTCTGGGGGGGAGGGTCAAGATCAAAATGAAGCAATGGCAGCTAGAGTAGATTGGAAGGTGGGTATAGCTATGGCAAAGGAGGAGGAAAGCGCTGGTGGGGTTAACATAGATCATAGGGAGGTACATACAATTAAACCTGCGGGCATTACGTGTTTGTCAACTAAACAGAAAATGGGTAGTAATCTCAAATGTCTTTTAGCAAATGCAAGAAGCTTGACAAACAAAATGGGTGAGCTGGAGATACTGGTAAGTGCTGAACAGTATGATTTAATCGGAATCACGGAAACGTGGTGGGATGAGACCCACGACTGGTCAGTTAATTTACAAGGCTACTTTTTAGAAAGGACAGAGTAAATAGAAAAAGGGGAGGGATATGTCTATATGCGAATCCTAAACTAAAGCCCAGTATTAAGGAAGGTGTGCATGACGTAACTGGAACTGATGTGGAGACACTGTGGGTGGAGATTAGCTTAGGCACTAAAAAGAATCGCACATTACTTGTAGGTGTATGCTACAAGCCACCAAATATTAGCATTGATGGAGAAGATCAGCTTTTATTACAAATTGAAAAGGCTGCAAATCTGAATGAAGTTCTAATCATGGGAGATTTTAATTACCCAGATATAGATTGGAATTGTGGCACAACTAGTTCCGCTAAGGGCAGCAAGTTTCTGAACCTGCTTAATAACACATTTATGGCACAATTAGTAGACACCCCAACTAGAATGGATGCCTGTCTGGATTTAGTAATAACAAACAATGAGCAGCTTATCTCAAACGTCAAAGTAAGAGAACACTTGGGCAATAGTGACCATAACATGGTTTCGTTTGAGATTAATGCAAAAAAGCAAATTGGTAACTACGCCACCAAAACACTTAATTTTAGAAGGGCCAACTTTGATGGACTAAGGGCATCAATGGAACATTTAGACTGGGAACGATTGTTTTCTGGACTAAACACAGAAGACAAGTGGAATGCCTTTAAGCACACATTACAAAAGTACACATCCCAATATATACCTTTGGGAAACAAATACAAAAGACACAAATCAAAAACAATGTGGCTTACCTGTACCGTGAAACAGGAAATGCAAAAGAAGAAAATGGCATTCAAACATTATAAAAGCAAGGGATCAACATTATCATTTATAAAATACAAAGATGCCAACAAAGCCTGCAAAAAGGCAATTAAAATGGCTAAATTGGAAAACGAGAAAAGGATTGCCAAGGAGAGTAAAATTAACCCCACATTTTTTTATAAGTATATAAATGGAATAAAAAATAAAGAGGGAAAATGTTGGGCCCTTGTTATCCCAAATGGGAAATTTGGTAAGTGAGGACAGAGAAAAAGCAGACATTTAAAATACTTTTTTTTCTTCGGTTTATACTAAGGAAGAACAGATGGATGAGCCCCTGCTACCGGAAGTTACGGAACAGTCACCACAAACATGGGATTGGCTGACAAAGGAAAAAGTGTTTATGCAATTAAACTCTGTTAAGATAGACAAGGCCCCAGGGCCAGATGGTATACACCCAAGGGTCCTTAGAGAGTTAAGCATAATTCTGGCCAGACCAATATTTATTATCTTTAGGGATTCGTTCAGTTCAGGTACAGTGCCAACAGACTGGCGAAAGGCGGATGTCATTCCAATATTTAAAAAGGGATCAAAATCTCTGCCTGGTAATTATAGGCCAGTGAGCTTGACATCTGTAGTGGGGAAATTATTTGAAGGATTGCTAAATACATCTTGAATCAGAATATAATTAGTAAAAGTCAACATGGTTTTGTGAAAGACAGGTCTTGTCAAACAAACTTAATAACATTCTATGAAGAGGTCAGTAAAAATATAGATCTAGGTGTGGCAGTTGATGTGATCTATTTGGATTTTGCTAAAGCATTTGATACAGTTCCACACAAAAGGTTACTCTACAAATTGAGAGAAATAGGATTGGGGGCAAATGTATGTATTTGGATTGAAAATTGGCTAAAAGATAGAACACAGAGGGTTGTTGTAAATGGTAAAGCTTCAAATTGGACCAGGGTAGTGAGCGGAGTACCTCAGGGGTCTGTTTTGGGACCTCTTCTTTTTAATCTGTTTATTAATGATCTCCCACGTTGTGCTGAGTGCCATGTCTCAGTGTTTGCTGATGACACAAAATTAGGTAAGGTAATAAAGACTAATCTTGATGTTTTTTCTTTACAGGAAGATTTGGACAGAGTGGGGAACTGGGCAAGAAAGTGGCAAATGAGGTTCAATATAGACAAATGTAAAGTTATGCATTATGGGAAAAATAATAACAAAGCAACATATACGTTAAATGGTATTTCCCTGGGAAAAACTACTAACGAAAAGGATTTAGGAATCATTGTAGATAACAAACTTGGCAACAGTGCCCAATGCCAGTCAGCAGCTGCAAGGGCCAATAAGATATTGACATGTATAAAACGAGGTATAGATTCACGGGAGGAGGACATCATCTTGCCTCTTTACAAATCAATGGTAAGACCTCACCTTGAATATGCAGTACAATTCTGGGCACCAGTCCTTAAAAAGGATATTAAGGAACTAGAAAAAGTGCAAAGGAGAGCTACAAAATTAATAAGGGGATTGGAGGATCTTAGTTATGAAGAGAGACTTAAAAAATTGCATTTATTTACTTTAGAAAAAAGGCGTCTTAGAGGGGATATGATAACATTATATAAATATGTGCAGGGCCAATATAAGGAGCTCTCCAGGGACCATTAATAGAAATGTACAAAGAACAAGAGGTCACCCCCTGAGACTGGAAGAGCAAAGATTTCATAGGCAGCAAAGGAAGGGATTATTTACGGTAAGGACAATAAAATTATGGAACTCACTGCCAAGAGAGGTAGTGCTATCAACCACAATAGATGTATTTAAAAATGGTCTGGATGATTTTTTAGAAAAGCAGAACATACAGGGGTATTAATAATAGAATGAGCATTAATAATAGAGCTTTTTGATCCAAGGAGAAATCTGATTGCCCTTTTGGAGTCAAGAAGGAATTTTTTTCCCCCTAGGAGGCAACATTCGAAAAAGCTTCCTTAGGGTTTTTTTTTGCCTTCTTTTGGATCAAAACGCAGAAATGATAGGTAGAAGGGTTGAACTTGATGGACTTGTGTCTTTTTTCAACCTAAATTACTATGTTACTATGTTACTTAGGTCTGATTGGAAAGGGCTGTGAGAAATACAGCCTTCCCAACCATTGTAAATCAAGCCCCAGGGGATCTCAAGAAAATATTACATTTACAGGGATTGAAGCCATACAATATACCTGGAGGAGAGGGGATAGAATCAAAAGGCTTCAACAAAGAGAAGTCTTTTGGATTCACAATTTAAAGACCCTCACACCACGGTATTAATGTCGACTTCGAATTAAAAGCTTTTTTATTTAGGACATGTTTTTAATAATAGACTCTGAATTAGGGGCTTTTGTTTTAAATATGATTTCAATGATTTCCTGTTCATTTTTTGCCAGCAAAGTTTTGTATTTATAAAATGCAGGTAATTTGTGTGTTTTTCTTATTTAGTGCATAAAAGAAACCATCTTCAGTGGATATAAAAAGTCTACACCCCCCTGTTAAAATGTCAGGTTTCTGTGCTGTAAAAAAAATGAGACAAAGATAAATAATTTCAGAACTTTTTCCACCTTTAATGTGACCTATAAACTGTACAACTCAATTGAAAAACAAACTGAAATCTTTTAGATAGAGGGAAGAAAAAATATAAAAATAAAATAATGTGTTTGCATAAGTGTGCACATCCTCTTATAACTGGGGATGTAGCTGTGTTCAGAATTAAGCAATCACATTCCAAATCATGTTAAATAGGAGTCCGCATACACCTGCCATCATTTAAAGTGCCTCTGATTAACCCCAAATAAAGTTAAGCTGCTCTAGTTGGTCTTTCCTGAAATTTTCTTAGTTGCATCACACAGCAAAAGCCATGGTTCGCAGAGAGCTTCCAAAGAATCAGAGGGATCTCATTGTTAAAAGGTATCAGTCAGGAGAAGGGTACAAAAGAATTTCCAAGGCATTAGATATACCATGGAACACAGTGAAGACCGTCATCATCAAGTGGAGAAAATATGGCACAACAGTGACATTACCAAGAACTGGAGCTCCCTGCAAAATTGATGAAAAGACGAGAAGAAAATTGGTCTGGGAGGCTACCAAGAGGCCTACAGCAACATTAAAGGAGTTGCAGGAATATCTGGCAAGTACTGGCTGTGTGGTACATGTGACAACAATCTCCCTTATTCTTCATATGTCTGGGCTATGGGGTAGATTGGCAAGACGAAAGCCTTTTCTTACGAAGAAAAACATCCAAGCCAGGCTACATTTTGAAAAAACACATCTGAAGTCTCCCAAAAGCATGTGGGAAAAGGTGTTATGGTCTGATGAAACCAAGGTTGAACTTTTTGGCCATAATTCCAAAAGATATGTTTGGCGCAAAAACAACACTGCAAATCACCAAGAGAACACCATACCCACAGTGAAGCATGGTGGTGGCAGCATCATGCTTTGGGGCTGTTTTTCTTCAGCTGGAACTGGGGCCTTAGTTAAGATAGAGGGAATTATGAACAGTTCCAAATACCAGTCAATATTGGCACAAAACCTTCAGGCAGAGGCGTTGCTAGGTTTCCAAAAGATCTGGGGCTATAGCCCATAAGACTTTTTTAGTTTTTTAAATGGAACCATACGGGCACTTACAAATATATGCTCACCGGTCTAAGCTTCATGCCTGTTTTGTAATTTAGGAGTCTCCACAGGGCCGGCCCTTTAATGGGGCAGAGTGGGGCAGCTGCCCCAGGCGGCACCCTGGCAGGGGCGGCACTTTTCTGCTCTATGTAGCAGTCTTTTTCTCTTTTTTTTTTCCTGTGTCCAGGGGAGCTTGATTGAAGGAGGTCTCCTTCAGATCGTCTGAGAGTTCAAAAGTCTCCCGTGATTAGCTGAGACCTCCTTCACACTGAGCTCAAAGAAAAGAGATGCCTACAGCAGGTAAGTTAAAAACTGACAGTGTGTGAGTGAGTGTGTGCATGTCAGTGTGAGTATGAGTATGTGCATGTCAGTGTGAGTATGTGCATGTCAGTGTGAGAATGTGAATGTCAGTGTGAGTATGTGCATGTCAGTGTGAGTGTGTGCATGTCAGTGTGAGTGTGTGCATGTCAGTGTGAGTGTGTGCATGACAGTGTGAGTGTGTGCATGACAGTGTGAGTGTGTGCATGTCAGTGTGAGTGTGTGCATGTCAGTGTGAGTATGTGCATGTCAGTGTGAGTGAGTGTGTGTGTCAGTGTGAGCGAAAGTGTGTGTATGTCACTGTGAGTGTGTTGTGTGTGTATGTATGTAACTGGCTGTGTGTGTGAATGTATGTAACTGGCTGTGTGTGTGTATGTATGTAACTGGCTTTGTGTGTGTATGTATGTAACCGGCTGTGTGTGTAACTGGTTGTGTGTGTATGTATGTAACTGGCTGTGTATGTGTTGTGTGTGTATGTATGTAACTGGCTGTGTATGTGTTGTGTGTGTATGTATGTAACTGGCTGTTGTATGTGAATATGTATATAACTGGCTGTGTATGTGACGTGTGGGACACATTAAGGAATTATTTTTTTCTTTTAAAAAACAAACTTGCTGACTGGTGTGTGTGTGTGTAACTGGCTGTGTATGTCACTGACTGGGTTTCTGTGAGGTGTGTGTATGCGACTTTCTGTGTATTTATGTAATTCTGTATGTAAGGTGCGTGCATGTGAATGTCTCTGTGTATGTATGCTTTCGTGATGTGCCATTGTCTGGCTCCTAATTTTTTTAATGGCTCCTAAAACTAAATCAAATTTGTCAAGCCCTGATTTAACATAAATCCTTCCTATACTGTTAAGCAGTCCTGTAATAAAACATGTCACACATACACATAACACACATATGTGTGACATTATTTATTACAGGACTGCTAAACAGGATAGGAATGATTTATGATATATATATATCATAAATCATTATGCATATATAGCATAAATCACTTATTTACATCCACCTTTGTGTATTTAAGATATTTGTTGGTTTGAGGTTCCTTATTCCACTACTGCTAAACAACATTGGAATGATTTATGTTACATTTGTATATATTTGTGTGTAACATAAAAATCCTATGCTGTTTAGTAGTCCTGTAATAAGGAATCTCAAACCAACAATATATAGTTTAAATACACAAAGGTGGATGTAAATAAATTACCCCAACCCTCCCCTCTCTCCACAAAACCCAGAACTTAACCCCTTAAGGACAGAGCCTTTGAAAAAATGTTGTCCTTTCTGGACAATGGCTATTTTAACATTTCTGTGCTGTTTGTGTTTAGCAGTAATTTTCTTCTTCGTCATTTGCTGTACCCACACATATTATATATTGTTTTTATCGGGACAAGAAGGACTTTCTATGGATGCCATATTTTTGATCATATCTTATCATATTATTAAAAACAAAAAACAAAATATGGTAAAAAAAAAAAAAAAATACACAAATTTCCTGACTTTTATTTGAAATAACTTCTCCTCATCGACAATAGCGAACGAAAAAACATGCTAAATAGATTCTACTATTTCTCCTGAGTACAGGGATACCACCCATGCATAGGTTTGTTGGGTTGTTTGGGGGCTAAAATGCCAAATTTGTGAGGTGCAGTTTTTTGTTTTCCAACTTGAAATTTTTACATGCAGACAGCCTGCACCCATGTCCCATTTGGGACATATTTGAAACCAGCCAGTGTATTTTACCCCATCAACCCATATATTTTTTCAAAGTAGACACCCTAGGCTATCTCAAATGGTGGTATTTTAACACTTTCCATGCACTAATTCTACCACCAGCCTTTGTCAAAGTTTGTGGTAGTAATTTTTTAAAAACATTTTTCACAAACCTTGTACTTCAGACATTAATTCACAGAGTTTGGTATGTGTCACTGCCAAATAACACCCCAATAAGTGTTCAGCAACATCTCTTGAGTACAGGGATACCCCCCATGCATAGGTTTGTTGGATTGTTTGGGGGGTAAAAGGACAAATTTGGGAGGTGAAGTATTTGGTTTTCCAAATTGAAATTTTGACATGCAGACAGCCTGCACCCATGTCCCATTTGGGACATATTTGAAACCAGCCAGTGTATTTTACCCCATCATCCCATATATTTTTTAAAAGTAGACACACTACGCTATTTCAAATGGTGGTATTTTAACACTTTCCATGCACTAATTCTACCACCAGCCTTTGTCAAAGTTTGTGGTAGTAATTTTTGTGTGTTTTTTTTTTCACAAATATTGTATTTTAGACATAAATACACAGATTTTGGTATGTGTCACTGCCAAACAATAACCCAATATGTGTTCAACAACATCTCCTGAGTACAGGGATACCACCCATGCATAGGTTTGTTGGGTTGTTTGGGGGCTAAAAGGGCCACATTGTGAAGGTGTGCATTTTCAACTTGGAATATTGACGTGTAGTCAGCCTGAGCCCATCTTTCATTTGGGACTTTTTTTTAAAGTAGGACAGTGTATTTTACCCCAAAAAGTATATATTTTGTAAAAGTAGACACCCTAGGCTATTTTAAATGGTGTTATTTTAACACTTTCCATGCACCAATTCTACCACCAGCCTTTGTCAAAGTTTGTGGTAGTCATTTTATTGTGTATTTTTTCCCACATACATTGTACTTTAGACACAAATTCACATATTTCGGTATGTGTCACTGACAAACAATACCACAATATATGTTCAGCAACATCTCCCGAGCACAGGGATACCACCCATGCATAGCTTTGTCAGCTTTGTTGGGTGTTGAAAGGCTACATTTGAGAGGTGTGCTTTTTGATTTTCACCTTTGCCACTGATCGGCTGTTACTGATCGCTATACACTCGTTCAGACAGCTTCAAAAGGAATACACGTAACCCCCTAGTGGGTATAATTAACCCCTAGCGAGTCTGACAAAAAAAATGCTGATAGCAAAAAAAAATCCTTCTGCGACTAGATTGCTCCATATGCGCTGCTTAGGCAGTGACCATATGCACTGCTTAGGCAGTGACCATATGTGCTGCTTAGGAAGTGATATACGGCAAGGAAGGGGTTAATCTTAAAAGAGCCTTTGATATACTGTAATAAATCAAAGTAAAAAAAAATAACCCCTAAAAAAATGCACAGACAGCAAAAAATGTGCTGCTGTGTAAGATCACTGCGTACACAGCGATCAATTGCAGGGAAGGGGTTAAATACTGGAAACGGCTTTTATAAAAGCCTTTGGGTCTCAATTCTATTAAATATATTATAATTAAAAACTTACATTATACAGCTCTGTCTCCCTCCCTCACTAAAACTCAAGTGAGAGGGAGGCAGATCTACACGGGTCAGATCAAATATTTACAAATATAGATCTAACCAGACGAATGGTGATGCTCATCTGAGCAAACGCCAACCCGCCTTTGTTACTTATCAGCTGATACTGATCGCTATACATGCGGTCAAACAGCTAAAAAAAATTTTTTTACGTTAAACGTAGTCCCCTAGCGGGTATAATTAACACGTGACGGGTGTAATAAAAAAGTTTAACATTTTTTAAAAATGCATTGCTGCATTTGCGTCAGATCGCTTCTTAGGCAGTGATCTACAGCAAGAAAGGGGTTAATCTCTCTTAAAAGAGCTTTTTTTTCACTGTAATGAATTACAGTAAAAAAAATTAACCCCTAAAAAATGCACAGACAGCAAAAAATGTGCTGCTGTGTATGATCACTGTGTACACAGCGATCAATGGCAGGGAAGGGGTTAAATGGCTTTTATAAAAGCCCTTGGTGTTTAAAATTTTATTAAATATTTTTTTTATTATTTTATTTTATTTTTTTACTTTATCTGATCTGTCTCTCTCCCTTACTAAAACTAGAAAGGTGAGGGAGGCAGATCAATACTTGTCAAAGGCAATATTTGCTAATATTGCCTTTGACTGTATGGTAAGTGCTCATCAGAGCACTTACCATACATGCCTGCACACAGATCACATAGATCTGTTGTGCCGGCATCGATTGGCTTCCCCTAGAGCATCGGAAGTGAAATACTTTCACTTCCGATGCTCTTGCCATTAGAAGGGAAGCGCTGCCTGTATAGGCAGCGTTCCCTTCTACTGAGCCGATGGGGTCGCTCAGGAGAACGACCACCATTGGCTCTGGGGAGCAGCATGGTGTTGTTAAGTGCCTCGCTAGCATATTACTCAGCATATTCGGGGCTTCAGCCCCCTTAGCCCACCCCTAGCGACGCCTCTGCCTTCAGGCTTCTGCTAGAAAGCTGAACATGAAGAGGAACTTCATCTTTCAGCATGACAACGACCCAAAGCATACATCAAAATCAACAAAGGAATGGCTTCACCAGAAGAAGATTAAAGTTTTGGAATGGCCCAGCCAGAGCCCAGACCTGAATCTGATTGAAAATCTGTGGGATGATCTGAAGAGGGCTGTGCACAGGAGATGCCCTCGCAATCTGTCAGATTTGGAGTGTTTTTGCAAAGAAGAGTGGCCAAATCTTGCCAAGTCAAAATGTGCCATGCTGATAGTCTCATACCCAAAAAGACTGAGTGCTGTAATAAAATCAAAAGGTGCTTCAACAAAGTATTAGTTTAAGGGTGTGCACACTTATGCAACCACATTATTTTATTTTTACATTTTTTCTTCCCTCTATCTAAAATATTTCAGTTTGTTTTTCAATTGAGTTGTACAGTTTATAGGTCACATTAAAGGTGGAAAAAGTTCTGAAATGATTTATCTTTGTCTAATTTTTTACAGCACAGAAACCTGACATTTTAACAGGGGTGTGTAGACTTTTTATATCCACTGTATTTTAATGTGTTTCTATAAAAAAATATGTTTTTATTTATATTTATATATACACATATGTTTATGTATTTTTGTATTGAAACGGTTATGCAAGTTGTTCCAGCATGACACATATTTCCCAAATGGAGTCTGTGCCTTTAATTGCATGGATTATAAAAGAGAGACTCTTGAAGATCTAAACCATACCCTTGATGAAGTCTGTTTAGACCATGGGTCGTCAACCTGGTCCCTACTGCCCACTAGTGGGCGTTTTGGGATTCCAGGTGGGCGGTAGGGACTTTGGAGGTTAAAACCTCCTTTTGAACGAGCGAGCGAGTGGGCGCGCGCGTGAGCGCACACATCAAGAAACCAACGTGCGCGAGAATTTTCGGAAGTTAAAACCTCCTTTTGAGAGAGTGGGCGGGCGGTGCAGGCGGGCGCGAGCGCACACATCAATCAACCTCCTTTTGTGCGAGAAGGGGACGGGCGGGAGCGAGCGCACGCAAACACGTGGGAAGAGGAAGGGGAGGAGTGGAAACTGATAGCAGGGACAGGCAGAAGCAGGCAGAAACGGAGCAGAGCAGTTTCAAAAGAAAAGGTATAGGCAGGAGAAAGAGAATTGTTGGCTAATAATAATAAGTGGGCTAACTAGCTCAGCCTTACTTTTGTCGCTCAGGAAGGTAAAAGAAAGGAGATAAAAAGGAAAAGGTAAAAAAAATAACAAAAAAAGGAAGAAAAATAGAGAAAACGGGATAAAATAAAGGAGGAGAGTAAGCAGTATTTAGTCTGGCTCATAAATTAAGTTTTGTTATCTTATAAAATAAAAGAAAAAAATAAGTAAGGGAAGGAGAAAATAAAAAAATAGGAAAAAGAGATCCTTAATATAGTGATATACTATAAGGAAGGTAAAGAAGCAGGCAGAAAAAGGAATTTCTTTTGATGGTGACATTAATAAAAATTGGCACCTAATACAACATTGTTTTTGGTGTTAGTAATAAAAGGGAAAAGAGGAGGGAAAAAAGCACTGTGTGGAGTGCAGATCAAAACGTAAAAAAAAATAATAAAGAAATAAAAAGATAAATGTACGTATTTTTTTTAAAACACCCTCCTTTCTAAAAAATATTCCAGAAAACTGGTGGGCGGTAAGGAAATTTTTCCATCAAGAAAGATGCATTAGTGGGCGGTAGGTAGAAAAAGGTTGACTACCACTGGTTTAGACGAAACGCATTGGTTTGCTTTGGACTACTATGGCTTCCGTATTGAGGTTGCCCTGGGGATCACTTTCAACAACTAAGTTGTGGAACTGTACGGCACCCGTAGCCAGGCTGGAGGAGAAGCGTTCCACCAGATGACTGACGAGAGACAGAGGCAGCGAGGATGAAGAGAGGGACGTCTGTGAACAGGACTGTCTCCTGCTACTCGTTCACAGTGGCTCTGGTCTGCTTTTACTCTTATATTTTTTTACTTGTATGCTGCTGGAAGAAAATATATTTCCGTTCTACCTATATCAGCTGAGTCGTTTTTGACGATACACGGATCCACTACGAGATTTCATTTCACATTTCCTCATATACCAGATGCGAATTCATATGCTCCTAACAGTTGAGGAGCTGCAATTGTGAGTTACTTCAATCCCTAATTGTGTGGTTATAAACTGTTAGTTATACTGCACCAGTTTGTTTTCTTTTTTTGTGATTTCTTCTTTCCTGAATATCTCATACCAAGTACCCATTTGGATTGCAGCATATGGTGATATATGTATATATATATATATATATATATATATATATATATATATATATATATATATATATATATATATGTTTGATCACTATATTCACCTTTCTGATTAGAATTTTTTCACTATACTAATCAATCATATTGGTTCCTAGTCTCACCATATATTGTTTTGTTTTTTTGTGCAAATTTTGCACTTTTTTCTTGATATCGTTCGTACTCATGTATGTAAGATCATTTGGCATATACACATATCAGTTTACATTGGGTTATATGTATTTGGTTTGATTATTTTGTCACACTGCACCGTGCACTAAACTATTTTTTTGCAACTTTGTCTATTCTCACATAGTACTGTGTCTGTGTTTTTGTTTGGCAGCAAGTGTTGATAGTGACTATTTTAGCTTGAGACCACCATTGGATTGCTCATCCATCCTTCTCTTTTTTTTGTTATTAAAACTGACTAACTAAAACTTAAAAACTTGGTGGTGCAGATGGCGAAACAAATTTACTTCCAATAGCTGTCTATAGTGGATGTTAGAACTTGCCAATGGAACATCAGGGGTGTCCCAGATGAATTTGGGCCCGCTGTCCTCAAAGGCTAATTAGCAAAGCAACTTACTCATCTGTGGCCAAATTCTGCAGCCCACGATCAAACAATCTCAGATGCTTCAGAGTGTGCAAGGCACTGAAGGTCTTTTGTGAAGCACAGAGGGACATGATCTTCCCTACGAATGCACTCTATGTCAGATAAACTGTCCCTGCTTACCATCTTACGAAAGTTGCTGGGGCATGGTACACACACTGTACAAAAAGATGGAAAGCAGTATGTAAGAAGCATCTGGCTTCCCGGTGGCACTAGGACTCCCCGAGATACCGACACTGTTGTCCTCATCACCTGACCCAAATGGACTTGTCAGAATAGGTACAACAGAAATTACTCTAGCAGGACACTTTAGTCTTTGGAGTTCACGGACTTGAACTGGCTCCTCGACTGCCCCTCTCTGGTGGGGACTGAAGACAGAGGTGGACAGGTTGTGACTCGCTTGCTCAAATAGGACAACAGTCAAACTGGGTACCCCCGTCATTCTGCCCCAAATGAACACATATTTTTGACCACTTGGAGGAGTTATTACCCCTTTTTTCACAATGCTCAATTATGTCTGCATTGTGTACCATCTCTTGGGTCCTCCTTTCCCTGTTTTCTCCTTTTTTGCTTTTCACCTTTTCCCCCACTCTTCTATTACCCTTTTTCTGCTTTTTACTTAATTTTTCCTCTTTTCTTATATTGGTTATTGTTATTATTATTTTCATTGCAAGTTATTACTATTTGACATCACAAGAGGGCGCTGTATGCTCATAAATAAGGTGCTCTTAGAAGTCAGGCGAGTGTCATCATAAGAATATATCTTCCACAAATGTCATATTTATGCTGTAGTTATTAATGTGATCAGTTCACTAATAACAATATGGGGCTAATGAAGATTGGGGGGTCCGTGAGTTTAGTCTGTACAAAACCTGGTGACTGTGTGTGTGTCCACATGCCTGACGTTGTGTGTGATTATGTGTGTGTGGGGCGCCAGCATTTGAGTCTTGGCCCAAGGCAGCCCAATATCTTGGTGGGCTGTCCCTGGTTGAGTTTGTAAAATGTGTGAGGCACATACTGCTCAGGGAGATTGACCTAGAAAAATAGTAGTTTATTTGACTCGTGTAGGGGATTAAAACACATTTGCAAGGAAGCAAGGGCTAAACAAGGTTCAATGTTCCTTCAATAACAAGTTATATTTAGATCCTGTTTTCAAAGTATAATTATTGATTTATACATGGAGCAGGTAAAACATTGATTATTTTAGGGTTTATACTAAAATAGTCAAAACAGACCACCAAACAGCACATTAAAAAAAAAAATCTGACTTGTAGATCTTAAACTTAAAAGTGCCCAAAATGCATCTTCCGAATATTAATGTGCTTTCAAAGTACTTTAAAATGCATGTTTTACATTTTGCATTACTTAAAATATAAAATACTTACAGATTGCCAGTCCAGAACAGTACTTGTCACTCAGGGGCACGATGTATCTTGTGTATTTCCGGGGGTTTGTGTGCTGTGAACAGACAGCACACAAACCCCCAGAAATATAAGAGATACATCCGAGGGGCCGATGGCAGCTGCGAATACGGCATCAGAGTCACTAACTCTGTTGCCAATTCAACTAGCACAAAAAGTATACGAATTTTCATTTACTTTTCGTGCTGGTCAAATTGGCAACAGAGTGAGTGACTCTGTTGCCGAATTTGAAGCTGCCGGCTGTCTTCCGGATGCATTTACGAGGTTTGTGTGCTCTCTGTTCGTAGCACACAAACCCTGGAAATAAACCACGCGGCTCCGTGCTAGGTGTGCGGCGCACACCTAGCACATATGGTGCCTGGTCGTGAGTCACGTGTGAGGTTTCAGGATTTTTTGCCAGAGACCCACATGATCTGTCTGTGTTTCTGGCTCCAGAACACACAATTGCCATTTGGGTGCTTTTATCCCTAAAGACAAAAGCCATCCAGCGTCAAGGGGTTAGTGGGGAGTAAACTTTTTCTTTAAATTGACCTTCTTTAAATTTAAAAAAAAAACAATGTTCCATGTGAAAGAGAAGAGGCAGAGTGTATGTGGATGCTAATCACCCCTGACTGTGGAGTTCTTTAGACCTGACAGACCACAGACAGAAACACCAGCATCCAGGTACACATTAGGTTTACTTCAGGCAGGTAGCCCCAGGCTTTAACTTTTGCTTCTATTAGTTAAGTGAAAGTATAAAGTGCCATTTTAAATGTCTCACTAGTCTAAAATCCCTGAAATAAACTTTAGCAACAAATAAACGTTTAATTTAGAGGCCAAGTTAAAATCACCAGGGCCCTGAAGCCAAACACAAATTCTAGAACCTTTATTTCAAATACCAGTGGTGAAAAACATTTGCATGGTGCACAATCAATCGCATTAAAATAAACATTTTGCGTTTAGTGCTTCTTTAAACGGAGAGAAAAGCTATTTCAAATAATTAAATATTCCTGTTCTTCCTGTTTTGTCCAACCTACCTTCCATCCACAGTTACTGGTCTTTCTTGTCCATCAGGTAAACATATGTCGAGGTTAACTTTTCTAAGCAGCAAATTCTCTTTCTTACTCTCTGGACTTTCCACCCTAGACTCTTCTGAATCGGAAGAGGATGTCTGTTTCATAATTGGTTTAGAAGTAGTAGAAATAAGGGGCGCAGGTGGAGGTGGGGCCCGGGCCTTAATTTTCTTTCTGAAATAGTAAGAATAGATATTTAATAATTATTATGAACTAAAAGGGTTAAGGGAAGAAATGTTTACATGTGTAATAATCTAAGTATTATCATTTATACTAGTTTATTCCCAAACCAGTCCACCCCTACCCCCCAACAGTCCAGGATTTAGGGATTACTCACCAAACTAAGAACCACTGATTATACTCTAATATAAATGCTGCATTTTACATCAATAAAGGTTGTGCTTTTTATTACACTGTTTTCTGAAAACGAAATCTTCCACAAGCAAATAGAGACAATCACAAATTTTGCAAAGAGAAAAAGAGGTGATTTAACACAGGGCTTGACAAATTTATTTTGATTTTAGGAGCCAGACATTTTTTTTAGGAGCCAGACAATCACGCAAACATAAACACAATTCATAAACACACACGCCTACTTCACATATATACAAACACACATACTTTACATATACACATATATACAAACACCTCACACACACATATATACACAAACACCTCACACACACATATATACACAAACACCTCACACACACATATATACACAAACACCTCACACACACATATATTCACAAACACCTCACACACACATATATACAAACAACTCACACACACATATATACAAACACCTCACACACACATATATACAAACACACATACTTTACATATACACATATATACAAACACCTCACACACACACATATATACAAACACCTCACACACACATATATACAAACACCTCACACACACATATATACAAACACACATACTTTACATATACACATATATACAAACACCTCACACACACATATATACAAACACCTCACACACACATATATACAAACACCTCACACACACATATATACAAACACCTCACACACACATATATACAAACACCTCACACACCCATATATATATAAACACCTCACACACACATATATATAAACACCTCACACACACATATATACAAACACACATACTTTACATATACACATATATACAAACACCTCACACACACATATATACAAACGCCTCACACACACACATATATATATAAACACCTCACACACCCATATATATAAACACCTCACACACCCATATATATAAACACCTCACACACCCATATATATAAACCCCTCACACACACCTACTTTACAATACATACAAACACACACCCACCTCACACAGTATTTTCTTAGGGGTTTCTTCTTGATGTGTCCCCCTCCCAGCTGCTTTACCTCACTGTAGGGGAGGGGGACATTCACGCTGCAGCTTAACTCCCTTGGTCGGCGTGCTGAGTGCCAGGATGTCACGTGACGACACCCGGCACTCAGACACGCGTTGCGCGAGGGGGCGGAGCTTGCAGTCTGTGCCATCGGCCATCGGCACAGACTTTACCCCCTCGCGCTGCGGAAAAATCGGATGGCAGCGGCAAGGGGACCAGGAGGCTGACAGCACCCAGGCGCCAGGTCTAATTTCCTGGTCGCCATGGCGACCTGGCGCCTGGGGTTTGTCGAGCCCTGATTTAACAGAAGATTTAGACTTAGCCAATGCATCCCTCACACTTAGTCAATGCATCCCCTCACACAGCCATCTGCCCCCAGACATAGCCAATGCATCCCCAACACAGCCATCTTCCCCCCAGACGTAGCCAATGCATACCCGACACAGCCAATTCTGCCCTCCAGACTTTGCCCATGATGCTCCCCCAGACTTTTACTGGTCCCCAGACTTTGCCCATGAGCACCCCCAGACTTTGCTTCTCCCCTAGACAATGCTACTCCACCCCCCCAGACTTAACCCTCCCATGCTGCTCCGTCTCTCCGGTGTTCAGTGGGGGCAGCTAGAGGATGTCTGCGTGCATTGCAAAGACATCCTCCAATGCTGCCCGACACTTCTGGGTCCTAGCAGAGGTGCCGGGCAGTAGCGGAGGATGTCAGCGCGCTGCGATGGGGATCTAGGTCCACTGCAGCTCTGCGGGGGACCTGGATCCCGGTCTTATACTCAGACCTCATTTTGAGTCTGATTAGAAGACGAACCTTGAATACAAGATGAGGGTACTTTTTCCGAGCATTTGCTCTGACAAAAAAGTTGTCTTATATTCAAGCAAATACGGTAATCTATAATTTTCCACACAAATATCTATGATAATATACCAGTATTGAAAGTTTTTTATAAGAACAACCTGATGTCATGTTAACTAAAAAAGTTAACAGCAGACATTATTACCTGGTTTTCAAATAGGTATCACTAAAACAGTTTTTGTAATCTAGTGCATACATTCCAAAATAATAGGTAAATTACTCATGGAATATAATTTGCTCTAAATATAAACATATATATTTATTTATACTAATGTTTCATTAACTTAGGTGTGTGAACACTTAATTATATAGTACCTACCCAATTGGGAGTGTGCTTTTATGTAAGGCTAAACCCCATTAAACAAGTCTGTTTGTTTACAGTACTTGCATTTATAAATAGATGGAGGATAACTACAGCTCCTACTGTTTTCTCAATGTCACAAAGTTATTTCCTGTGTGTGTGACAATCACTTTAATTGTCATTGTTATTTTAAAACACACTCTTGGGAATTTGAAGCCTAGAGTTAAAAAAATAAATAAAGGACAGTTTGAGAATCCTTGAAATTATTTGTGCCAAGACCGAGTTGGTTAAATTTATTTGGCATTTGGCATAGACATTCTTTCCAATTGGTTTCAACATGCAAGATATGATCAGACCTAGGTTTAGAAGGCTGTCCCCACTGGTTTTACAACCCAGCCAATGGAAACTTAGGTCACTAATTTTGAACAAGCACATCAATGTTTGCAGACATTCCTTTTACAAAAATTATATCTTGCAGCTGTTGGTTACGTGACTCTGACTCGGCTACAAGCATCTCTCTCTATGTCATCTGATAAATGTATACTATACCATCAGTGGTTGCTTCAATGCCTTTATTGCTAAGAAAATATGATGGCCTTTTAACCCGTTGCGGACACGAGGACCTTCCATGCCATCATGCACTTTGTTACGGCATGGATCGATGAATGGTGCATGCAATCGATGATCATATTCACTGCTCAGGCAGGTTGTTATAATGCCTCGATGTCAAGGCATTAAGCAACACCCAATTTTTTAAAACATTTTTTGTTACCATATTTAATGTTCTTTTTATAGTAAATGATGTGATGTGATAAACATAATGGTATCTAAGAAAGCACTTTTATGGCATTAAAAAAGTATATGTGTACAGTAAATGAGAAAGAGGAAAATTACAGCTAAACACAAACACTGCAAAAGTGTAATAATAGCCTGTGTCCTAAATTGTGCAACATTCCAAAAACAGTTGTGTCCTCAAGGGGTTAAGGATATTATAACATTGCCAACAACAGAGGATTAGTTGATCTCATACAGTTGATTAATGTTAGCTGACTACAGGGAACCTGGAAAAAACAGAAATACTTTTGGTGATGTAACCAATAATATCAAATATTCACCAAACTTGAATGAAACTCTGAGCCTCTAAATTACTAAGCTCAATGTAGGTACAACCTTTCTTGTTGACTGATCTGGGTTGCAACTTTCCCACTTGTAGGACGTTCTATGCCCTCCTACTCTTTGTGCCTGGAGGCTAGTAAGACGGCATAGAACATCCTGCATTTAACAGCTTATCCCGGCTCCCTGCAATGAGCTGTGTGCAGATCCCGTAGCAGGGAGACCACCACAGATAAGACCACTTCTGGCGACTTTGTGTTCCTGGCTCCTGATCACGTGATTGGGGCCACGGAAACAAAGACGTTGGTTTGGCGGTTAAGCACCATGCAATGATTTTGATTTCTTTTTTAGGGGTTCCGACCCATATTGTGTAGGGTGCATCCATAGGATTGACAGGGCCCAAATCCCCAAAATGAATATGGCCGAAAATGTATTTTGGGCTGAATTCGGCTATATTGAGAAATTTAATTTCAAATTTTCGACCACAATAAAGGAAAATGCACCCTTCCACAGAGCAAAATGGTTCAGGAATGGTATGAAGAACACAACAATGAGTTCAAGGTGTTTACTTGCCTCCAAATTCCCCATAAATCAATCAAATAAAGCATCTGTGAGATGTGCTTAATAAACATGATCCATGGAGGCCCCATCTCGCAACTTACAAGACTTAAAGAATCTGCTGTTAGCGTCTTGGTTCCAGATATAACAGCCTAGCTTTAGAGGTCTAGTGGAGTCAACAGGTCAGAGCTGTTTTGGGCTGTATACACACACACTGTCACAAACTGGGTCCAGATATAAGGACCAGAAAAGCCTGGATACAGCCTAAATGAGCCTACGTATATATGGGTTGACTTGTGACAGTACCCCCTTCTCAAGGAGCGATCTTGCACTACTGTTTTGCAGACAGACTTGCTCAAAAACTCGACAATACAAGATGAACCAGGACTAGTAAGTAGTATCTTACAGATTCCCTGGTCTGAATGGATATCCACACTGTGGGAGGGATTTCCAGCGCTGGACTTGATGCAAGCCCATAATATGAATAGGAAGCACGCTCCAGAAAAAGCAGAACTGTTATACAACTCCTTTTTTTCATGCATGACCTATGGGCACGACCAGCAGAAAAAACATGGCAGACTGACCTCCTAAGAAACAGGAATAAGGATGTCTAGAAAAGTATCCCCAGTCAAAATGAAGACCCTCTCTGCAGTAGGGATTCAGACACAGGAACTAGGAGAGACCCAGAAACTAGCATATGCAAGAAAAAGACCCCCTTCTCCAGACAAGACCAACAGATTTTCAAATTTCTTGAAGAGTGACTTCTTCAAGAAGAAATGGTCCATGCCAATCCTCTTGCATCAGAGCACCACATTATAGCAGGAAACACGATGCTAACAATAGTATTATAACTTGTTTATAATTGTTTATCTGAACATATTAGACATATCTTTTCTCAATAATGTATTATTTTAAAGGTCTTGACACATTGACTCATAGCCAAAGAATAAAACACGTGAGTACCGCAGAACACCGAAAAATATATCAAATGAGCAATTTGCAGTTTGGGTGGAAAGATTAAAAAAAAGCAATGGGACTGACACAATCATTAATTTAGCCCCCTATGCTATGATTAGCATGTATGTTACTGATTAGTTTTAGATGAGAGATTGTAACATGGGTCAACAGATTGTGCTGTGAGTGTTGTTATTTAATTAATTATCTCTTTGATCTAGGCCATGGGTCGTCAACCTGGTCCCTACCGCCCACTAGTGGGCGTTTTGGGATTCCAGGTGGGCGGTAGGGACTTTGGAGGTTAAAACCTCCTTTTGAGCAAGCGGGCGAGCGTGCACGCGAGCGTACACAGCAGGAAACCTACGTGCGCGAGAATGCGTGCGGTAGGATTTTCGGAAGCACACATCAATCAACCTCCAGGCACGGGCGGGAGCGAGCGCACGCAAACACGTGGGAAGAGGAAGGGGAGGAGTGGAAACTGATAGCAGGGACAGGCAGAAGCAGGCAGAAACGGAGCAGAGCATTTGCAAAAGAAAGGTTATAGGCAGGAGAAAGAGAATTGTTGGCTAGTAATAATAAGTGGGCTAACTAGCTCAGCCTCACTTTTGTAGCTCAGGAAGGTAAAAGAAAGGAGATAAAAAGGAAAAGATAAAAAAAATAAAAAAGGAAGAAAAATAGAGAAAAGGGGATAAAAAAAGGAGGAGAGTAAGCAGTGTTTAGTCTGGCTCATAAATTAAGTTTTGTTTTCTTATAAAATAAAAGAAAAAAATAAGTAAGGGAAGGAGAAAATAAAAAAAAAAGGAAAAAGAGATCCTTAATATAGTGATATACTATAAGGAAGGTAAAGAAGCAGGCAGGAAAAGGAATTTCTTTTGATGGTGACTTGATGGTAAAAATTGGCACCTAATACAACATTGTTTTTGGTGTTAGTAATAAAAGGGAAAAGAGGAGGGAAAAAGCACTGTGTGGAGTGCAGATCAAAACGTAAGAGTAAAAGTAGTTGTTAAATTGTGAAACAAATTTAGAACCCATGTCTGAAAAAAAGAAATATGCTCGTGGCTATTTACCAGAGTATCTGAAGATGGGTTTCATTGAATCTGTTACAAATAAACAGCTTCCAATGTGTTTACTGTGCCACAAGACATTATCTAATGAAGCAATGAAGCCAAGTCGATTGCGAGAACATCTTGCTACAAAGCATTCACAAGATAAAGATAAGCCCATTGAATATTTTCAAGAAATCTATAAAAGATTTCAAAATCGTTCAACAATTGCCACATCCTTTCAAAAACAACATGCAAAGAATGAGGATGGATTAACTGCAGCTTATCGTATATCACGCTTAATTGCAAAAAGTGGTAAAAGCCATAATATTGGAGAAACTTTGATAATACCCTCTATCAAAGAATTTATCTCAACAGTAATGCATCAGGATATACCTGAAGTTTTAAAAACATTGCCCTTTAGCGATAGCACAGTAAAGAGACGCATTGATGAAATGGCGGCTAATGTTGAAAATAAACTTATAGGTATTCTCCAAAATTCGTCATTTTCTATACAATTGGATGAGTCTGTCATTGCAGATAATAATGCTCTACTGATGACATATGTACGGTACCTTGATGAAAACAATACATTGCAAGAAGAAATGCTATTCACTGTCAATCTGATTACAGATACAAAAGGATTATCAATATTTAATGCTGTGAAATCATACTTTGCAAAAAACAATATACCCTTGAACAATATTGTTGCATGTGCTACTGATGGAGCACCATCAATGGTAGGCCGCTATCGTGGGTTTGTTGCTTACTTGAAGGAAGAAGTGCCAAACGTTTTCTGTATTCATTGTGTTGTGCACAGACAACATATTGTAGGAAAACATTTAAGTACAAGTCTCCATTCATCATTAAGTATTATAATTAAAGCTGTAAATAAGATAAAATCTAATGCCAAGTGTGATAGAATGTTTCGACAGCTGTGCCAGGACAATAACGAGCAGTTTATTAGGTTACTTTTACATACAGAAGTTCGATGGCTCTCCAAGGGTACATGCTTGACTCGTTTTGTTGCATTATTTGATAGTGTCGTACAGTTTTTTGAAAGTGATAATGAGGCTGGTCTCTATGAACAGTTAAAAAACGTAAAGAATGATGCCTTTTATTTGGCAGACATTTTCAAGAGATTTAATGAAATTAATTTGCAGCTTCAAGGAGCCAATATAACTCTTATAAGTTGCAAAAATATTGTGTCATTATTTATCAAAAAGCTTGATCTTCTCCGTCATAATATTTTCAAGAGAGAATTTCATCAGTTTCCTGAATTGTCCTCTATAAACAATGATGTAACTCCGAGGGATATTGAAAGGTTCAGTAGCCACCTCAAGGAACTCAAATTGGATATGGAAAAACGATTTCAACGATATTTTGAACTTAAAGGTGCATGACTGGATGATAAATCCTTTTACAGCAAATGTTGCTGAAGTTGATATAACTTGCCAAGAAGAACTATTAGAACTTAAATATGATGAAGAGAGTAAATGTAATTTTGGCAGTGGTGGATACCAAAAACTCTGGCAAAATAAAAAAATGCCTGCGTTATATCCAAATATGTGGAAAATGATGTTCAATTTATTGATACCTTTCCCTACCACATATCTTGTAGAATCAGGCTTTAGTGCTGTTAATCATATTATGAGCAAACAGAGAAACCGTCTGAATATCACTGAAAGAGGAGACCTTCGTTTGTTCCTTACGAAAATCGAACCAGATTTCAAATATTTAGTATCGCAGCATCAGCCTCAAGGATCTCACTAGTAAAGCTTTCAATTTACTTTATTGTTTTCTAATTAAACTTTATAAAGTTAAAAACATTATAAACATGCATTAAGTAGAAATAAAAAGATAAATGTACGTACATTTATTTTTTTTAAAACACCCTCCTTTCTAAAAAATATTCCGCGCTTGCGCGAAAACTGGTGGGCGGTAAGGACATTTTTCCATCAAGAAAGATGCATTAGTGGGCGGTAGGTAGAAAAAGGTTGACTACCACTGATCTAGGCAGTGAATTATGGTGAACCGACAAAGGAATAGCAAAAAAACTGGTATAGTACTAGAGCTAATGTGCCTGTTATCCAACTAAACTACTAATGCCTAATTATTCGGGTGTATTTTTACTTTTGAAACTCTTTGTACAACAACAGTTTAACATATAAACACAACACATATACAGAGACTTCTGTGGGAAGCATCATGGCTGTCACTGACAGTCTGTCTCTCGCTGCTACTTACATTTTTGAGAGTTAACAGAGGGGACCTAGTTAATGTGCACCATTGAAAACAATGGTCTCAGTGGAGAGACAGAGCTTGGTGTAAACCTACATGTATCTGTAAGGATACACATCAGATTTACTCTGTACCAATGGAAAATTCTTATAACTTTTGCTTCTATCAGTATCACTTTAATAAACAGTGGGCACAGCGTTAGGTATACTTATCTAGTACAGAGTAGGACATACTTTTGCCTCCACAGCAGGCAAAATTCTCTGTATACACAATGTGCCAAACTTTGAAACCAATAGGCATGGCAACAGAAAGTTAAGAACAGAAACATTGTTGATGACCATGCATTCAAGCTGTTCAGTGGGGAAAAAAGCACCTACTGAACACTTCATAGGTGTGTGACAGTATTTTAGCAAAAGTGACACATTTGTGTTTTGTTTACATAATACAAATATGATAAATATAAAAACAGTTAGTTTTGTAACAGCTAGTGTTAAGTGTATCTGCCTAATATAAAATAACATTTTCACAAATTCACAAACGATATTATAATGAAAGCTAGATGAATACCTGGAAGTCACAATATAGGTTCCCAGTTTAACTTCTATTCCAGCAGATAGCTTATTTTTGCTTTCAGTTAAATCCCCCAAAGATGAAGATAGCCGCTTTGAGTCAGAAAAATTAGGTGCTGCAGTGTCAGTAGAGCCATAGTCATTTGCAGGATGCCACTGTACAATGCAAGACATTGCAGTGCTCTTGGTAGGCTAGCTAGTCAAAGTCCTCTGAACCTCCACCTTGTATAGTTACTCATTAATATAAGTATAACATGATGTAATCCCAGCCCTCCTAATCCTCAGGCAGTGGCACAACTCTTATGTAACTCTGCATGAGTAACTTGTTTCATATTAATTCCTATAATTATATTGTAGCAGATCTAGTTTTCCCAGCCCTTAAATCCATACTTTTTACTGTCAATAGTGTTTCTTTATATAATTTAAATAAAAATGTATACACAGAGCTTGATCCAGAATGTAAAAGTGGTTTTAAGGGAGAAGGGGGAGCAGTAAGGGCCAGACTGGCACACCAGGATTCCAGGGAAAAATACCAGTCGGCTGCCTGCCCCTTTAAAAACAATTTGCAGCAGGAGGAGGGGCAGGCAGAGTCTGCAGGGGGGAGAGTGAAAGAGAGACACTAAAGGGAGGTAGACAGATATACTACAGGGGGAGACGAAGACACTACAAAGGGGGAGAGAGAGACTCTACAGAAATAAGAGGGGGGAGAGGGGGTGCGAGAGAGGGGGAGGAGAGAGAGAGAGTGGGTGAGAGAGAGAGAGAGGGGGAGAGAGAGAGAGGGAGAGAGAGAGAGAGAGGGGGGGGGAGAGGGGGAGGAGAGAGAGAGAGGGGGGGGAGAGAGGGGTGGAGAGAGAGGGGTGGAGAGAGAGGGGGGAGAGAGAGGGGAGAGAGAGGGGGGAGAGGGGGAGAGAGACTACAGAAATGAGAGGGAGAGAGAGACTACAGAAATGAGAGGGAGGGGAGAGAGAGACTACAGAAATGAGAGAGGGGGAGAGAGAGACTACAGAAATGAGGGGGAGATAAACACTACAGAAATGAGAGGGAGGGGGAGAGAGAGACTACAGAAATGAGAGGGAGGGGGAGAGAGAGACTACAGAAATAAGAGGGAGGGGGAGAGAGAGACTACAGAAATGAGAGGGAGGGGGAGAGAGAGAATACAGAAATGAGAGGGAGGGGGAGAGAGAGACTACAGAAATGAGAGGGAGGGGGAGAGAGAGACTACAGAAATGAGAGCATTGGGGAGAGAGAGACTACAGAAATGAGAGCGAGGGGGAGATAAACACTACAGAAATGAGAGGGAGGGGGAGCGAGACACTACAGAAATGAGAGGGAGGGGGAGAGAGAAACACTACAGAGATGAGAGGGAGGGGGAGAGAGAGAGACTACAGAAAAGAGAGGGGGGAGAGACATTACATTGGGAAAAGAGAGACCCCAAAAAATGAGAGGGGGAGAGACCCCACAGAAATGAGAGGGGGAGAGAGACTACAGAAAAGAGAAGGGGAGAGAGAGACTACAGTAATGAGAGGGGAGAGAGACTACAGACATGAGGGAGGGAAGGAGAGAGATACTGCACACATGGAAGAGAGGAAAATACAGATCGACATGGGCAGTGCCCCTCCCGAATGAAAGAATATGGCTCCGCCACTGCAGGGCAAGTCCTGTGAGTGCATTCTCGGTGCTGGGGTATGTCCTGGCTGCTGGGTCAAGTCTGGTGAGTGCAAGATGGGAGTTGGGGCAAGTCCTGTGAGGGCAATCTGAGTGCAAGGGTAAGTTCTGGGTGCTGGGTCAAGCCCTTTGAGTGCAATCTGAGTGCTGGGGTACATCAATATATCCACCCAGTATGTACAGAAGGTTATATCTCACACACTGCCCTGATATATACTTCTGCACATTACAATATATGCACTCAGTATGTACACAAGGATATGTCTCACACACTGCCCTGGGTAATTCATATACCTTATTTGCTCGATTATAAGACAACCCTCATTATTAGATGACGCCCCAAACTTTGGATATTCCGTAAGGGAAAAAACTAAAAGCCTGAATTTAAGACTATAGGAAAATAGTTTAACTTTTATAAATTCATATGTAAATTGCTTTTTCATATTTAATAAAAATTATGATCTAAAAAAATGCATTTCTTGTTTTTATTTCCTTTTATGTGCCAATGCTGCCCCTACCCCCCAGACTTGCCCAATGCTCCCTCTCCCCCTCCCTCCCCCAGACTTGCCCTATGCTGGCTCTCTCCCCCCTCCCTCCCCCAAACGTACCCAATCTCCCTGGTGGGTAGTGGGGGCAGCCGGTGGATGTCTGCACAATACACGCAGACATCCTCCGCTGCTGCCCGGCACTTCCACCGGAAAGTCACATGACCTCTCGGCTTCCGTCATAGAAGTCCCTACGCAATGTGCGCAGACATCCAACAGCTGCTTGCAAGCGGGATCCAGGTCCCATGCAGCTCTGTGGGGGACCTGGATCCCAGTCTTACAGTGTACAGTGGAAAAAAAGGATGAGCAAATAAGCCAAGCAACACAGTATAACATATAATTACAACAATATGTAAGTGATTAGCATGTCCACTGAACACCAGCAGCTGAAAACAATAAACACAGACAAACTCCAGCTGTGTGAAACAAGTGAGAAAACAAAAAAGAAAGTAATCTGCGCTCAGTGTATAGACACTAACATATATAACTGCAAATGCCCTTAAAGGTGACTAGTAGTTGTAAGTGGCATATTATATAACAATATATCCACATATATAATGCTAGTACACAAATAGTGAAATCAAACAATATTGTGCACACAAACAGTGAAAAAAATACAACTAATAGATACTTAGCACAGGAGCACTTTCCATGTATGTATATAGCCCCCGAAAGATACAGATCACATAAAAAGAACTAGTGCAATATGTACAGTAAACATGGGATATGACATATGCAATGTTAACAAGAATGTGAAAGAACACTCACAAACGCTGCTCCTATACCAAGGAGCAGGGCCGGCCTTAAGTGTTCCGGCGCCCTGTGCGGGCTTCCCCCGTGGCGCCCCCCCCCCGTCTCTTTCACCCAACTATGTTTGTGTCTCTCTCCCTTCCCATGTTTGTCCCTTTCCTCTTCCTTGCCATGTCTGTCTCTCTCTCTCTCCCTCTGTTCTGTCTCTTTCCCCCCCTCCCCTATTCTGTCTCTCTCCCCCCGTCCCCTGTTCTGTCTCTCTCCCCCAGTCCCCTGTTCTGTCTCTCTCCCCCAGTCCCCTGTTCTGTCTCTCTCCCCCCGTCCCGTTCTGTCTCTCTCCCCCCGTCCCCTGTTCTGTCTCTCTCCCCCCCCGTCCCCTGTTCTGTCTCTCTCCCCCGTCCCCTGTTCTGTCTCTCTCTCCCCCAGTTCTGTCTCTACCCCCTGCCCCTTTTCTGTCTGTCTCTCTCCCACCCCTCCCCTGTTCTGTCTCTCCCCCCTCCCCCTGTTCTCTCTCTCTAGCCCTGTTCTCTCTCTCCCCCCTCCCCCTGTTCTCTCTCTCCCCCCTAACCCCTGTTCTGGCTGTCTCTCTCTCCCCCCTAACCCCTGTTCTGTCGGTCTCTCTCCCCCCTAACCCCTGTTCTATCTCTCCCGCCTGCCCCTGTTCTGTCTGTCTCTCTCTCCCCTCCCCCTGTTCTGTCTCTCCCCCCTAACCCCTGTTCTGTCTGTCTCTCTCTCCCCTCCCCCTGTTCTGGCTGTCTCTCTCTCCCCTCCCCCTGTTCTGTCTGTCTCTTTCCCCCCTAACCCCTGTTCTGTCTCTCTTCCCCCCCCCTTCCTTCCTTACCTTTGCCTGAAAAGGTGGCTCCAGGGAGGGGGCGGAGCTAAACGGCACAGCGGTGTAGCTCCGCCCCCACCCCGGGAAGCAGAGCAGAGTCTGCATTACGGGGAGCCCCAGGCAGCAAGACTTTGTGCTGCTCGGCTCCCCATGCTTAATGCAGGCATGGGGAGCCGAGCAGCACTATCTCATTCTGCCCGGGGCTCCCCGTGAAGCAGACTCTGCTCTGCTTCCCGGGGTGGGGGCAGAGCTACACCGCTCAGCCGGTTAGCTCCGCCCCCTCCCCGGACCAAGCAGAGAATGCCGAGCAGAGGGCTGGTGAGGGGGGATCTTTTGATCACCCCCAGCCAGTGCCTCTACCGGCTTTTTTTTTTTTTACTTTTTTTTTCTTTATACCGGCCGGGCAGGCGCCCCCTGGGGTGTTGCGCCCTGTGCGCTCGCACAGGTCGCACACCCCTAAGGCCGGCCCTGCCAAGGAGAGTGGAATATGCGCATACAGGTGTAATACTTGCCACCACTTAGATGATGAGACCCGATATTGCAGGTATAATTTTCTGGATCAGAACATAAAAGGATATCCAGGCTTTAAATAAAATAAAATCCATCTGTTGATAGAGTAAAAAGTTGTGGTACTTCCAATAATGTGAGACACTGTTGTCCAAAACTTCCAGAAACCCAGCGCTTTGATTTTGTGTGAGACTTCCGGGTGTACGGTGGCTCACACTGCTCAAATCAGGGTGGATTTGGAGGTCATAATCCCAAATTCTACCAAAATGTGGGTGATATGGAGTGACCATGTGGCCAATGTGTTAATGGTCTTGGCAATTTCTAGCAAACACTGTAGTAGCCACAAAAGAAGCTATTTTGGTGAAACGATCGCTGGTTGTTGCAAACACCAGTTATCCCTTCAAAGCCGACGGATGTTTATCAAAGTCTGTCTTTAAAGACTTGGTTGATCACCCTGATAATCTCACAAGATGTTCCTATGGAATCACAGACAACTGTGACGCACGTTTAAATTTATTTCAGCTGTTTTTGGCACTAACACGGCGGTGCGTTAAAACGTGATAAAACATGCACACATTTCTCATAAAGTCTACTTAAAAACATCTAAGATATCAAAATTGAAGACTTAGTCACATCATATGGCCATATTATGCTTAGCCCACCACTATGCCAAAATAATCCAATGTAGGTCTGTCCCAAAACTAAACATTGTATATCTACCGTATTTTTCACTTCATAAGACGCACCTGACCATAAGACGCACCTAGTTTTTAGAGGAGGAAAAAAAGGAAACCACTCAATATGCCAGTATTTTGCCACTCAATATGCCAGGATTTAGCCATTCAGTATGTCAGGATTCTGCCACTCAGTATGCCAGGATTTTGCCCCTCATTATGCCAGGATTTAGCCACTCTATATGCCAGGTTTTGTCACTCAATATGCCGGGATTTAGCCACTCAATATGCCACTATTTTGCCATTCAATATGTCAGGATTTAGAAACTCAATATGCCAGGATTTGCTTGTCTTGTGCCACCCTCCTCCCCCCACATTCACCAGTACTTACCTCCTTGCATTTTTTTTAAACTTTATTGAAGTTCTTCAATAAAGTAATAAAAAAAAAGCGACCTGAGTTTCCTTCCTCCGTGCAGGAGGTTAGACTCCACGGAGGAAACGACCGGAGAGCAGCAAGGAGGTAAGTACTGAACTACATTTGCTCCAAACGCACAGACATTTCCCCTCACTTTTGAGGAGGAAAAAAGTGTGTCTTATGGAGCAAAAAATAAGGTATATATTATTTATTGGTGTTTTTGGTGAAATGGCCACTAATCCATCAGATAATGAATGGAATATGTTTTCTTTAATGTTGCTTTATTAGACCTACTGGGGTGAGTTGCCCTTTCCCCTCCCGTAATGTATTACTCAATTATAGGTCTAAGCAGCCAACGGCGTCAATTTGTTTGGATCTGAAGGACTAAGAGAAACATAAGTTATTGCTGTTGGCAGAAGGTTATCTTATAATTATTTAAACATTGTAGTAGCCATTGCATCGAGGCAAATTAGTCAGAAGTAGAACTACAACTAGCTTTAAAACTAGTATACTGCTTCTTCTTTCAGTGATTTGATTACCACACAAGGATTGTCAAAATGCCAAACCAACAGTGCTTAGCTCTGATAATACAGGATCCATTTTGCACTGTTCATATGAAAAGAAAATGTGCGTAGTGACAATAGGACGGGTTACATAACACACATAATAATGTATTGTATCATTTTCGGCTTTTCATTCTCTACTTTCATCAGTGTTTTCAACTCAGGGTGGCTTAGTTAAATCAATCCAGTTAACAGATCTGCCTCACACAAAAACCTGAGTAACTGGTTTCTTGCTTGACATAGATGCAAAGAGAAATAAACAACTGTCATTTCCAAGACATGTTTAGGGAGTTTAAATCTACCCCCAAAGCATGAAATGAATGCACATAAAAAGTTTGGTTAATACTGGCACTAGTCATAAAAGGTTTACAATAGTAGACTATCTTAGTCGCTTTATTTACAGCAATGGTGATAAATGTTTGTTAACCATATATAAATGGTTATTTAGCAAAAGGCAGTCCAAAAAATACTTTATATCATATTTACACAAACAAAACTAAGTGGGCACTTAACCCCTTGCCGACACAGGACGTGCTAGGTCCGTCCTGTGTTGCAAGGCAATAGTGACACAGGACGGACCTAGTCCGTCCTGTGTCAAAACGAGCACTGAAAGCGGATTATTTCCGCTTTCAGTGCTCAAGCGGCATTGCAACGATGCTTCCGTATGCAAGACCTCCCCCAGACCCCAGCACTTACCTCGTTCCTGCTCTGTCCCCCGGTGCTCTGAAGCTGCGTGGCTGTGAGGGAAGCGTTGTGAGCTTCCCTCCATCCGCGCGGTCAATAAAGTTTGTTTAAAAAAAACACACTTTATTGACCACGCGGCTGGAGGGAAGCTCACAACGCTTCCCTCACAGCCACGCAGCTTCAGATCACCGGGGGACAGAGCAGGAACGAGGTAAGTTTTAGATTTTTTTTTTTTCCACCGACTCAAGTATAAGCCGAGTGGGGCATTTTTCAGCACAAAAATTGTGCTGAAAAACTCGGCTTATACTCGAGTATATACAGTATATATATGAATATATAAACAGTAACGTGCAGCATGTGAGTGTATCACAGACTGCACAGCAATAAAAAAACCACTTCATTTAATACACACATTCACACAAATACATGCATACAGCCACATCACATGTACACAAATACACATACATACACAAATACACACACACACATACAAAAATACAGACAGTCACACTAACACGCAGAGTCACACTGACATACATATGCATACCGAGTCACACTGACACATACACACAGTCAAACTGACACACACACACTTACATCCAGTCACACACACACTTACATCCAGTCACACTTGCATACACACAGTACCTGCCCAACCACACATTTTTTCTTTGTTTTCGTTTTTGAACAGGGATGAGATCTTCAGACCCCTCCTCCATACAGTTACACTGACACATACAGTTACACTGACACACACCGCCGCATTTGGCCCACGGGCCGCACGTTGGACGCCCCTGACTTAGGATCTGCCACCCTCTCCTCACATTTTTTTTAGTGAGGGATAGAGACAGATCAAAGTAATAAAAGTAAGTTTAAGTACAAAAAAATAATGAATACACAATACACTAATAATAAAACAATATAAAAAGCTTATAAAAGCAATTCCCTGTGTTTAACCCCTTCCCTGCCATTGACCTTGCGTAAGCAGTGATCTTGCACATCAGTGCATTTATTTTTGCTGTTTGTGCATTTTTAAGGGATTAATTTATGTTGTACTGTAATTTATTACAGTACTACAAAGGCTCTTCTAAGAGTTATTAACCCCTTCTTTACGCAATGATATTGACGCCAAAGCAATTTTTATCTGTCTGCATTTTTTTTTTTTTTTTTACACACATGGTTACATGTAAAGTTTGATTTTTTTTTAAGCTGTCTGAGCGCATAGCGATCAGTAACAGCGAATTAGTGGCAAAGGCAGTTTGGTGATTGCTCAAATGAGCATCACCATTCGCCCTGGTCAGATAAATATTTGTGAATATTGATCGGACCAATTTTGATCTTCCTCCCTCTCCTCACTTACATTTTTGTGAGGGAAAGAGACAGATCAGTATTAGTGATATAAAATAACATTTTATAAAATTGTCAGGTTTTATGAAAACCATTCACTGTGTATTAACCCCTTCCCTGCCATTCATCACTGTATAAGCTGTAATCTTGCACAGCAACAGTATGTTTTGCTGTCTGCACTTTTTTATGGATCAATTTCTTTGTACTGTAATGTATTACAGTACTAGATAGGCTCTTCTAAGAGATATTAACCCCTTCTTTGCTTAGGCACTGATTCTGAGGCCACGGACTCAGGGTTCGATGTTGACCCTGGTCAGCTTTCTGATACATCATCTAGTGATGTATCGGTGGCTGCTGAGCCCTTGCCACAAGGAGTGATGGGTGTTACATTGGCTGACTTCAAAGATATATCCCAAGTTGGAATTTTGAGATGCGCACCTCACAAATGTTGCCTTTTAGCCACAAAACAAACCTTTACATGGCTGGTATCCCTGTACTCAGGAGATTTTGCTGAACACATATTGGCTTGTTGTTTGGGAGTGACATACCAGAATCTGTGAATTCATGCCTGAAGTACAATGCATGTGGAAACAAAACTCCCAAAAAATGACTACCACAAACTTTTACAAAGGCTGGTGGTAGAATTAGTACATATACAGTATTAAAATACCACCATTTGAAATACCTTAGGATGTCTATTTTCCAAAAATATATGGTTTGATGGGGTAAAATACATTGGATGGCTTCAAAAATGATCCAAATGGAACATGGGCGCAGGCTGACTACATGTCAAAATTCCAAGTTGGAAATGCACACCCCCTAAATGTAGCCTTTAAGCCCCCAAGCAACCCAACAAACCTATGCACGCGTGGTATTCCTGTACTCAGGAGATGCTGCTGAACACATATTGAGGTGTTGTTTGGCACTGACACATAACAGGATGTGTGAATTCATGCCCGAAGTACAATGTATGTGGAAACAAAACATTAAACAATGACTAACCTAAAATTTGACAAAGGCTGGTGGTAGAATTAGTGCATGGAAAGTGTGAAAATACTAACATTTGAAATACCCTAGGGTGTCTAGTTTGCAAAAATGTATGGTTTTGTGGGGTAAAATACACATTCTGGCTTACAAAATGTCCCAAATGGAACATGGGCGCAGGTTTTCTGCATGTCAGAATTCCAAGTTGGAAAACCAAAAAGCGCACCTCTCAAATGTGGCCTTTTAACCCCCAAATAACCTAACCAACCTTCACATGGGTGGTATCCCTGTACTCATGAGATGTTGCTGAACACATATTGAGGTGTTGTTTGGCTCTGACACATAATAGGATCTGTGAAGTACAATGTATGTGAAAAACATTTACTACCCAAAACATTGACATAGGCTGGTGGTAGAATTAGTGCATGGAAAGCGTTAAAATACTACCATTTGAAATACCCTAGGGTGTCTAGTTTTCAAAAATATATGGCTTTGTGGGGTAGAATACACTCTCTGGCTTCAAAAATGTCCCAAATGGGACATGGGCGCAGGTTTTATGCATGTCATAATTCCAAGTTGGAAAACCAAAAAGAGCCTTTTAACCCCTAAATAACCTAACCAACCTATACATGGGTGGTTTCCCTGTACTCAGGAGATGTTGCTGAACACATATTGAGGTGTTATTTGGAAATACCCCTTCACATTTTAAGGTAATGTTTACCTAAATTGCAATCTACTTGAAAAATTAAAAAAAAAAAAAAACAATTCTGCAAACTTTGGCAAATATTGGTGGTAAAATGGCTAAATGAAATGTGTCAAAATACCCCAAGTTAAATGCCCTGAGTGGTCTAGTTTTCAAAAATATGTACATGTTGGGGGTCATTCATGGATTTAACACAGATAGTGTTACAGTGTCACTATCTATAATTTTGAAAAAAAGGATTTTAAAATAGCTTTGCACTACTTATAGTTCTGGCCCTGTAACATGAATAAAAAAGCACAAAAACATAAAACATGGGCTATTTCTGAACTTAGGACATATATTAGAAACTATTAAGACGTGTTTTTTTGTTGTCTCTTGTACATGAGTATACGATTTTTCAAATAAAAGTCATAAACATTTTTTTGCCATATTTTATTATTTTTTTTATATCAAATTATATGCTATTATCAGAATAATGGTATCTTATGATGATAAAAAAAACGATATATAGTTTGTGTGGGTACACTAAATGAGACAGAAATAAATTACAGCAAAACACAAACACCTCAGAAATTTTAAAACAGCCACTGTCACCATGCGTTGGACAAGCCAAAAAAGTCATGTCACCTAGGGGTTAAGTCAGCTGGGGCACACCTTGCTCTCAAATGGACCCCAGTTTGGACACCTCTGTCATAGTCTATGAAAGAGAAAAGGAAACCTAAGAAAGAATAAAATGGCATGTGAACAAATCGAGCAAAAAAATAACAAGCTGTGTGTTTCAAACACAAATATACCTGCTATTTGTCATGTAGACAAAGATTGTAAAACAGTGTATATTTACCAGTTAAATTATGGTTCTTCAAGTAAAACTTCTAATTAAGCAGGCCATGCAATGTAAAGAGATTTCTTCCATGATAAAATTGATGCATCAAAAATAAAATCCTTAAAGCATTGGTGATATTGGAGTCTATATAGAGTATTATATCATTCTTACTATTATTTAACTTTTAATTCCCAAATGATCTATAGCAGAGATGGCCAAACTTGCTTATATAACAGCCACATGTGACAGACTTGTGTCACATGAACATTTTGCTAAAAACAATTATATATAAATAATAATAAGAAATACATGTATTCATTTGTAGTTTATACATTTTATAAACTGAATATATGAATACATAAAAACTGTTAATATTTATTAATTACAGTAATCACACTAACATACCGCTTATTTCACTGCCAGACATGTCATAATCACATGATTGCAAGCCACACCACCTACCTCAAACGTTGTCTACACCGGCTTGTATGATTACTGATTCTCACAATCACTTAGATAGAAAAAAAGAAATGGACCAACCAGGGTGCAGTATTTGGCACCAGGGGCGGATTCTATATTTTCCACCTCCTCCTCCTGCCCCCATTTTAAAGTGTAAAAAAGATGTAAAAAATGTCAACCCAAGACTTGATATTTCCTCCAGAGACTTTCCATTTGCACCTAAAAACTATCCATTTGCACCTGCAAATGAGATTAGGCAAGATCACCAGTTTAGCTACACATTGTGAAGGGACAAACATGGCGAGTTTGCTTAGCAGGGAAATTCACCAATTTGTGAGATTAAATGTTCATCTCACCTCATCTCACTTCAACTCAACTTTTAGCCCCAAGAGACTTACCATGTACACACCCAGGACTTACTTATTCCATGGTGATCTAGAGATCTAGGGGCTGTCTGAGGGATAGCATTTATTTTCTTGAAGAGCACTTCACAATTTTTATTGAAGGACACGCTTCACAATTTTTCTCGCTAAGAATTGGCTTGTGATGTCATCAGTACTCAACATATTACCAAGGGCTGACTTAGCAGCCCAAATGCACAAAGCCAGGAACCACCGCTCCTGCGAGTGGTTCTTGCGAAAATGTGACACATGGTTGGACTTGCAGGAAGTATGTTGGTTCCGCAAACCGCACATTACCGTGAAATAGTCACGGTTTGGCCACCCCTGGTCTATACAGTATAGAAACTAGTGTGTCGACAATTTATTCTCCACAAGTATAGTGTTCATACTTTAAAACAATGTAGGAAAACTTTTCTCACAAAATGTTGTGAGCACTCACTGCACTGTATTTCCTGGTAGCTCTTATTAAAGTCACAATTCAGAAGATTCAGAAAAATATTCAAATCCAAGTAAATAGTAATTCCATAAAATAACAAAATAAAATCGTCTCTGCTGTGTAACACATTTTTCATACAAATTGCTTAGTTTATAAGATATATTATAAAAGAGGATATTGTCATAGTATGCATTTAAATTATATATTAGAGTTTGGAGTATGTATTTGAAGCTGAACAAGAGAATTTTTCCAACTCGATTACTGCGACCACAAGTTTGAAATGTTCTTGTCAATTCCCTTTCATGAATAAAGCCCCGTATGTCAATTAAAATAGCATTCTGAAAAAGATATAAAGCAACTTAATTTGATAAAATACAAAATATTTAAAAGAACATCCAAAGTGAAAATAAAATGATGACAATGTTCATAATGCAATCCTTATTATGTGACAATTGTTTAATAATATTGCCTCCTATCAAATCATTATTTTTTTCAAGCTTATTCATCTCAATAAATTATGATTCCGAATGTAGCAGGTTCTAAAATGATTTGCTATTCTATGCTTCATATTGCCTTTAATAATGTTGATAATAAGTTCTCCTATATCAGCTTTTTTACAACTAGTCCTCCTGATATATTGTAAGCAAAAGGGCAAACAACATTTATGCTTTTACAGATGATGATAATTATTATTTTTTTCATTTCTCCAGTACTACACATAAGCCCCGTTATAAAGTAGTGCTTGGAATCCACAGATTTTGTTTGCTTCTACAATACCTACAAATTTCTGTTGAAATTACATTGGCTGGGGGCAGGTGGCTGCCAGGGGGGAGGGATGCATTGGCTGGGGGCAGGTGGCTTGCAGGGGGGAGGGATGCATTGGCTGGAGGGCAGGTGGCTGTCTGGGGGGTGGCTGTCTGGGGGGCTGATGGCTTTGAGGGGATGCATTGGCTTGGTCTGGGGGCAGATGGCTACTTGTGTGGGAGGATGGCTAAGTCTAGGGGGCAGATTGTCAAATAAAAGGAAATAAAAACAAGAAATTGATTTTTTTTCAATCATAATTTTTATTAAATATGTAAAACATGTAAATTAATATTTACAAGTAAAACTTTTTTCCTATAGGGTAGCTTTATATAATAAGGCTTTTTCTTTTTTTCCTAAATGAATATCCAAAATTTAGGGGGTTAATCTTATAATCAGGGTCATCTTATATTTGAGCAAATACGGTATATTAAATGAAGGTGTAAACCAGAACTGTAATGTTTTGATGATAATAAACAACCTCCATTTGAATCATATAAGACTCATCTATTCACATTTCTTATTGGGGGTATAAGCCTTTGCAAATCTTAATATGAAATATTTGATGAGAGGGTGTATTTTGTGCAACCTATCATACAATGACTCATTCCTGCTTGGTCATTTTGATTTGTCACAGACGTGAGGAAAATGTAAAAGCAATTCATGTTGCACTCTAAACATTGCAGCTTGGAAAAGAGGTAGCATCAGTGGATTTTTATTCCATTCCATTCTTTGACTTTTTAACTATACCTATAACCAGGGTCAGTGTAAATCCCCCCACCCCATTATTTTTGTTTCCTGACATAGCCGGGTGTAGTATTACCAGCATTATTACCAGTGAAGTATTACTACCAGTGAAGTACTACGGATCATACAGGTGGTTTACTTAACAATATCCTGCAATAGCTTGTCTGTTGGGAAGTGCTTTAAATCATTTGCTGGTTCAGGAATAATGCTTTTGATACATGGAGTTGCCAGCAAATTTGGAGGCACCCACACATAAAATTCCAGCACAGGTATAGAGCGTGGCTGCTTCTTTTGGGGTGATGGCAGGGAAATACATTGATGGAAATGTAAGTCATCAGATGCAGTCAGAGTGCTACTCTGAGCGGCATTGAGGGTAGCAGATTTACTGTCAGATGCTGCAAAGGCTTATGATTGCCCTGCAGTGTATATATCTAAGACATCCACATTTCCAAACACACCAAAAATAACTATAAAATATTTGAACTGAAGAAAGATTTTTTTGTTTTTGTTTAACCCCTTAGTGACAAGACATTTTCACCTTGACTTTCCCTTGGTGACAATGGCTGTTTTGACATCTCTAGGGTGTTTGTGTTTAGCTGTAATTTTTTCTTTCTCACATACAGTACCCACACAAATTATATGTTGTTTTTATCGTCATAAGAAGGGCTTTCATTAGATACCATTATGTTCATCATATCTTATAATTTACTACAAAAAAATCATAAAATATGATGAAAAATTAAAAAAAACACACTTTTTCTAACTTTGACCTAAAATATAATTTACATAAATAAAATCATTAAAAAAGACCCCGTCTAAATAGTTTCTAAATGTTCTCCCGAGTTTAAAAATATGCATGTTTCCATATTTTTCGGTATTTTTTTGCGAGTTATGGGGCAAAAACCAAAAATAGTGTTTTTTGTTTTTTTCCTATATTGATCTTTTGACCCCAACCCGAACCCAAAATTTAACCCTAACACTAAATTTAACCCCAACTGTAATCCTTATTATATCCCTTAATATTTTTTAAAATTAATTTAATTTTAACCCTATTCCTTATGCTTAAAAATATTTAATTTTAACCCTATAGGCTAATATAGCTAAATAACCTGTTTTTAATTAATTAAATATTTATTTTAAATACTTCCCATTGCAACGCTACTAAACTACCACTATGGGTAGTCAAGTAGCATATTCAGAGCGACGGAAGTGAAGTTACTTTCACATCCGAAGCTCAGACCGGCAGAGGACTTAGCCATATTGACGGAGCAGCATGCTCCGTCAATAGGGCTCCCCACGATCGCTCCGTGGGGCGATCGTGGGGGTCCCGAAATAGAAATTTCGGTGCTGGCTATTGCCTCGATGTCGAGGCAATAGACCAGCACTGTTAAATCTACGATCGCGAAAAACCGCTTCATTCAATGCAGGACGTGCCAGACACGTCCTTTGTCGTTAAGGGAGTTTCTCCCAGGACGTGCCTGGCACGTCCTTTGTCGTCAAGGGGTTAAGCCATCCACCAGTTTATAATCCCTCTAACCAAACCCCCCAAAACCAAGAAATAAGGTTCTACTCAATATAGACTGATTTGTTCCAAATCCTTGAAATGTGGCTACTTAATATGCCATATTTTGGGTCCGAACTGGCAGTTTGGACCATTCAGAAATAGAAGCATCAGAGCTCTTCAAATCAGGACAATTTTGCCATGAAATACGAAAATGTGACCACGGAAACCCATTTGTAGATCCTGTAGATAGTTGAAAATAAACTGAGCTCTACTCTGTTTGAAGCAAACAGCAATAATAATATCTTAAACAATTTTGCTTGTTAATTAAATGTTGTAAAATCATGTGACCCTTAAAGGGGTGTGTATATATACCTGCTAATGAGTTTTGTGTGCATACCTTGAAAATGACACTTTGTGTGTCAAAACACTATATGATCTGGTTTTCAATATTCAAGTGTTGCAAATGTATTTGCCCAATATTGGAATACCAAAGCAAGGCAACTAGATACATAGTGTGTCAATTATTAACTGCAATTATTAAGTGTTCCCAGCTCCCTATTCTTCTTAACGTAATATCTCTTTATTCAGGTATTTTAAAACTTTCAATAATATTCATAGACATTTACATTACAGTATCTTACTGGGTTAAATATACTAAATAAACATCTCCAACATCTATCCAAGATTTTCTTAGACATTTTATGGAGACTGGCTGGGTCCTTATACCACCTCATCAGGATTTTAAAGGAGTTTTCCTGGGTTTGAGTTGAGATTGCACACTTATGCGAGATTTCTGACATTCTTTGCCAGTCAGATTTCATTATCGCTAGACCACAATCGTCTTCCCACTTACTGATAAAATAGGGCTTTACTTCTGAGCTATCCTCTATCATAAATGTGTACATTTTTGAGTTAGGCTTTAATTATCCTTCTGAGACCAACATAGTTTTTTTGTCATTTCCTCTAGCTCTCCTGCTTTTTGTGTGAGATTTTTTATATAGTGGGAAATCTGTCAGTTAGTCAGTTGGAATTTGTTTGCTATCTTCCACCATCCAACAATCTCCATCTAGCTCACTATTAAATACATAGAGAGGGGCAGGACTATAAGATGACCTGGAACGACAGTGGTGATTTTCAAAGCATTTGCGCAAATATGGTGCTCAGTTATTTGTATTATCTAAGAGGAAAGACAGTTATTTGACTCTTCCAGACTGTCCAGACACTATTGGCACAAACGGGAAAAATTGTGGGCACTGTTCGTTAAAAAGTCACTTGCAAAAACCAGGCTTGCCAAAAAAATTTCAAACACCAAACTACAGCACTGAAAGGGTTAGCCTCCCCCTGGCCCCATACATTTTATTTTTAAAAGCCATTCCGTGACATCCTGGATCCTCAGCTTCCAGCCAAGGGGAAGGGGTCACACATTAAAAAAAGTAAAAATCATCCTAGCTCAAAAAAAATCTTTGTTGGCAAAATAAAAAACCTCTGTACTGCCTAACTCTTTTCAGTCGACTCAGAATGAAATACCAGCCTAGGAAGACAGTAGGAGGTATCTGTTCAGCCGGTCAGATGCCTCCTACTGTATTTTGCAATACCAGCACTGACCCTTAGCCCCAGGAGGGCCATTTTTTCGTTTGGGGCCACGAATATGGCGCCAGCTCATGGGGCCATAATTTATGTTATTTGGGGGATATGCCGACCTAAGGGGGCATATATTTTTATTTACTTACTGGCACCAGGCATGGCACAGTCAGTAGGAGGGAACCATTTTTTACTTAATATGGGATGGTAATTAAAAATTTATTTAGGGGGTAAGAACAGTAAGGAATTGGGTGGATATTACACCCCAGTCCAAACCCTTTTACATAATTTACCATGGTTTAATGTCTTTAGTTCTCTCCTAAATAACCTACCTTCTACTGTCCAGCATACCTATAATATGTGTAAAAAAAATTATGGTAAATCAGAAGGTTTGATCCATCCAAAATTCGAACCTTGCCCCCAACATAGGTAACCCCCAGTTTTGAAATTGCTCCCCTGAAACATACTTGGAATACTCTTGGTTTAAACCAACCAGCTAACTACAGTAGGGGACTTGCTTGTTATAAATAAACCCTGCACGTTCGGGTTTCTCCAGGAATATGATTCCGGAACCAAACTGTTTCACCATCTTCAGATTGCCCATTTATTTCAATCCTTTTGGAAGGATAACCCATCCCAGACCCCACTGATTATGAAATGCGATACATGTCCAACCTCTCCTTACCCAGAGCTATTTCTAGACTATACCGAATCCTTGTCACTACTGACAACAGCCAGACCGCTAAATACATGTTGAAATGGGAACAGGACCTGGGCCACGATATCACAGAATCACAATGGTCCAAGATTTTTCTTAATACTCACTCCCTTACCACCTGTATCCTAATTAAGGAAAATGTGTTCAAAACCATCAGAAGATGGTACCACACCCCAATCCCCTTAGTTAAATTGTTCCCTTCAACTTCTGATTTATGTTTTCGGGGGTGTGGAGCGATAGTTACTATTGCACATGTGGTGGTCCTGCCCTAACATCACCAGTGTGGGAATATATTGAGAGACTCATGTGCACTATTATGCAAGTTGATCTCCATCTCCCCCCACTCATGGCATTACTGAACCACCCACCACTAGAGGGAGGAATATGTAAGAATCAGTTTAAACTGATGCTTTGTATGTTTGCGGCAGGTAGAATTTGCATCGCCAAACAGTGGAGGTCGACCCCACCCGCACATACCAAAATGCACAACAACAGTGTTACACGATAATTTGAAGTCTTTCCACAAAATCTGCGACCCATTGCCAGGCTCTTCAGATTTCCAGGGTATAAATGGGCTACCTGATTTGTTGAAACTTTAAAGTGTTCTACCAGCAGAGAATTCTGGGTATATGCTGGGATGGAGGATGGGGGGACGACTAAGGTATTTTAGCCTGTGTGTATAACAACTTATATGAAATGTTTTCTTTTGCAATAGGATCTTATGTTTTTATATCTGAAACCCGCTTTCAGAGGTAGTTCTGGAGTGACTACATTTCTGATAATCTTGCAACGTAAAAGGGACACTAAAAGTTTTTTTTCACATGTGTTTCTAAAATAGAAGCACAAGTGAAAGGTTAGTTGTCCCTAGTATGAGGATGAACTGGCGTGTACTTTTGATAGTAGTTTATCCTCCAACCGACAGCTGCCATGCCTTAACTAGGTCCCCCCTGATGATCCCATGCAAAAACAAGGGTCTCTTGCTGTGATAGCAGTGAGAGACCCTCGCATTCAGCTGTCAGAGCCGGGCGAGCCGATGTCGAGGGCTGTCAGCACGCTACATCCAGGAACTGCTGTGTTTCGCATGTGAGAAACACGCGGCTTTGCTACCTGCTGTATCTATCAAGATACACGTCTGGTTTACTTAATTCTAACGGTACATGTATTGTTTAACCCTTGATTCCTTCAAGGAAGCAAGGGTTAAACAACGTTTCATTTTCCTTTAAGCTCACTACCTATTTAATTTGTTGGGTGCCTTTAAGTATTGTTAGGTCTCTCTCCTAAGTTGCTATCAATGAAGACCATTTTTTATAAGTTTGATTAAAAATTTTTTTTTTTTTTTTATCAGGATAAGTAGATTGTCATGAGGGACAAGTTGATTGGGCTACTGCTTTAGTCGCTGGGCAAGTAGTTTTTTAAAAAAAATGTCCACTGCACTAGCATACTATTAAAAAGGAAATAGGAAATAATGGCATATTATTCAAAAGAATTCAACTTTGCAAGCTTGGAAACTGTAATGGGCATGCTCCCAATTTTGGAGCTTTAATCTAAAGAAACTCATATGACATATAGGGTATTTCTATAATATTGACATGTAGCCAAAAACAGTTATTTTATTTATTTACTGCACTGGCCGATAGTCTTCGAAAGTGCCAAATGATTGAGGGAAAGGATCTTGGGTTATCTGCTTTACAAAATTATGAACGTCCAGCAGAGATTTTTCTCGTCATAAATTGCTTTACAGTTCCCACACACCACCTTTGGAAAATTGGCAAAATAATGACGAGACCCCTTTACTACCAGTGCCATAACTGAAAAAGTACACTGAAATACCACAAATATGGTGTATTTTACTACAAACATATCGTTTGTACAGTTGCAGCAGTTGTAAGCAATGTATAAAAAGAATGAGCTATTTGTACCTTCAGTGGTGGATTAAAAGTATATAATATAGAAATAATGTAGCAAAAGAAAGCCCATCCTATCGTAAAAAAAATGTGCAAGCACTAAATAATACCGTATTTTCTCAAATATGACGACCCTAATTATAAGACGACCCCCCAAACTTTGTATATTTCTTTAGGAAAACAACAAAAAGCCTAAATATAAGACTACCCTATAGAAAAAAGTTTAACTTGTATATATTCGAGTGTAAATTGCTTTTTTATATTTAATAAAAATGAGGATAGAAAAAAATGCATTTCTTGTGTTTATTTCCTTTTATTTGCCTATCTGCCCCCCAGATGTAGCCAATGCATCTCCCCCCAACCCTCCCGCCCCGCCGGCCATTTGCCGACTTGCCTACCCCAGACTTGCCCAATGCTGCTTCTCTCCCCTGCCTGCCCCAGACTTGCCCAATGCTGCCTCTCTCCCCTGCCTCCCCCCCCCAGACTTACCCAATGCTGCCTCTCCCTCCCCCAGATTTACCCAATGCTGCCTCCCTCCCCCAGACTTGTCCAATGCTGCCTCTCTACCCGCCCTCCCCCAGACTTGCCCAATGCTGCCTCTCCCACTCCCTCCTTCAGACTTTCCCAATGCTGCCTCTCCATCCCCCCTCCCTCCCTCACCCAATGCTGCCTCTCCCCCCTTCCCTCCCTCACCCAATGCTGGCTCTCCCCCCTTCCCCCCCTCCCTCCCCCCCAAATGCTGCCTCTCCCCCCTCCCTCACCCAATGCTGCCACCCACTTGCCCACCCCAGACTTAGCCAATCTCCCTGGTGGCTAGCCGGTGGATGTCTGCACACTTCCTCCGCTGCTGCCCGACACTTCCATCTTCTATGACAGACGACCGTCATTTAAGTCCCGGCGGAAGTGTCGGGTAGCAGCAGAGAATGTCATGACATCCACCGGCTGCCCCAATCTCCGTTGCTGCCCGGCACATCACATGACGTCCCGATGTCCGTTGTAAAAGTTCCGGTTGAAGTGCTGAGCATCAGCAATGGGTGTCAGTACACTTCGTGCAGACATCCACCGGCTGCTTGCGAGGGGGATCCAGGTCCCGTGCAGCTCTGCGAGGGACCTGGATCGCAGTCTTATAGTCATACCACGATTTGAGGTCTGATTATAGGACGAACCTTGAATGTAAGATGAGGGGACTTTTTCCAGAGCATTTGCACTGAAAATACCTTGTCTTATTTTTGAGCAAATACGGTAAAAGCCATTTAGCATTTGAGCAAATACATGACAAAACTGCTACGGTTCTGTTGTATCCATATCATTAAGGGGTTAGACTTTTAGCATTGTACTTAGAAACATTATTTACATAACAGGTGTCTACAGTGGCATGACTGTAATATGAATCACTGAGGTTTAGGTTTCTCATTAATCATTCTTGTACTAAGGGTGTGCAACTATATTCTAATATCAACTCCATACTAGAGCAGCTAAATCATTATTTGCTAAATTAAATTCACCTTTTAACATTATACAAATAGTTTTTGTGCAGACCAGGGGCGGATCCAGAGTCTGATCTCGGGAGGGGCACATGTCCATCTGTCTTTTCCTCTCTCCCATGTCTGTCTGTTTTTTCCTCTCTCCCATGTCCGTCTGTCTTATCCTCTCTCCCATGTCCGTCTGTCTTATCCTCTCTCCCATGTCCGTCTGTCTTATCCTCTCTCCCATATCTGTCTGTCTTTTCCTCTCTCTCATGTCCTTCTGTCACGCTCCTCTCCCTTCCCATGTCTGTCGCACTCCTCTCACTCCCCGTGTCCTTCTGTCTCTCTTTCTTCCATGTCCGTTTCTCTCCTCTTCCTTCCCATGTCCGTCTATGTATCCTCTTCTTTCCCATGTCCGTCTGTCTCTCCTCTCATTTCCCATCTCTCTGTCTCTCCTCTCCCATCCCATGTCTGTCTGTCTCTCCTCTGCCATGTCTGTCTGTCTCTCCTCTCCCATGTCTGTCTGTCTCTCCTGCCATCCCATATCTGTCTGTCTCTCCTCTGCCATCCCATGTCTGTCTGTCTCTCCTCTGCCATCCCATGTCTGTCTGTCTCTTCTCTACCATCCCATTTATGTCTCTGTCTTCTCCCTTCCCATTTATGTCTCTCTCCTCTCCCTTCCCATTTATGTCTCTCTCCTCTCCCTTACCATTTATGTCTCTCTCCTCTCTCTTCCCATATCTGTCTGTCTCTCCTCTGCCATCCCATATCTTTCTGTCTCTCCTCTGTCATCCAATGTTTGTCTGTTTCTCCTCTGCCAACCCATGTCTGTCTGTCTCTCATCTACCATCCCATTTATGTCTCTCTTTTCTCCCTTACCATTTATGTCTCTCTCCTCTCCCTTCCCATGTCTGTCTGTCTCCTCTCCCCTTCCCATGTCTCTCTCTATTCTCTACCTCCTATGACTGTCTCTTTGTCCCTCTAAACATGTATGTGTCTTTCCTCTTCCCAATAGCTGTCTCTTTTCCTCCTCTCCCTCGTCTGTGTTCTCTCCTCTCTCTCCCCCACCGTCAGTGTTCTCTCTTCTCCTCCCTTCAGTTTTCTCTCTTCTCCCCCATACGTGTTCTCTCCTCTCTCTCCCCCGTCAGTGTCCTCTCCTCTCTCCCTTTCCATCAGTGTTCTTTCCTCTCTCTCCCCCCCCCCCCCATCAGGGTTCTCTCCTCTTCCCCCCTCCATCAGTGTTCCCTCCTCTGTCAACCGTGTTCTCTCCTCTCTCTCTCTCCCCCAGTGGTGTATCTTGGTTTTGTGCTGCTCTAGGCAGACAAAATTTGGGCACCACCCCCTACCCACAATGCACACCCACGACATGACCCATAACCCACGTTGCACACCAAGGACATGCCCCATCACCCCATTTACATGATTCCATCACCCCATTACATACACATTGCCAATATTATTTGCCATTAATATTCCCCAGCCAATTTGCCCAATAATATGCCAGTATTATTTGCCATTAATATGCCCCTGCTAATTTGCCCAATAATATGCCAGAGTTATTTGCCATTTAATATGCCCCAGCCAATTTGCCCAATAATATGCCAGTGTTAGTTGCCATTTAATATGCCCCTGCTAATTTGCTCAATTATATGCCAGTGTTATTTGCCATTTAATATGCCCCAGCCAATTTGCCCAATAATATTCCAGTGTTATTTGTCATTAATAAGCCCCTGCCAATTTTCCCAATAATATGCCAGTGTTATTTTAGGGAGTCTCTTTACTTTGAAGGCCATTTAACTGGAAGGAGCAGGCGAATAGTGAGCCAGGCGAATACAAGGGAGCAGCTTCTAAAGTGAAAAAAGCTTCTTAAGTGTGGGAGTTAGAAGCAAAGAAGGAAAGTATATTTTGATTTTTACTGCAAGGGGAGCACTGTTTATTTTGTGTGCATTTTTGATAAAGATTGGTTGAAAAAAAAAAACTGTTTGGAGGGAAAAGGTTTGCAAGGCTGTTTGCAATCAGTTAATTAACCTTCTCTGGGAGTCTCTTTACTTTGAAGGCCATTTAACTGGAAGGAGCAGGCGAATAGTGAGCCAGGCGAATACAAGGGAGCAGCTTCTAAAGTGAAAAAAGCTTCTTAAGTGTGGGAGTTAGAAGCAAAGAAGGAGTTAGAAGGAAAGAAGGAGGGTAAAGTATACATCTTTTATTTTTTTATTTTATTCTATTTTTAATTTTGTGGTTTACACTAGAGAGCATGTTGGACAATGCCACTAAGTGCATGTCTTGCAGCATGTATGCGGTCTTGGAGCAAGTTCCCCAGGGTCCATACCACTGCTGCAGATGTGAGCAGGTTGCTGCTTTGGAAAATATAATATTAGATCTAAAGAGGCAACTGGCAACACTTAGGGACATAAGCAACATGGAGCGGAGTTTACTGCTCACGGAGCAGGCATTGGCTGGGGCCAGTGTAGAGGAGGGTGATGATGGAGGGGAAGAGGTTTCTAGGGCAGAGAGCTGGGTTAGTTGTGTAAGGGGCAGTAGGGGTCGGAGAGCTAGGGAGGCTTGTTCTGAGCTGGTTCACCCCAACATGTTTGCCAGCTTGTGTGAGGATGCTGGGGGGATTAGCTCAGAAGAGGCATTTCTGGGGCAGGCGGACTCTCCTAGCAGCCAGGTGAGTAGCCTCTCCAGCGCAGTTGGGAGCCAGGACACTAGGAAGGCTAGACAGGTTGTGGTGGTAGGGGATTCTATTATTAGGAAGGTAGATAGGGTAATCTGTCGCCAGGACCCCGAATGCCGAACTGTATGTTGTCTCCCGGGTGCTCGGGTTCGGCATGTTGCGGAACGGGTAGGCAGATTATTGGGAGGGGCTGGGCATGATCCAGCGGTCATAGTACACATTGGTACTAATGACAAAGTAAATGGTAGGTGGGGGGTCCTTAAAAATGATTTTAGGGAACTAGGAAAGAAGCTAAAGGAAAGGACCTCCAAGGTAATATTCTCGGAAATATTACCAGTACCACGCGCTACGTCAGGGAGACAGCGGGAGCTTAGGGAGATTAATGCGTGGTTGCGAAGGTGGTGCAAGCAAGAGGGATTTGGGTTCTTGGAGCACTGGGCAGACTTTGCAGTCGGCTACAGACTCTTTGGACGGGATGGGCTGCACCTCAATGATGAGGGGGCTGCAGTATTAGGGGCGAGGATGGCTATAGGATTAGATGAGCTTTTAAACTAAGCTCTGGGGGGGAGGGTCAAGATCAAAAAGAAGCAATGGTAGCTAGGGTAGATTGGAAGGTGGGTCTAGCTATGGGAGAGGAGGAAAGCAGTGGTGGGGTTAACATAGACCAAAGGGAGGTCCATATAATTAAACCTGCACACATTAAGTGTTTGTCAACTAAACAGAAAATGGGTAGTAATCTCAAATGTCTTTTAGCAAATGCAAGAAGCTTGACAAACAAAATGGGTGAGCTGGAGATACTGGTAAGTGCTGAACAGTATGATTTAATCGGAATCACAGAAACGTGGTGGGATGAGACCCACGACTGGTCAGTTAATTTACAAGGTTACTCACTTTTTAGAAAGGACAGAGTAAATAGAAAAGGGGGAGGGATTTGTCTGTATGTAAATCCTAAATTAAATCCCAGTATTAAAGAAGGTGTACATGATGTAACTGGAACTGATGTGGAGACACTGTGGGTGGAGATTAGCTTAGACGCTAAAAAGAATCGCACATTACTTGTAGGTGTATGCTACAAGCCACCAAATATTAGCATTGATGGAGAAGATCAGATTTTATTACAAATTGAAAAGGCTGCAAATATGAATGAAGTTCTAATCATGGGAGATTTTAATTACCCAGATATAGATTGGAAGTGTGGCACAACTAGTTCAGCTAGGGGCAGCAAGTTTCTGGACCTGCTTAATAACAAATTTATGGCACAATTAGTAGACACCCCAACTAGAATGGATGCCTGTCTGGATTTGGTAATAACAAACAATGAGGAGCTTATCTCAAACATCCAAATAAGAGAACACTTGGGGAATAGTGACCATAATATGGTCTCATTTGAGATTAATGCAAAAAAGCAAATTGGTAAATACGCCACCAAAACACTTAATTTTAGAAGGGCTAACTTTGATGGACTAAGGGCATCGATTAAACATTTAGACTGGGAACGATTGTTTTCTGGACTAAACACAGAAGACAAGTGGAATGCCTTTAAGCACACATTACAAAAGTACACATCCCAATATATACCTTTGGGAAACAAATGCAAAAGACACAAATCGAAACCAATGTGGCTTACAGGTAACGTGAAACAGGAAGTACAAAACAAGAAAATGGCATTCAAACATTATAAAAAGACTGGATCAGCATTATCATTTATAGAGTACAAAGAGGCCAACAAAGCCTGCAAAAAGGCAATTAAAATGGCTAAATTGGAAAATGAGAAAAGGGTTGCCAAGGAGAGTAAAACTAACCCCAAAATGTTTTATAAATATATAAATGGAAAAAAGCTAAAGAGGGAAAATGTTGGGCCCTTGTTATCCCAAATGGGAAATTTGGTAAGTGAGGACAGAGAGAAAGCAGACATTTTAAATACTTTTTTTTCTTCTGTTTATACTAAGGAAGAGCAGATGGACGAGCCCCTGCTACAGGAAGTTATGGGACATTCGCCGCAAACATGGGATTGGCTGACACAGGAAAAAGTGCTTAAGCAATTACACTCTGTTAAGATAGACAAGGCCCCAGGACCAGATGGTATACACCCAAGGGTACTTAGAGAGTTAAGCATAATTCTGGCCAGGCCACTATTCATGATCTTTAGGGATTCATTCAGTTCAGGTACAGTGCCAACAGACTGGCGAAAGGCGGATGTCATTCCAATATTTAAAAAGGGATCAAAATCTCTGCCAGGTAATTATAGGCCAGTGAGCTTGACATCTGTAGTGGGGAAACTATTTGAAGGATTGCTAAAGGTATACACTCAAGAATACATCTTGAACCAGAATATAATTAGTAAAAGTCAACATGGTTTTGTGAAAGACAGGTCTTGTCAAACAAACTTAATAACATTCTATGAAGAAGTCAGTAAAAATATAGATCTAGGTGTGGCAGTTGATGTGATCTATTTGGATTTTGCGAAAGCATTTGATACAGTTCCACACAAAAGGTTACTCTACAAATTGAGAGAAATAGGTTTGGGGGCAAATGTGTGTATGTGGATTGAAAATTGGCTAAAAGATAGAACACAAAGGGTTGTTGTAAATGGAAAATTCTCAAATTGGACAAGGGTATTAAGCGGAGTACCTCAGGGGTCTGTTTTGGGCCCTCTTCTTTTTAATTTGTTTATTAATGATCTGCCACATTGTGCTGAGAGCCATGTCTCCGTGTTTGCGGACGACACTAAATTAGGTAAGGCAATAAAGACTAATCTTGATGTTTTTTCTTTACAGGAAGATTTGGACAGAGTGGGGGACTGGGCAGTAAAGTGGCAAATGAGGTTCAATATAGACAAATGTAAAGTTATGCATTATGGGAAAAATAATAACAAAGCAACATATACGTTAAATGGTTTTTCCCTGGGAAAAACTACTAATGAAAAGGATTTAGGAATAATTATAGACGACAAACTTGGCAACAGTGCCCAATGCCAGTCAGCAGCTGCAAGGGCCAATAAGATATTGGCATGTATAAAACGAGGTATAGATTCACGGGAGGAGGATATCATCTTGCCTCTTTACAAATCAATGGTAAGACCTCACCTTGAATATGCAGTACAGTTCTGGGCACCAGTCCTTAAAAAGGATATTAAGGAACTAGAAAAAGTGCAAAGGAGAGCTACAAAATTAATAAGGGGTTTGGAGGATCTTAGTTATGAAGAGAGACTTAAAAAATTGAATTTATATACGTTAGAAAAAAGGCGTCTCAGAGGGGATATGATAACATTATATAAATATTTGCAGGGCCAATATAAAGAGCTCTCCAGTGACCTGTTCATTAACAGAAAGGTACAAAGAACAAGAGGTCACCCCCTCAGACTGGAAGAGCAAAGATTTCATAGACAGCAAAGGAAGGGATTCTTTACGGTTAGGACAATAAAGTTATGGAACTCACTGCCAAGAGAGGTAGTGCTAGCAACCACAATAGATGCATTTAAAAATGGTTTGGATGTTTTGTTAGGAAAGCAGAACATACAGGGCTATTAATAATAGAATAAGCATTAATAAAAGAGCTTATTGATCCAAGGAGAAATCTGATTGCCTCTTGGAGTCAAGAAGGAATTTTTTCCCCCAGGAGGCAAAATTCGAAATAGCTTCCTTAGGGTTTTTTTGCCTTCTTTTGGATCAAAAGCTGTAATGATAGGTAGAAGGGTTGAACTTGATGGACTTGTGTCTTTTTTCAACCTATGTTACTATGTTACTATGTTACTATGTTACTATGTTACTATTCATTAATAAGCCCCTGCAAATTTCCCCAGCACTTACCTGTTTTCCCTGGTGGTTAGTGGCAGGCAGCACGGTCTCCTCCATGCTGCCTGTCCGGCTACCAGGCGGTTGTGCTGACAGGTCACATGACCCGGCGCACGTATGACGTCAGTGCGCCGGTCACATGACCTTTCGGCACTTCCGTGTCACACTGCACGGGAAGCCGAACAGGCAGCACGGAGGTTTCTCTGTCCTGCCTGTTCGGCTCCCCGTGCAGCCTGACAGAGCGATGGTGAGGGGGGATCTTCCCCCCCCCCCATCCGCCACTGGTGCAGACTGACCCTTCAGCTTCTTAATATTGACATTAGTATTTATGGTCCATATTATCATCACTTTGCCATAGAAGCACAACAAATATATGCTCCCTGATGCTGTTACACTTAATTACACTAAGTGTAATTCAGGGATGCGCCATTCCTATTGCCTGATGCCTGGGATGTGCAGTTTTTTTTAACCTTTAGCCCTGCTGCGGGTTATCCCGTTCCCGACCTCTGAACACGTTATGCACGCTGGCACACCTCGATTGCGATAATTGTCACAGCCTAGGATAACAGACCACAGGGGAGCCTTGTTGCAGGGCAGGATGTGGTGTCTATCTGCACCCCACGATGCTTAACTCCATGGACTGGATGGAACTCTCTGACAGGACAGGCAACTGAGAACAGGATGCAGAGACTGGACTGGCAGCTCTAAGAGGCTGGAACCACTGAGCAGAAATCGGTATGGTATAAGTAACGACCCTGGCAAGTGAACAGAATTCTTCTGCCTGAAGGAATTCCACCCTATGGTTGAGCCTCAGGTTTCCTTCCCCCAGGACTTTTGCACTCTGTCAATACAGGGATACTGAAGCAAAACCAAACCAAAAGGAGATAGGACCAGAGGTAAAAGATCAAGGCGAAGGTACCAAGGGGTCACGCTGGAGAATCGTCATACAGGCAAGGATCGAGGCTGGCAGAAAACAGGCAAACAGGTCAGGACAGGCAACAAACAGACGTGGTCAGAACTTAGCAGGATTCGGCAACAAAATATCAAACAAAAGAACTCAGGGAGCAAAAGGCACAATGCACGATCACAGGTAGCAACCAAAGCAATGGAAAGGCACTGATTGCCATAAGCCGCAGGTTTAAATAGGGAAGGGCTGAGAATAATGAGGCAGCTGACAACAGGAGGAGAATGGGCACCCTAGAATAGCGGCCACTAGAGGCTGAAGACGAAACAGCCACAAACCCAGAATAACCATGACAATAATACTGACATGGCTAAGTGCCTCGGTACCGAGGCACTCAAGCCATGTCTGCTGAGGCCCACATAAACATCCAGCCAATCATAGCGCCCGGGTGTTTATTAACTAAACTAAGGATATAAATAGTAATGTGACATAAGAGGGGGTGGGTGCTTAAGCTCCCGAGAACAAACAGTACTGCAATAGTCTGTCCTGTAGGAATGCATGGCTAGTACCCTCTACACGAAGAACACAGCAAACCACAGACGTACGTTTCGGCCTACAATGGCCTCGTCATTCTGTATATTTGACTGAAATGTCTGTGTGTGTATGTGTGTACATGACTGTCTGTGTGATTGCATGTGTGGGTATGTTTGCGTGATTGTGTATATGTGTTGTTGTCTGGCTCCTATTTACTTTTGATAACTCCTAAAACTAAATAAATGTTGTCCAACCCTGGCTTACACTTAAGGCACATATACACACAAATGTGTGGAGTTTTACACTTCTTTGATCTTCTCTCAACTGGTCTGTTTTTTTTTACTGATCCTCCAGGGAGGTAATATAATTTGGGACCATTTAAGCTGGGTCATGGTATAGGTGTTTTTTTTTGTGAACAAAGAAGCACAAGGTTCATTTCAATACAGGTCGTGCACATTGGCCTACCTAGTGTCCATCTTGCCTTGGTACTTGCTAGAGCAGCCTTGTCTGATTACCTATTTGTGCCCTCCAGTTCTGGGATTGCATTTCCCCCAATGTCTCATGTCTCATAGAAAAATAGGTTCTACAGATTACTTTCTCCAGCAACTAAATACATTTCATAAATAATATTTTTTATATTATACTTTCTATAATTTGTATAACCTTGTATTGGAAATGTAATACAGATATGTAAAACAAATAATCACGCAAAAAAATATTTGGATGTGAAACTCTTGCTAGAAATATTTTAAACAGAAACACAGAAAACATATACTGTCACCAGTCTGATACTATGATATTATTTAGATGGCTGTAGTTTGTTTTCTAAAGGAATGATCACAACTGGCTCTTTGTAGATTGCATAAATAGAACTACTCTGAGGACAATGGGTGCTATGTATTAAGAACCGCTATAGCTCTTTTTGCCGGAAACCGGATCACACATTTCAGAAATGCTTCATTAACTAATTTTATCAAAGCAGCTTTTAATTCTATTTTTTAAAATGGTACTTACTATTTTTTTTTTAATAAAGGGGTAAAACATCTTATGACAAAATAATAAATTGTTAACAAAGGGAGAAGGAATGGTGAAGGGAGAAAGGTACAAGGTAGATAGGTAGGATTCTGAGAAGTTACTATGTTCAGTTGGATGTTGCATATTTTTAAAAATAAAAGCAGTGGCCTTTTTGTGGCATTTGTATGTATCTATTCGCATATCAGGAAAATATATATTCACATATCAGACGGCTAAGAAGTGTTAGGGCTTTATTCATTAAAGAACGAATTGCAGGGAATAATGAAATTGCAAACTTAAGGCCAAAAGAGCAGTTTGAAACATAGCTGAGTCTGAGAATTTTTCCAACTCAGCTACTTTGACCTTAAGTTTGCAATTCACTTGTCCTTTCCATGTAATTCCCTCTTTCGTTTGTTAAGCTGTAAGTATGTCCTTGCAATGTAGGAGGAAAGAGTACCAACTGTTGCAGACTGCCCTAAATTACACCAAAGCATCACTAGATCCCCGCAGGACAAAGGTGGTCACCTGTCCCCGGTTGGCTTCTCGTGGCACTTCTGGAGTGGCAATTACGCACATTCGAACTCGTTTGCCCCCTGGTGGCTATTTCTAGGAATTATAAATCCCCTTAAAACGGAAGTTTCCTAATTAACTAATTATATTCCTGGAGGCTTCTTTTTGACGCAAACCTATAAATGCCCTACTTTTTCCTCACTTCCCTGCCTCTGATAATTCTTTGTGGCTCCGCTGTGCTCTTACTTCATTGTTTTGACTTAGGCTTGCTCCTTTGACCTCATCTCCTTCTCCAATCCTGACCTCTGCCTGTTATATATATATATATATATATATATATATATATATATATATATGTGTGTGTGTGTGTGTGTGTGTCACAAAACGGATTTGAAGATCCACTGTGACGGGGGTTCTTGGAGGAGCCTGGCAGCCAGAAGTCTCCCTGTGGACTATGGACCCTGTCTGTCAATATATTCATTTCAGAGTACACACTTTGAGGGTGCCAGTGGACCCCTGTTTTCAACTGGACTTCAAATACAGGCTCATTCAGGATGTGAGCCAAGATGTGTACTCTAGGATTCAAGCTTTTGTCCCATTCACTGTGTTTTCCCCAGGTTAAGATTGTATCCTATCCTGTAAACCCCTGTAATTATGTCACTTTACCAATTGTCTTCATGCAAGTAATTCAGTGTCCTGTTGTACAGTGATGTCCTTCAATTAGCAAGTTACTATAATGTATTACTAGCCCCAGTTAGTTGGAGAACTATGTTTAGTTCCATCCCCCCATTGTATACTAATGTCGGTGATGTCATGTTTATGTGTATATAAGTCTGTGCTGTTACACAAATAAAGGAGTTGTTCTTCTTGCTGTACCTAACTGCTAGTAGTCTCCTGTCTGCTATTTGGGTACAAAAAGCAAGGGTCCAGGAAAGACTTGCTGGGTGAATGCTGAGCTGTAATCAGGGGGCTAAGGAGGTGATTTCACACAATGGACAGAGGGTCTACTACGTCTGGTAGACGGTCCGTTACAATATGTATCATATTTTATATTATAATATATATATATATATATAACTATATATATATATGCATAAAATAACAATAAAATACATGTAAAATAATAAAATATTTATAATAAAAATATAAAAGGTAATACATATAAATAAATATTTTTGATATACATATATAAAGTACAATGATATAATGTAATACATTAATGAATACATATACACAGATCACATATATTACATAATACATGGATGTATTGCCTATAAGAAAGATAACACAAGAAAAAAAAACACATGTATAGCATACAGCAATTAGTCACCCCAACAAAAGTGTATATCTACACTAAGATATAGTATTTTACAAACCAAAATACAGCTGAGAAGCGGTTTCATATAGAGATTTTGGGTTTGTACATTAACCTGCAGTAGGAAGGTTAAGGGTTTGTGAAAAAAAAAATAAACAAAGTTTTATTCTGCCTTTTTTTCTCTGGTTTGGGAAGTGTGATCAATTATATAGGCGTGGGGTTTGAAATCAACCACCTGTGTTGGGCATTATAAAGCAGTTGAACTCACACAGCGTGCTTACTGTTTGCTCAATGTGTTATTTCTTTCCAAATGACCCACTGTTTTTTATAGGACAACTGTAGCAAAACATTTACTTATGTTTCATTGAAAGATTGTATCAAGTGTAGATGATTTCAAAGAAATTATTTAATGAAAGAATACAAATGTGCATTATTAAGCCTTCTTTGCTCCATATACCGTATTTGCTCGATTATAAGACGACCCTGATTATAAGACGACCCCCCAAACTTTGGATATTCCATTAGGAAAAAAACTAAAAGCCTGAATATAAGACTACCCTATAGGAAAAAAGTTCAACTTGTATATATTCATATGTAAATTGCTTTTTTAATAAAAGATTATGATATCAAAAAATGTATTTCTAGTTTTTATTTCTTTGTATGTGCCAATGCTGCCTTTCTCTTTCCCTTGCCCCCATTTTTCTCTCTCTCCCCCCTCCCCTTGTCTGTCTCTTAACCCCCTCACTCCCCTTGTCTCTGTCTCTTAACCCCTCCCCTTGTCTCTGTCTCTTAACCCCCTCACTCCCCTTGTCTATGTCTCTTAACCCCTTCCCTCCCCTTGTCTGTCTCTTAACCCCTTCCCTCCCCTTGTCTCTGTCTCTTAACCCCCTCCCTCCCCTTGACTCTGTCTCTGCCCCCCTCCCTCCCCCGTCTCTCTGTCCCCCCTGTCTCTCTGCCCCCCTCCCTTCCCCTGTCTCTCTGTCCCCCCTGTCTCTCTGTCCCCCTCCCTCCCTCCCTCCCTCCCCCTGTCTCTCTGCCCCCCCTCCCTCCCTTCCCCTTACCTTGATCCCTGGTGGCTAGTGGGGGCAGCCGGGGGATGTCTGCACTAGGGATCGACCGATATTGATTTTTTAGAGCCGATACCGATACCGATAACCTGTGAACTTTCAGGCCGATAGCCGATAACTTATACCGATATTTCGTGCATTTTAATTTTTTGGGAAAAAAAACAATTTCTACACAAATCTGCTGTTAAATGAACATGTTTATTGTTAACGTTTAGCTTTTTTTTTGTACATCTTTTTCATTGCTAAATAAAAATAAATAATGCAGCAAAACAATGGTGATATGGTCAAATACAACAAATTGGACCACTTTTTTTTAAATAAATATCAGTCAAAAGGTAACAAGAACAACAATGTTCAATTGCACATAGTCCATACTTAGATTAAATCTTAGTAAAATGAGCAGCAATGACATAGGCAATTATATCAAAGGGACACTACAGTAAATATAAGCAAGGCATCAAAACAGCTTAATTAACCCCTTAGTGACAAGACATTTTCACCTTGACTTTCCCTTGGTGACAATGGCTGTTTTGACATCTCTAGGGTGTTTGTGTTTAGCTGTAATTTTTTTCTTTCTCACATACAGTACCCACACAAATTATATGTTGTTTTTATCGTCATAAGAAGAGCTTTCATTAGATACCATTATGTTCATCATATCTTATAATTTACTACAAAAAAAATCCTAAAATATGATGAAAAATTTAAAAAAACCCACTTTTTCTAACTTTGACCTAAAATATAATTTACACAAATAAAATCATTAAAAAAGACCCCGGCTAAATAGTTTCTAAATGTTGTCCCGAGTTCAAAAATATGCATGTTTCCATATTTTTCGGTATTTTTTTGCGAGTTATGGGGCAAAAACCAAAAATAGTGTTTTTTGGTTTTTTCCTATATTGATCTTTTGACCCCAACCCGAACCCAAAATTTAACCCTAACACTAAATTTAACCCCAACTCTAATCCTTATTATATCCCTTAATATTTTTTAACTTTAATTTAATTTTAACCCTATCCCTTATGCTAAAAAATATTTAATTTTAACCCTATAGGCTAATATAGCTAAATAACCTATTTTTATTTAATTAAATATGTATTTTAATTATTTTCCATTGCAATGCTACTAAACTACCACTAGGGGTAGTCAAGTAGCATATTCAGAGCGACGGAAGTGAAGTTACTTTCACTTCCGAAGCTCAGACCGGCAGAGGACTTAGCCATATTGACGGAGCAGCATGCTCCATCAATATGGCTCCCCACGATCGCTCCGTGGGGCGATCGTGGGGGTCCCAAAATAGAAATATCGGTGCTGGCTATTGCCTCGATGTCGAGGAAATAGACCAGCACTGTTAAAGCGGTTTTCGCGATCGTTGATCGCGAAAACTGCTTCATTCAAATATTATCGGCATTATCGGTAAAGTTAGATGCCGATACCGATAATTTAGGAAACTGTGAATATCGGCCGATAATATCGGTTAATCCGATAATCGGTCGATCCCTAGTCTGCACGATACTTGCAGACATCCTCCATGCTGCCCGACACGGCAGTCTATTATGACGGACAGCTGTCCGTCATAATAGTCTGCCGTGTCGGGCAGCATGGAGGATATCTGCACGTATAGTGCAGACATCCCCCAGCTGCCCGATTGTCCCTGGTGCCTAGTGGGGCAGCAGAGGAAGTCTGCGCGATGAGCGCAGCCCTCCCCTGCTGCCGCCCGGCATGCTCGCCGGGACTTCTGTGACGAAAGCGGAAGTTCCCGGCTTCTTCACAGAAGCCCTGGCGGTCGTGCCGGGCGGAAGCAGGGGAGTCTGCGCTCGTTGCGCAGACATCCCCTGCTGCTAGAGAGGGTGATCCAGGTCCCCTGCAGCTCTGCTGGGGACCTGGATCCATGTCTTATAATCTGACCTCAATTTGAGGTCAGATTATAAGAGACCTCGATTATAAGACGAGGGGTAGTTTTCAGATTTTTTTTTCTGAAAAAAACCTCGTCTTATAATCGAGCAAATACGGTAGTTCTCTCAGGGGGCAGACATTTTGTTTAGAATCTTGAGTCAGATCTTCACACACCTTGGTTCAGTTGAACAAACATCTAACCCATCTGACCAAAGATTCTAAACAAACTGTTTTTCCATCCATACAAATGTGAACATTTAAGTAAAGATGTTGGGGAGGCAGACTCAGAAGTGGGTGCCTGGCTTTTGGCAAGTTCTTTCAAACTGTTACATGGGTGATATGCCTATTTACAACTATGGAAACAGGGACATTCACAGGAAAATGTGAGTATTTACTTATAGTCAGAATGATTTTAAAAGAGCCACAAGTGTTTCTATTCTGTGCTCAATATGCATTTTCAAAGGACGGCACCCCGACCAACACAGAGCTAAAGGGTCATCTGCTCCCATGCATACTTCAAGGTCCACAGCTGCTACCTTTTTTGCCTGCAGAAATATTAATGCAAGCATGTGGTCTATGTTAACATATTTGTACGTGGTGGTGTCCATTTTTTCATGCTGCTCCAGGTCCACTATCTAAACTTAGAGAATCACATGAAGTATACCCTCCTCCATAGCCACTCCTATAGCATAAAGGGCACCAAGGCAAACAGCCTGCATGTCAGAAACACTGCCTTCAGTCTCCTCTGCAGCATTATCAGACAGATTAATCAATAAAGAGCCGCTGAGATAAATGGTTGCATGAACAGAGCCCTCCCAAACTAACTAAAGCCTAACCTGCACAAAAATCACTATGGGCAGAAATAAAAGGAACGGGAATGAACCTGAGATTCCAAGGGTTAGAGGTTGCCACATTCCAGCCTCCCTGCATGAATATTTTCACACCCCAAGGGATCTAGCAACTCAGGCATCTAAGGCCCTTGAGGCACCATCGTCTGCTAGCTCAGCCATGACGGAAGATGATAGGCCTGAACTCGCCTTGATGCAGGGATCTTCGCCAGACCACATTGGCCAGGACTTCCCACACCAATTGCCCGTGGAAAGCCAACTTTATAACTCTGATTGTCGAAAAAAAGCAGATGGTGAAAGATGAAATCGCGACACTGAGATCCGATATCATCGTGCTTGGAACAGAGGGTGAGCAAGGCCGAACAAAATTTAGCACAGCATACATCCCGCATCGCATATATGGCTGACTCAACCTCACAACATTCACGATTCTAGAAGGAGAATAGAGGACCTGGATAACTGGAGTCAGAGGCCTACCTGATTTAAACTCTTCGGAGTCAGACGACGCAATACAATCTCTGAAGCTGAATTTCAACTCACTGCTGGGGAGGCCTCCATCTACGCCTGTGAATATGGACAGTGCACATAGGGCACTGAGGCCAAGAGGACCCCCCTTTGATGCCCCCAAGTGATCTCATCTGCCAATAAATTGCGACAGAGAGGAATAACCCGCTCCCCTTGCAAATAGATCTCCATTGGATTGTACCGAGTGAGCTGCTTTTATGAACCTGACTGTGTTGAGGACATGACCCCCCTCCCCGTTTTGGATCCCACGACACGGGTGCCGGGATACCTACCGTTCTTCTACTCTGCATTTGAGAGAAGCCATAGCTGTGCCACAGGTTCTTTTTTTTTTTTTTGACACTCAGTCGTGTTAATTCATCCTTTATTTATGTAAGATCCATAGTAACATCATTGTGTCAATATTGCATACACACTCCTTCGTTATTGTGCCCGCCCTAATTTCGACAAACAGTATCTTGGGGAGGATCTATTGAAGAACTTCCATAGGGCATACCCCTCTTTTAAAATGCTTGCAAACAGACCAAGCTCTAACATAAATCATCATCGTGAAGCATTCATTTATTCTATCCATTTCCTAAAACGCTCTAGTAAAAAAGACATAAAAAGTAGTGATTGTTTCCATCCCCTCAATTTCATGTCTTTAACCCTATGCGTGTCCAACAATGACTGAAACAATTTTATTAGGCTTAGAGGATAAGATAATGTTTTTAAGAAGTAATCATGCCATCAGCTACAAAGGGTAACAGGACTCTGAATGAGCTAGCGCACAAATAAGGAAATAGAAAAAAACACCACCGCTAAACATTATAAACACACATTAGACATAATACACATGTATTGCCAAAGACAGTTCCTACCGCTTATAGCTCTAAGGTAGCTGTTGCCCCTAACCTCTAATTCCATCCCAGATGTGTCCGATGGGGCCCCGGGGGGGGTGGTTTTCAATTGCCTGTGGGGGAAACCAATCCCACCATGGCTGCCAGATTTTATAATATGCCAGCATTTTATTATTAGTTTTGAAGTATCCCTTCTCCATCTCTCCAAAATGGCTCATAGCTTCCCTCACGCTTCCCCAGCTTATCCGTTCCAGTTGTTTCCAATTACGTGTTATGATTACTTTCATTGCCAGAAACAATTGGATTGCCAGTTTTTTTACCCCCGCTCTGAAGACCTTCCATGTTACAGTGCAAAAGGACTTTTTCTGCGCACAACGGCATTACATTGAAGGAGAGATGATAGAACCATGGAAACCTCTTTCCACGTTTCCCTTACACCCTCACGCTCCCACCAGATGTGGATATAGCTCCCCTCTGCATTTTGACAACTCCAACACTGGGGTCTTTCTGACTTGTCAAATCTATTCAGGGATAGAGGGACCCAGTACCATCTAAAAAAAAGCTCAAACTGTATCTCCTGGAGGTTAATCCAATGGGTAGATTGTTTTGTTTGGTTCCACCCCTTCTCCCATAGATCTCTCTCCCCATACTTTTGGGGGATTGCTGGGTTTGAGATTGTCCAACAAATAATACCAGTTTTTTAACCTGCACGTTTTGGGGTTGTTCTCAAATATTCTTTCCAAGAGAGCCTTAATACTTCAAAGGCTTCTTTCCAATGGAGCCCAAATTCCTCCATTACATGACTTAACGTTTTAATCTTATTGCCTTGCATTAAATGCGCGAAAGTCAAATTAATTTATTTGAAGATAGCGCTAACATGGAAATCTTCTATTAAATCAACACCAACATTAACTGAAATGGATTTTACGATCCTTTTTGACAGACCCGCTTTCCTCTTGAAAGTGAGACAACTACTCAACGTGCCCCTCAGTATATTATTTCCAGAAGCGGCTTTTAGAGAGAGGGTCCTAGATCTGTTTAGCCAAAGGATGTTTTCTAAGACTGTGGGCCCAACCATCTCCTGCTCTATCCAAAACCAGTCTTCTATACATGATTCGGGGAGTTGAATTTTATGGACATGGTGTAGCATACTAGCTTCCACATATCTAGCCAAATTTGGGAGTCCCAATCCTCCCTTATTTCCTTTTTATCTCCCCAGATGAAACCACTCACCATGCTTTGAAATTGTTTTCAGTAAGTAATATTGATGGGGACAGGAATCATTCTTAATAAATACAACCATTTGGGTATTATATATGATTTAATAGAATTCATCCTCCCCATCCAGGACAAATTCAAACCCTTCCAGCAACCTATCTTCTGTTGTAGATCCCTGAACAGAGGAGAGTAATTTAGTTTTAAAATTTCAGAGTTATCTCTCCGGATCAATACGCCTAAATAAGTAATAGAAGATATTGCTTACTGAAGATGGAATTTGCTCCTCAAATCGGTAAGAAGGTCTGGAGGGATGTTAATACTCAGGGCTTGAGTTTTAATTATATTTAATTGGAGTAAAGGCCAAATGAACCTATTTCCTCTAAAACTTTTCCTATTGATTTTATTGGATTGGACAACGTAAGCAGGATGTCGTCTGCAAACAAACTTATCTTGCAGACTCTCCCTCCCACCGATATCCCCTTAATGTCCAGGGCCCTCTGAATTCTAATGGCCAGAGGTTCAAGTGAGAGGATGTAAAGGATGGGGGCAAGAGGACACCCCTGTCGAGTCCCGTTCCTTACATCAAACCACTCTGAGCCCAGACCAGGGCCCAAGATCTTTGCCATAGGAGTTGTATACAAGGCCATGACCGAGTCGATTAGGCCCTCCCCAAAACTATATGCCCTCAAAACTTCAAGAAAGCTCCAATCGACCCGTTCAAAGGCCTTCTCGGCATCTAGTGCCAATATAACAGAAGGGATTTTGTGTTTGTTAAAATAATTTATGAGGTTGATAATTTTCCTAGTATTCACCATAGATTGACGACCTTTCACAAAACCGGTTTGATTTATATGTATAATGGATGCAACTATTGTCTTGAGCCTATCTGCAATTATAAAGGAATAGATCTTTGTGTCCAGGTTAATCATAGAGATTGGCCTGTAATTACTCAATAAATTGCTATCTTTCCCTGCTTAGGAATGGGAGTTATAGATGCTTTAAGCATCTCGTTTGGAAATGAGTGCCTCTGTTTAATCTCATTAAATGCTCCCACTAAGTGAAGTGCAATAATAGCCGCAACTTTTTTTTATAAAACAGGGCCGTAAATCCATCTGGTGCTGGGGCTTTGTTAATCTTAAATTTATCAATGGCTTGTCTGACTTCTATAAGTGAAAATGGAGCTTCAAGGTCTTTCCTTTGTTGCTGGGAAATCTTTGGAAGAGCTGTTTGAGCAATGTAGGTCTTCATTGCATCCATATCCTTATTTAATGACAAATTGTATAAGCCGTGATAAAACTTTGCAAAAGCTTTACTAATATTTTGTGGGATATAAATGAGTTTTTCCTTCCTCAGTTAACTTAAAAATCATAAGTTATTTGCTTTAAGCTGATTAAACATCAACTTATCAGCCCTATTACCCGAGTAAAACCATTTTTGTTTAGCCTTTTTCATGGTTCTGGAGGCCTGGATATAAAATTGTTCCCTTATATCATTCCTTAATTTCTTTTAACCGAAATTCCTCAACCGAAACTCTGTTTAATGAGTTAAGTTCCGCTAACCTGATATTCATCTCAGTGAGGTTTCTACCCCGCTCCTTATTCACGTATGATCCCAAACTAATAAGGTGACCCCGCGGCCACACTATTGAAAGCACACCAAAACATTGATTTATCTACTTCACCGGTTGCATTCGCCGAAAAATAATCTTGGGTAATAGACTGTATATCTTCCACATTAGATTGACCATTTAGCAAAAAATCATTCAACTTCCACGAACCCCTTATTCTCGGTGTATCCTCCTTAGTATCCACTATTACTCCTAATGATATATCACAGCTATAATCTGTGACTGTAAAAATGCAAATAAAATTTGGTAATCTACTTTGCAAAGTGCAAAGTGTTTATTCTTTAAAAAAATTCTGAATTCCGACTTTCCAATAAATAATACTCCTGTCCTTCAATTTAAGTGGTCTGTGTATTATCGTTCAAAGATCTCCCGGAGAGGAGAAGAAAAAAGAAAAAAAGGGCCCTCTAATGTGGATTAATCTATGAAGATGACCGATTATCAGAGGATCGCTAATCTCTACTGTTTGTCGTTTGATGTTCTATGGTTTTGAAGCCACTCTTTTGTCTCCTCCACATTGTTTATTGTGTAGGAAGAATCTGCAAGCCTAATATACAGTTTGGGTGGAAAGCCCCAGTTATATCTTATGTTTAATTCTCTCAGAGCCTCCGTGAAAAAAGGCCAAAGCTCTTCTTTTAGCTCTGGTCCCAGCCGATAGGTCCTGGAAAAAGGAAATACCGTATTTGCACGATTATAAGATGACCCTGATTATAAAACGACCCCCCAAACTTTGTATATTCCTTTAGGACAAAAACTAAAAGCCTGAATATAAGACTACCCTATAGGAAAAAAAGTTTAACTTGTATATATGTAAATTGCTTTTTAATATTTAATAAAAAATTGATATTATACAAATGCATTTGTTGTTTTTATTTCCTTTTATGTGCCAATGCGGCCCCTCTCTCCCCCTCCCCTTGTCTGTCTATCTCCCCCCTCCCTCCCTTTGTCTGTCTATTTCCCCTCTCCCTCCCTCCCCTTGTCTGTCTATCTCCCTCCCTTTGTCTGTCTATTTCCCCCCTCCCTCCCCTTGTCTGTCTAATTCCCCCTCCCTCCCTCGTCTGTCTAATTCCCCCTCCCCTTGTCTGTCTAATTCCCCCTCCCTCTCCCTCACCTTGATTCTTTCCCTGGTGGCTAGTGGGGACAGTTGGGGGATGTCTGCACGATACGTGCATACATCCTCCATGCTGCCCGACACCTCCGTCTATTATGACGGACAGCTGGTCCGTCATAATAGAGTCGGTGATTTTGGTCTCTAATTTGATCACTGACTCCCTCAGTTCCCCCTTATGATCGTTCAGGGACTTGTTAACAAATTCCAGATTTTCAATCTTCTGTTCGCAATTGACAATTCTTTCCCCCAGTCTAGCTACATTTTCATTTGATTCTCTAAAGTGAGCATTTTTTTTTACTCCCTACTTTTTTATGAGTGGAATAGGAACGTACCATCCAAACACAGATAAAATTCCTCCCCTCCAGCTCACTTTCCCCCCTCCCCCCCCCCTCCAGTCTCTGAAAGGCCTCCTCAAAAATACTTTTCCTACAAGCCATTGAGGAATTCTGTCCATGCGCCTCCCTTCGTGGGGTTCTCCTTAGCGAGGCCCCTTGGGTATTTCTTCCTGACTTTCTTTTTTCGCCTTTGATGGCGTAGTGAAGATGAGGAAGATCTTCTCCCCAGATGGGGTAGGGGGAGGCATTATGCTACCGGAGTTTTTCTTGGAACCGGTTTTGGGGTTTTATGTTTAGTGTTGAGTGTTGCAATGCCTGGCTTCTTCGACTTATTGACACAGTTTAAATTGAATGGGTAGTATAAGATTTGCGTCCCTAAACTGCCAAGGTTTGAACTCCCCCAAAAAATAATAATGCTAGTCAATATGCTTTGTAAGAACAATTTAGATGTGGGGTGCTTACAAGAAACCCATTGGCGGGCGGAGGATGCTCTAAGATCACAAGGTAAGAGTTATCCAATAGTCTTTCACTCCTCCTTGCCTTCCCAAAAGAAACGAGGAGTAGCCAATGTAGTCTCGAGCAGACTGAAGTTTGAACAAATTCACTCGTTGACTGATCATAATGGCAGATATGTCTTTTTGATATGTAGGTTAAACGATAAGATCTTCTCGTTGTTAAATGTATATGCACCTATTAAGAGGCAGATACATTTTTTGAATAGAGTACTAGACAAAGTGTGGGACCTCATCCAGGGTACCTTTCTGTGTTTTGGGGATTTTAATTGCGTAGCTGACGCGCTCCTGGACAAAAAGGTAGCCCAGGGAGCTAAGATAACTCCCTCGGTGAGAGGGCTTGCTAGAGCATTCACAGAGACTCTTTGTAAACACAAGCTTTACGACATTTGGCGAACTATTAGACCAACAGATATAGAGTTTACCTACATCTCTAATACTCAAAGATCTTATTCAAGATTGTATATGATCTTGACGAGAGCATCTCATGTGGGGGACTGTACAAAGATTAGCATGGGGGCAGTGGCATGGTCAGATCATGATCCGGTCTTTCTTGATTTTAGGGTGGACACTTGTGGACATTTTCCAACATGGAGACTGAAAAACTCCATACTTTTTAAAAAAAAAGATCTGGAATACATTCGATCTGTTTCACAGCAATTTTTCGAGGAGAATTACCCGGGGGAAATTGAAATCCCGACAGTCTGGTGCGCCTATAAGTGTGTACTGCGAGGTCACTTAATTAAACTCGATAAAAGAGAAAAAAAGAGTGAGGGTTATAGTCTTTCTCAGCTTTACATTAACCTAAACGACTTATCACAAGTTAACAAAAAAGTTATACATCCAGATACGAAAGTAGAGATCAACAGGCTACAGAAATTAATCCAGGCACATCTCTTAGAGAGAGCCAATAAAATCATTGGTCGGACAAAACAAAAGTGGTATTACCAGGGGAATAGAATAAATAAATTAACAACTGATCAACTTAAACAAAATAATTTAAGAGCCAGGATACAGAAGATAGTGACGGAAGCAGAGACATGTATTAGACCAGAACAGATAGGAGACGGGTTCAAGCAATACTACTCATCTCTCTATAATATTTCCCCCCCTCTGGTAGAAATAAGGAAGGCATTTCAGAGTACCTAAAAAGTGCAGGTTTGCCAAAGATCTCCCATGACTTGAAGGAGTCACTGGAGGGGGAACTAACCGTGTCTGAAGTTAAAAGATCAATAGATAGACTGAAAACTAACAAAGCCCCAGGCCCCGACGGCTATTCCAATTATTTCTATAAAAAATAGGAAATATCATAACTCCCTATCTAGTTAGTACATTAAATTAAATTAGAGCATTACGATCCTTCCCTGAGGAGATGCTGCAGGCCTCGAATTACCCCCATCCCCAAACCGGGGAAAGACCCTACTCAGGTGTCCAACTATCGACCCATATCGTTAATAAACTCAGATACACAAATTTACTCCTCCATAATTGCGGATAGGCTTAAACCAATAATAATGGCTATAATCCATAAAAAACAAATTGGATTTGTTGGGGGAAGACAAGCAACTTGTAAAGGAAGATCATTGACCTACTTGACTACCTGTCATGTAAAAACCTGCCAGCAATACTGGTATCCCTGGAAGCAGAGAATGCTTTTGACAGGGTCGATTGGGGGTTCTTAGAGGAGACTCTTAGAGAGTACAATCTGGGAGCGAAGCTGATCGACTCTGTCATGGCCTTATATACATCCCCAACCGCCCAAATTACAGGCCAGGGTTTTCGTTCCGGATGGTTCCGGATTCGGAATGGTACACGGCAGGGTTGCCCCCTTGCCCCTTTGTTGTACATTATGACTCTGGAACCACTGGCAGCGAGAATAAGACAACAGAAAGAAATCAAAAGTATAGGGATCGGTATGGTTGAATGTAAGATTGGACTATACGCGGACGACATCCTTCTTACGGTCTTGGACCCTTAGGTCTCCGTGGGAAGGTTGCTGGACGAAATTAATATTTATGCTAATCACTCAAATTACAAGCTAAATGTGGAGAAAACACAGGCTATTGGGGTGGGGGTGAGCGGGGAGCTTATGCGGGCGTTAAAAGCCAAGTTCCCCTTCCAATGGCGTGATGATAATATCGAATACTTGGGATTAAAAATCCCACCCTCTTCTAAAAAGATAGTGGACCAAAATTTTGGCCCTCTGCTGGGAGATATGACTCGAATATTGGCTCAAATGAAAGGCCTAAACACCTCTTGGTTAGGTAGAATTAACATTATAAAGGCGTACATTCTACCAAAGTTGTTATATCGGCTGAGACTGCTGCCAATTAGCCTTTCCCCTTCCTTGGTTGACAATTTTCAGGGGATTTTCAATAAATTCGTATGGGCCAATAAAAGCCCTAGGATCTCTAAGAAGGTGCTATTCAGGAATAGATCTAATGGGGGAGTTGGTCTTCCCAATGTCACTACTTACGTACAGGCCAGTACATTAACCCATGTACACGTGATCCAGAGTTGGGGAAACAGCGAGGAAGATTGGTTTAAAATGGAGCAACACATGGTTGCATTAGATAATTTGGAGTACTTACTATGGATGCCTCAACAGAAGGCTAAGGGGCTGATCGAAAGATCTGGACTATCATCACTGCAGAATATCATTCCAGTCTGGTTACATTTTAAAAGAAGTTTTTTAATGCAAGACAAGGTAGTTCCCTCCTCCCCATTGGAAGTATTATTGCACAATATAACGGATTTAAATCTAAAGAACTGGGGGAACCTATCGGCTAATCGAATTGGGGATATTCTCTCTAAAGGTCACATAAAACCAATAAATTCGCTGGCAAGTGAGTTCGGTTTAACGGAATCAGAAAGGTTCTCTTATTATAGAATAAATCACTATCTGAAGGCATCCTTGTCTTTAGGGTTAGAGTCTAAGGGCGCGGGGCTGATTTACCAATTATTCGATGCTAGCAAGCAATCGGGTATAATGGGGAAAATCCGAAATAGGTCGATTCTTTGTCCCCGTTGACCCTGTCCCCTGCTTTGATAAGCTGGGAGAAGGAATTGGGCCTCCTTATTTAACCTGATAAATGGTGTAAAATCTGGTCACAGTTGGCTAAAAGCACCCACTGCCTGAACTTACAGGAGCAGTTCTACAAGCTTGCACAACGCTGGTATTTGGTTCTGCATAAAATAAATAGTTCCAATCCAGACACATACTGGCGGTGTGTCAAGTCGCCCGGATCCTTCCTAAACATATGTTGGGCTTGTGAAAGGGTAGCGGGGACATGGGACAGAGTGTTTGAAGTGATTTCGGATTTATCCGTTTGTTTGGTGTCTCCCACACCCAAAAAGGCACTGTTGCATTATAACTTGGAGGGTATACCTACTAAAAGTAAAAACGTTGTTTTGCATCGAATTGGAGAAGTACAGAAGAGCTAACTTGGTTGCAGGTTTTAAATGTAACCAGTCATTATTGTCTAATGGAAAAAGGTTACTACTATGCGCATTATAGGGCAGGGAAGTTTAACCATTTGTGGCATCAATGGTTGGACAGATTTCCTCCAAACTCATTTGTTCCCCCAGAATAAAGGTACCGGGCCGAGCATTAGGATGCGAAAGAAAGATTGAAAGAGGAGTTGAAAGGTGGACGCATTAATATAACATTATACTATTCAATTAAGAGCAGGAACAGGGATTGGCCAGGCATTGCAGGGTATCTATGTATGTTAGTTAATGTTGTGGTTTTACAGGGTGGAGTACACTCGGAGTAATATAGATTGAAGCGCAAAAAGCTGTTTGTCTAGGAGTGCTCACGTTTATAAGTAGGTCCAATGGTGGGGAATATTAAGTAGGTCCAATGGTGGGGAATATTGAGACACATTGTATTTTGGTCAAAGGAATAGCAATGGATATAAAGACACAAGGATGACCCACAAAGAGGACTTGAGCCCAATAAAAGAAAGAAGCCTCTAAAAGGGAAAAGAAACACCATTGTAACATATGCAAGGTGCACTTCTTGAGGTACAAAGTCTGAGTGTCGGAAAAAAAAAAAACTGATAGTCCACTATACGCCTAAATCCTACAGGCAAAACAGGTTAAACAATTACACCATATACCCAGGCACATGGACTACTGTCTGACCGCTTATGGTACTTATCTGACTGTTGATTTCCCTCGATCTACCTGCTCCCAGCTGAGTCAAGGATTCCTTGGGCGGTGTGTCAAAAAAAAAAGATTTTCCTGAGAGGGGCTCCACAAAGCGCTACTCTAGAGAGTAGAGCCGCTGCTTTCATCCTGTTCCTGAGGCCAGCCTACCGCACGCCAAGAGAAAAAAAAAAAAAAACGATCGCGATCATGTTCGGCCACTACTCCGCTCCTAACTAGAGTGGAGCAGACATCTGGATGTTCGGGTTCGGCAGGTTCAGCCGAACTTCCAAAAAATGTCCGGGTCCGTGCTCGAACTTGACCCCAAACTTGACCCTGAACCCCACTGAAGTCAATGGGGACACAAACTTTTGGCCACTAAAATGCCTCTAAAAAAGTCCTGGAAAGGGCTAGAGGGCTGCAAAATGAAGTAAAATGTGGGTAAGAGTAGGACAAGTGCCCTGCAAGCAAATGTGGATAGGGAAATAACTTAAAATAACATAAAATACATACAAATTACAAATACAGCTGAGCCATAAAATAGCACTAGATGGAATCTTTGATTTTAGCTTTGGAAGAACATAAATCTAAATCTAAAGCATGGCTGGCAGTAGGATCAACAGAATTATCCATTTGAGAGAGGGTTGGAGTGCAGGGTATTCTCTTTCAGTTTATACTAAGTGACCAATAGGTTGAGGAGGCAGTGACCGTGGCGGTGTAGGTGGAAGCGGCGCTGGAGGAGGAGGAGGAGGTAGACAGAATTTTTCAAAGTGCGCTGTAAGCACAGTATTGGACTGTTTTATCTGACTCTCAGATATGAAGTGCACCGCAAGACGCAAATGTACTATTTACCACCCAAAACTATTAGAATTTTTCAAAGTGCGCTGTAAGCACAGCATTTGACGGTTCTATTTGACTCTGATGTAATACATGTAATGCTATTGCTATTCTATAAACCGAAATAGAGTCCCCATTCATACGAATAGGTCAATTGACCTATTCGTATTAATGGGGACTCTATTTCTGTTTAAAGAAAGCCAATAGCATTACATGTATTCCATAAACCGAAAGTCTATAAACCAAAAGACATTCGGTTTATAGACTTTCGGTTTATGGAATACATGTAATGATATTGGCTTTCTATAAACCGAATCTCTTTCGGTTTATAGACTTTCGGTTTATGTAATACATGTAATTCTATTGCTATTCTACGAGTCCCCATTCATACGAATAGGTCAATTGACCTATTCGTATGAATGGGGACTCTATTTCGGTTTATAGAAAGCCAATAGCATTACATGTATTCCATAAACCGAAAGTCTATAAACCGAAAGACATTCGGTTTATAGACTTTCAGTTTATGGAATACATGTAATGCTATTGGCTTTCTATAAACCGAATCTCTTTCAGTGAAATGTCCGTGTTCGGGGTCCAAAAACCGTAATGTTCGGTACGAACCCGAACCGTGCGGTTCGGGTTCGCTCAACGCTACTCCTAACCGCCTTGAACTCCAAGACGCTCCGCACACTCATCATCTCACGTCATCACACGTGCCCCCCGAGTGTGAGCCACAGGTTCTTATCACTGTTGCTTTCTTTTTGGGCCCCAGGATTTCCCACAGCAATACCATCCAGAGTGTTCGATTGGCCTGTTTCAAGAGTGCTGAACACTTTCCAGGGATTGCCATGAGATCATGGCCCACCAGAGGGACAACATGAATTGCGTAGAAGCGAGGACAAATAATTTTCTTTTAATTTTTTTCAACTAGATGACCCGGGACTCTGGGAATTTTTGAAGAGCTTTGGCAGACACAACTGACTGTTGGAAGGAAGATGATCATCCACTTTGAGTATCATAGGGTCTGTGTATTTTATATGAATGTTATACCATTGGGGGGGGTGTTGGGTTCCTTTATATATACCAAGGGTGATTTGATATGCCTGTCCCTGAATCAGAGGCCACAGAGTGCAGTAACCTTTTGCTATGCTACCCCACGTGTGGCCCTACTAATTCCATTGATGGCCCAGGCCCAGTACATGCAAGAGCACCCCCCTCCTCCCCACAGTACACACCTGGAATCAATGTTGGTTCAAGGATAGAAGTAATGAGAGTCCCGATGACCAAGTAGCGGTATTGACACCAAACTACAATACCGGTGTACTACAGGTGGGTAGAGGTGGAGTACTCAGCAATCCACAATACAGATAACATATACGTTGGTTGAAATTATGTGAATTGAATACTTGCAGGAACAAAGGCCAGGTGGCACAACGATAAACAATCCAGGTCAGGGGCACAAGCACGGTAGCAGAACGATAAACAATCCAGGTCAGGGGCACAGCCAAGGTTGCAGAACTATAAGCAATCCAGGTCAGGGAATAGGAAATAACAAGAAGGGAACAACGCTAGGAAAACTCACGAGAATCACTGAGCACTCTGGATAGTGCGGTGAGTCTATTTAAATTATCACGGCATAAAGTGGGCGTGACGTCACACCGGGCACGCCCGTTCACTGGAGGATATTGCAGGTAGAGAGGCGCGTACGCGCTTAGTCCTGATGGTGTGTGCACAATGGGATCTTTACTGTGCATGTAGGAGGGGTATCCGCAGTAAGTGGTGAGTGCAGGGTAAATAGGAGATCTACTCGGTTGTGGAGCCTGACACTGAGGGAATGTGGTATATCGGCAGTGCTTTTTCATTTCCCAGACAAAAACACTTCTTGAGCACCATCAACCATCTATTTTTAAATAGGGGATGTTACAGAGCTCTTTGTACCCGAATGCTTATTAGATCAGAGGTTCTCCCATACATCGCCCTTTTAGATCCGTGTCAAAGCTGCATAGGTAGTCTCAGTTAACAGCAATTATCTGCTAACACCAACAACAACAACAAAAACATTTTAAGTGTATATATATGTTTCAAGGGTGTTCCCCGGGGCCATGTCTGGCAGATATCCTGCTCACGAGGTCATCCAAATATCTCGTCTTCTCAGAGTCTTGCTCCCTATGTTGATACTCTGGTTAATTTTTTTCAGTATACACGTTTGGGAGGTGAAACCCTCCTCTCTATTGTTATTTCAAGACTTAGAATTTTGTTTTATTCTACTGTGTTTTGATGATTGATATTTTTTGCCGCTGACACCTACCCCTCGCCGTGAGCTTGATAAAGTATTGGTGCATTCTAGTCCCCTTGGAACCTTGTGTGTTGGTTTCTTTGGGGACTACGGACCAGCCATTCAATAAATGCTCCAGGTGTGATTGTATAGATTGTTTTTATATTTTCTTTTTCCTTTGCATTTTATTTCTTTCTCTTTTTACCTCATACCCCCCCTCCCTCTTATCCCCATATATTCCTCTTCTTCACCCTCGCCTTCTTTAACCTCTGTTCAACCATCATACTGCCCAATTTGAGTACCCTATAGATTTTACGATCTCTAATTTTCACGCATAGTTAGACTTAGTTAACGATTTCATTATAACACCGCTCGACAACTTTACCCCATACCAAAACAAGGATACGTTGTTTCAGTTGATTCACCCAGACCAAACAGGTTTTGTGCCGGGGAGAGAGACCAGGGATATTACGATCTGTGCGTTCAATTTGATACATCATGCAGTACAATCTAAAGTCGGAACCATCCTCCTGTCGACAGATAGTGAAATCCCCTTTATTCCCTGTGATTCTAGGGATGAATTGGTTGCAAATGCACAACCCAACAATTCATTGGTCTCCCATAACTGTTGATTTCCACTCCACATTCTGTCAAAACAACTGCTATCCACATTATTCACTTCTTCAACTTATTGAAGAAAAAAACATTCCTCACCATTATTCAGACTTCAGTGACTTATTCTGTGAAAAAGAAGCCGAACATTTACCTCCACATAGGATATATGATTGTCCCATAGATCTTCTTCCTGGTGCTTCAATTCCCTTTGGTCATATATATCCACTTTCTGACAAAGAATTACTCATTCTAAAGAATTACCTCGATGAGAATTTAAGAAAAGGATTCATTAGACCATCCACTTCACCTGCTGCTTCAGGGATATTTTTTGTTCGGAATAAAGACCAAACCATCCGGCCCATCATTGATTATCGTGAATTGAATAAAAGAACCATCAAAAACAGATACCCACTTCCTCTCATCCCTGAATTACTTGAAAGATTAAGGTATGCCAAGATATACACCAAAATTGATCTTCGAGGCGCATACAACTTAATCCGCATCAAGAAAGGTCATGAATGGAAGACAGCTTTCCGTACTAGATATGGACTATTCGAATATTTAGTAATGCCGTTTGGACTTTGCAATGCCCCCGCCACGTTCCAACATTTTATCAACGATATTTTCAAAGACTTACTTGACATCTGCATTATCATCTACTTAGATGATATCCTAATCTATTCTGAAAATTTAGAAGAGCACAAGAAACATGTAAGGTGGGTACTTACCAGGCTTAGAAACCATAACTTATTCGCAAAACCTGAAAAATGCCTTTTCGAAGTCTCAAAAATTTCTTTCTTGGGATATGTTATCACTCCACAGGAAATACATATGGATGATTCTAAAGTTCAATGTATCAGAGATTGGCCTATTCCAACCTCGGTAAAAGAGGTACAAAGTTTCCTTGGATTTGCTAATTTCTATCGGAAATTCATAAAAAACTTCTCAACTATCGTCCAACCTCTCAACATTCTAACTCGAAAAAACATTCACTTCGTATGGAATATGAATGCTCAAAAAGCTTTTGATTTGTTAAAAGGAAGGTTCACGTCTTCTCCTATTCTAAAGATGCCAGAACCAAAATTACCCTACATTGTTGAAGTTGATGCCTCGAACAACACTATAGGAGCCATCCTATCCCAACAAGAAACCCCTCAATCTCCCTTACATCCAGTAGCCTTCTACTCCAGATCACTCTCACCCGCAGAACATAATTATCCCATCGGAGAAAAATAATTATTGGGAATCAAGGCTGCATTCGAAACTTGGAGACACTTACTAGAAGGGAATGAAATCCCCATAGTTGTTTATACAGATCACAGAAACCTTGAATTCCTACAAAACAACAAAACCCTTCAGCTCGCCAAGTTCGTTGGAGTTTATTCTTTAATAGATTTAACTTCCACATCATTTACAGGCCAGGATCAAGGAATAAAAAGGCTGATTCTTTCTCCAGAATTCCGTATACCACTTCCTTTCCTCCTACTACCTCTCCCATTCTGCCACCATCCAGATTTATTGGAACAACCACTTCTCTCATTGATAAAATCAAACAATTAAACCCTGAAGAACTAACTCTTCCCCAGGATAATACATTATACCAAGAAAATGGACTTTACATGAAGAACGAGAAAATCTACATCCCTCCATCTTTAAGAGTTGAAGTTTTGAAAATGGTCCATGATTCTCCTACAGCTGGACACCCTGGCATCCAAAAAACCTTTGAATTATCAAGAAGAACATTTTGGTGGCCTCAACAACATGATGTCATTACATCCTATGTCCTATCCTGTCCTATATGCCAAAAAAATAAACCTCCTCGTCAACATCCTTTTGGACTCCTAACTAATTTACCTATTCCTGATAGACCCTGGAAATCAATTTCCATGGATTTTATTGTTGATCTTCCTCCCTCCAATAAACAAACAACTATCCTGGTTGTTGTTGATAGGTTTACCAAGATGGCTCATTTTGTTCCTCTACAAAAAATTCCTACCTCCAAAGAATTATCAGTCGTCTTTATTTCCAACATTTTTCGTCTACATGGTCTACCAGATGACATAATAACAGACAGAGGAACTCAATTTACATCACATTTCTGGAAAGAGTTATGTTCCTCCCTTCAAATCTGTCCTAAGTTATCATCTTCCTATCACCCACAAACCGATGGGCAGACTGAACGAGTAAACCAATGTCTCGAACAGTATTTACGGTGTTACTGCACTTACCTACAAGACGATTGGTCCACTTGGTTATCCTTGGCTGAATACTCTTATAACAATGCATGTCATTCCAGTACAAAAATGTCACATTTCTTTTCAAACTATGGGTTCCATCCTACCTCAATACCTACCGATTGCAATACCAGTCGTGACCCATCTGTTACCGCACAGCTCATTGATATGAATTCTATATTTCATGCTCTAAAGGAAAACATTACAAAAGCTCTCCATACTCATAAAAGATTCTATGATACCAAGAGAAAACCTTCTCCACCCTTCAACCCCGGGGACTTGGTTCTATTATCGACAAAAAATATGAAGACAACTAGACCATCCAAAAAATTAGACCGTCTTTTCATTGGACCATTCCCTATTGAACGGAGGATTAACGAAGTAGCCGTGAAACTTACATTGCCACCAACTATTAAATTACACCCCGTATTCCATATTTCTCTCCTCAAACCATTTATTCATGATACGTTTTCGAGGACAGTTTTTGACAACCCTTACTCTATCATCAACCAAGGTACCGAGGAATATGAAGTGGAAAGAATATTGGATTCCAGACTTCATAGAAGAAAATTACAATATCTCATAAGATGGAAAGGCTATTCTTCAGAAGAGGACACATGGGCAGACTCATCAGATGTACATGCCAAGAGACTTGTTACCCTCTTCCACAAACAACATCCTGACAAACCGCAACTGTAGCACCCTGAGTGTGCTCCCTTAGGAGGGGATACTGTCAGAATTCTCCGTTGTTAGAATAGTCTCCTCCCCTCTCAGTGACACGGTATTCCTACGCTATATAAGGAAACCGCGCCACTATTCAAATGTTGAGTAATCTTCGTTCCACATGGTCTGTCAGCTCAACTCTCCTCATTCGGCTTATAACTTTAAACCGAAAGAAACTCTTCGAATTCACCTCAAACGAACCTCAGCTTGGATAAAACTACTCTGACTTCTCCTATACTGAACACGGACCGTCTATTCGACTTACCTGCTTGCTTTAACCCCGACTTCGGTTTATTCACACGCATCTCCTGAAATCTCCTGCACTTGAACACGGCTTGTATTTTGACCATCCTTCGGCTTACACCTCAGCTAAGTTATTCATCAGTTACTGATTTGTTTTCCCTCAAATCCTACCATGCTGAACTGTTTCACCCTTACATTGCTGGATTGCACTTAATTGCAAATAATTCATTCCATGTTGCTTCCATTCAGACCTTGCAATTGAAATCTTGATTGCATTCCTACTACTGCTGGACTGTTTAACCATTTCAGTGCTGAGATTCAATTGTTTGTATTCCACTCCTCCTGCTGAACAATTTAACCATTGCAGTGCTGATGATCACTTGTTAAAAGTTATATAGTTTATATCATTGAGATTCATCCTCTGCTGATATTCTACTTATTGATACCATTTCCTGCAATTGAGTTCTATACTGACCGTATTCATCTATATTTATAATTAGTACAAATAGGAAACGTGACACTATCCGGACAAAACCCTAACATTACTGGACTACAGATTGGAAATACCGCACATAAAGTCATGGGGTGTGCAGATGATTTACTTATTGCTATCACCAACCCCAGAGTAACCCTACCCAATATACTGAAAGAATTTCAGTGCTATGGGGCACTTTCTAATTTAAAAATCAATGGTGCAAAGACAAACTAAAATATCTTTGTTTTTAACTGGTGCCTGATTTGGGGACGGTGTACCAGCACAATTTCCCACAAATCATCAAAACGTTGCACCATGATTTACCTATCTGGTCTAAACAATACATTTCGTGGTTTGGAAGAATGAACGTGATGCCCAGATTACTATATTTATTCCAGACAATCCCTGTACATATACCGATCCCCTTTTTTGCGACGATTAAAACCATATTTCAGAAATGTATATGGGCCCGCAGACACCCACGGATAAAATATACTACCCTAATTCAACCAAAGATACGAGGGGGTACTGGTTTACCCTGCCCCCGCCTTTACTACCAAGCATGTCATTTGCTGAGGACTCTGGAGTGGGCACATCACCCATCCCACAAGTTGTGGATTGCAATTGAGTCACTATGTGGGAATCCCATTGTATCATCTTTTATGGATACTTCCGCACCATTCCAGAGCTCTCTCGCGAAGCCATCCTTTTATATATGCTACAATCCGCACATTGCACTCGATGCATGTAAAATTCGACCTGACCACCTATCGGTCACCAATGCTCCTGATTCGGAATAACCCTGACTTCCCCCAGGGCGACAAGTTGGCACCTTTTTGACCACTATTAAGGATGATCGGACACCAGTGAGTAGTTTCCTGAACAAGACGAAGCCCACCGTCTTCGATGCATTACTTTAAGGGAGAAAGCCGACACCCCTAGATATCTAGCTTTCAAGCTATTTCCCGACTAAACCTACTTGATCACAGTTTGAGTTTGCTTTTTCCAAGTGACTGCTGTTTTCTAAGTGTACAGTTGGTGCTTTTAAATAAGCTAAAACAGGGTATTGCATTGTGATTTGGGGCTTGTATTTTAACCTGCAGTAAGAAGGTTAAGGGCTTGTGAAAAAAGTTTTTTTTTATTTCTGCCATTTTGTTTTCTGTTTGGGAAATGTGGTCAATTGGGGGGGGGGGGGGTGGGGGGGTTGATAGCAACAGGTGACTGCTGTTTTCTAAGTGTACAGTTGGTGTATTTACAGCAGTTAGTGCAGCACAGGAGCTAGAGACACATAGGTAATTCCAGTTCTACTATTTTTTAAGCACTCACACTTGCACCATACATGATGAGCAAGGTTGAAGATCTCACTTAGTGCACATCTTGTTATATGTATGAACACTTGGAACAGCAGTTCCAGGGTCCATTTCACTGTGGCAAGTGTGAGCAAGTGGCCTCACTAGAAGCTCAGATTGGAGTTCTGGAGAGGCATATTGCAACACTGAGGGATATTGACAACCTTGAGAGGAGTATCTTGCTCACTGAGCAGAGCTTAGTGGGGTCGCCTAAAAATGAGGGAGGAGATCAGCCAGAAGAGAACAAGTCACATAGTTGGGTGACTATGGAATGGACCTCCAAGGTAGTGTTCCAAGAAATACTACCTGTGCTACGAGCTACGCCACAGAGACAGCAGGCGATTAATGCATGGCTGAAGTCCTGGTGTAAGAAGGAGGGCTTTGGGTTTCTAGAGCACAGGGCTGATTTTGCGTTGGGGTACAGTCTTTACAGTTGCTTACAAATAGATTACTGCCAGTGGCATTAAGTGTATTCTTGCAAATGCCAGAAGTTTCACTGGTAAAATAGGGGAATTAGAGCTGGTAGCGGGAATTGAAAATTATGACTTAACTGGTGTAACTGAAACATTGTGGGATGACACCCATAACGGTCAATCAATTTGGAGGGCTACATGTTGTTTAGAACAGATAGGTCAAATAAAAGAGGTGGAGGGGTCTGTTTGTATATCAAACCAGCATTATTGCAAATAGAAGATGTATATAATGACAGTACTGAACATGTAGAATTATTGTGGGTGGAGATAGTCAGTGGGAGTAGACATGCCCAGAAATTATTAGTGGGTATTTGTTATAAACCCCCAAATATTGGTGAACTTGAAGAATCACAGCTATTAATGCAAATCGAAAAAGCTTCTAAAATAGGGTGTAATATCATTATGGGGGATTTTCATTACCCAGAAGTAGATTGGAAAAATGGAACCACTAATTTTGCTAAAAGCAGTAAGTTTCTGAATTTTTTGAATGACAACTTTTCTGTCAGCTTGTCTCAGCTAGTACAGACACCAACCAGAGAGGAAGCATGCCTGGATCTGGTAATAATTAACATGGAGGAGCTTATCTCTAACATCAAGCGGCTCTTCCTCCTCCAGCCCTAGCCGTACCACCTCCCCTTTTTGCAGCAAAATCTCCTGCGGAGGGAGGTGCCCCCGCCCCGGAACCCCATGTTAAACTACCGGAGAGGTTTGATGAGGACCGCACCAAATATGGTACCTTCATCACAGCCTGCAAATAATTTTTCTTATTAAAACCAAGAACCTATGCTACCGACTTTGTAAGGGTCTGAACCGCTATTTCCCTTCTTTCCAGAGGTCCCATGACCTGGGCCCAACATCTGCTGCAAAGCCAACATCCTTCTCTGGGATCGTGGGTGTTGTTTAGTCAAGAAATGGATGCCCTGTATGATGATGCCCACCGGAAATCTACTGCTAAATCCAATCTCCAATCCTTGCGAAAAAGCAAATGTCCGGTCGAGGGCTATGTGGCCGACTTGCACAGAAGCGCGGGAGAGACCGAATGGAACGAACCAGCTCTGATTCATCAGTTTCGTCTGGGTCTGTCTGAAACCCTGAAGGATGAAGTAGCTCGAGTCGAAACCCCAGGGTTCCTTGGAGGCTTGGTCACACAGATGGACAGATGAATGAGGGAGAGGATACCTTTCTTCGTCCCAGGTTTCCTTCTCATTCTGTCATTTCTGTCACCACACCCTCTCCTTCCTGCACTGGAACAGACGGACCTATGCAATTTGGAGTGGCTCGTGGACCCCTCTCTGAGGCAGAGAAAGATCATAGAAGGAAGGCTAACCTCTGTCTGTACTGCGGAGCACCAGGTCATACGACCACCAATTGCCATCAACTGACATCTAGAGGTACGAAGAATACATTCCCCACTCCTCTGCTGTTAGGAGGTGTTACTCCTCTCTTATGTATTCCTGTCTCCTTACAGTGGGAAGATAATCTCATCAACCGAGAAGCCATTATTGACTCTGGAGCCACTAACTGTTTTGTGGACCTAACCTTGGCTCGCACTCTTAAACTCCCTACACAACCAAAGAATCCACCACAAGTCGTAAAATTGGTGGATGGAAGTTCTATTTTGTCTTGTCTAGACAGACTCTACCACTGTGGCTTAAGGTAGGGAAGAAACATCAAGAAGATATCTCCTTCAATTTAGTCCAGTGCCCCCTATTCCCTCTCATCCTGGGGTTACCCTGGCTCAGAATGCACAATCCTAACATCCAGTGGTCATCAGGAGCAGTCACTTTCTCGTCTCCATTTCGCCTCCAACATTGCCTACCCCTGCTCATATCTCCCTTCTTCAAGAGCCTACCATCCAACCCGAGGAATTAGCAGCTGCCTATGAAAGATTTTGTCTGTTTTTTAATCAAAAGGATGCCGAACGTCTATCTCCCCATAGACCGTATGACTGTCCCATCGATCTCCTACCAGGGCCAGCCATCCCCTTTGGGGCAAATTTTTCCTTTATCTGAGCCAGAACTGTCTGTCTTAAAAGAGTATCTGCACAATAGCCTACGTAAAGGTACATTCGTCCTTCCACCTCTCCCGCCAGCGCAGGCATCTTTTTTATTGGCAAGAAGGACGGGGATTAAGACCCTGTGTGGACTACAGGGAACTAAACAACATAACTATAAAGAACAAGTATCCCTTGCCATTGATTCCAGAACTCATGGACCGTCTTCAAGATGCATATATTCCAAGATTGGTCTCCTGGGGGCGTACAATTTGGTGCGCATACGGAAAAGAGACGAATGTAAGAGGGCCTTTCGAACTTGTGACGGGCATTACGAATACCGGGTAATGCCTTTCGGGCTATGTAATTCTCCGGCTACCTTCCAACATTTCCTCAATGACATCTTTAGGGACATGTTGGATAAGTGTGTGGTAGTCTACTTGGATGACATCCTGTTTAACTCTGCTTCATTGGAGGCTGAACACCAACACATTTCCCAAGTCCTGGAGCGCTTACAACAAAACATCTGTATGCCAAACTTGTCAAGTGTACCTTCAAAACAACCAAAGTTGAGTTATTGGGATATGTAATCTCTTCAGGACACCTAGAGATGGACCCCAAGAAATTATCTTCCATTCTACAATGGCCTGTCCCCAATTGAGTGAAAGCCGCACAGAGGTTCGTAGGGTTCGCGAACTTCCGTCAAAGACATAAACAGCTTTTCCCGCATCATCCATCCCATAACACAACTTACCAAGAAGAATACCCTATTGTGCTGGTCTCCACAGGCCCAGAAGGCATTCAACACACTCAAACACAAATTCACTCATGTTCACATACTGGTCCTTCCTGATCCTCAAAAGCATTATTTATGGAGGTAGAAGCTTCGGCGAATGCGGTGGGAGAAGTCCTGTAGCAACACCGCGGAGAAAAAGACTTCCTTCATCTGGTCTCCTTCTTCTCTCGTCGCTTGACCCCACCAGAAATCATTTACAGTGTCAGCAATTGAGAACTGTTGGCCACTAAGCTAGCGTTAGAAGAGTGGCGGCATTTATTAGAATGAGCTAACTAGCCAGTCACAGTATTCACGGACCACCGAAACCTGGAGTACCTCAGAAAAACTCAAAGACCCTGCCCTCGAAAAGCCCGCTGGGCTCTCTTCTTCACCCGGTTCATGTTACACATAACTTTTCAACCTGGTTCCAAAAACCTGAAGGCAGACACACTATCTAGTTTATACGAACTTTCAAACCCCAAACATACTACCAGTGACACAATCCTCCAACCCAGTCACTTCTCTTCTTGACGATATTAAGAAACATGGATCTCATCCCCTCTCCAGAGCCAAGACCTCTTCCTTGAAGCAAAACCAAGGTCTTTGGTACAAAGACAATCACATGTATGTACCACCCCCCCGGATAGGTCTAACGTTCTAAAATCCCTACATGATTCTCCTCTAGCCAGACATGGTGGGGTTTGGATCTAGCCCACAGATCCTTTTGATGGCCCGGTTGGAGACAAGGAAAATGTACCAAACCTGCCGGACTCCTTCAACCTCTTCCTGCTCCCGACCAACCCTGGGAAGACCTGACTGTTGATTTTATAGTCAACCTGCCACCCTCAATGCAACACAATGCCATAGCGGTGGTAGTCGACCGCCTCACTAAAATGGCACACTTTATTCCTACAACCCATTTGCCCACCACAGTGGAGACCGCCGAATTGTTTCTAAAAATCCATTGTTTGTCTACACGGTCTTCCTCGATCTATCTTATGTGACAGAAGCGTCTAATTGACGTCCAGATTTTGATCTGCGTTTATTAAAGGACTTTTACTGCCTCCTCTCTTCATCATACCACCCTCAGACTAACGGACAAAACGAGAGGGTAAACCAGATACTCAAACAATATCTTAGATGCTACATCACCCATCTCCAAGACAATTGGTTACCATTATTACGTTTGGCAGTATTTGTCAGTATGTCTCTCTTCAAGGCCAACTACGGGTTCAATCCTTCGTTCCATCTTGATTTACCAAAAAACCAGTAATGTCCCACCAGTCACAGACCGTCTTCAACTTCTCCAGCAAAATGTATCTGTTATCAAAACTACCTTTAGCAAAGCGCAACAGGATCACAAGAAGTATGCAGACAGATGTTGAATCCCTGCCAATCATAGCCCAAGAATATTGTGCCACTCAGAACCCAGTAATATTGTGCCAATCATAGCCCAAGAATATTGTGCCACTCAGAACCCAGTAATATTGTGCCACTCAGAACCCAGTAATATTGTGCCACTCAGAACCCAGTAATATTGTGCCAGTCAGAGCCCAGTAATATTGTGCCACTCAGAACCCAGTAATATTGTGCCAGTCAGAACCCAGTAATATTGTGCCACTCAGAACCCAGTAATATTGTGCCAATCATAGCCCAAGAATATTGTGCCACTCAGAACCCAGTAATATTGTGCCAATCATAGCCCAAGAATATTGTGCCACTCAGAACCCAGTAATATTGTGCCACTCATAGCCCAAGAATATTGTGCCACTCAGAACCCAGTAATATTGTGCCAATCATAGCCCAAGAATATTGTGCCAGTCAGTGCCCAGTAATATTGTGCCACTCAGAACCCAGTAATATTGTGCCAGTCAGAGCCCAGTAATATTGTGCCACTCAGAACCCAGTAATATTGTGCCAGTCAGAACCCAGTAATATTGTGCCACTCAGAACCCAGTAATATTGTGCCAATCATAGCCCAAGAATATTGTGCCACTCAGAACCCAGTAATATTGTCCCAATCATAGCCCAAGAATATTGTGCCACTCAGAACCCAGTAATATTGTGCCAATCATAGCCCAAGAATATTGTGCCACTCAGAACCCAGTAATACCCACACACACCTAGACACCCTGACACACACACACACACACCTAGACACCCATACACAGTCACACTTTTTTTTTTTTACTTACCTTACACTTGGTCCGTCATCCAGGACCTTCTGCCGGATGTCCGTCCACCTGACATCCGGCAAGCAGCTGACACAGCGCGACGGGGGCGGAGCTTGCACCCGTCGCGCAGTGATCTCTATGACCAGGAGGAGAGGCTAGGGAGCGAGCTCCCTATAGCAGCCTCTCCTCCCGATCGGCCCTCACTCCCGCGTGAGGTTAATCCTCCGATTCTGGGACTACGTCCCAGACGGAGGAAAGCTCACCGGGGGATATTTTTTAACATTTTTCAATTTTTCCCACGGCACACCAGGCAACATCTCGCGGCACACTAAAAGTTGATGAAAAACACTGTATTATTCCAACTCAACTGTTAATGCTTGATATTTTTTTTTCTACTCCCTTACAATTTTACGACTGTTTGGTGCATTAAGTCATTGTGGCCGACTGCCTAAATTGTGTATTAAATGGAATTATAATGCCCAAACTCAGTTTGGTGCAAATTGAAGATTACTGCTTGTATAGTGCACATGCTTTTTTTCCAGTGTGATTTGATTCAGGCATTCTGCATAAATCACTTTTTTAATATTTTACATAAGCCCTCCCCTAGTGATTACTCTGCAAGTATAGTACATGTACACTAATTATAAAGACACTGAGCATATAAAGTTTTGTTTGATTAAGTCACTTCCTGTGCTGCTGCAATACAATATATTGTGTAGAATCTAAGTAACCTTGCTCTTGTACACAGTCGGATCTTTAAACAGTGCAACACATTGTCTGATGACATCTTGCTAGTGTGGGCAGACCAGGTTTCTTGTAAACTGCTGTAATTTCACAAATTCATCTAACTGTATGTTTTTTTTTTATATTATTAGTTATATATTTTGAGACTATGTCAAATTCAGCACCTGAGCTAGACTTAGAAAGAAAACCCCAGGTTTGAATCTTCCTTAACTAGGTCCGCCCCTGCTGATCTCATGCAAAAACGACACAGCGAGAAAGCACGTTGCAAGTCAGATTGAAAATCTGGGGAGATTCGGTAGTGTGGGGGTCACACTGGGTAATGTGGGCAGATTTGGAAGAAGGGACAGATTGGCATGTTTGGGGGGCAGATTGGTAGAAGGGGCAGATTTGGAAGTCTGGGGGTCTGATTGGGAAGACGGGGTCTGATTGGGAAGTCGGGGGGCAGTTTTTGGAGTCTGGGGGTCTGACTGGGAAGATGGGGTATGATTGGGAAGTGTGGGGGCAGATTGGGAAGAAAAGGCAGATTGGCACATATGGGGGGCAAATTGGGAAGTGGGAGTCAGATTGGCAAGTCTGGAGGTCGGATTGGTAAATCTGGGGATCATACTGGGAATAAGGATCAGACTGGTAAATATTAGGGGGCAGATTGGCATGTTTGGGGGTTAGATTGGGAAGGGGCAGATTAGCACATTTGGGAGTCGGATTGGGAAGATGGGGTCTGATTGAGAAGTCTGGGGTCATATTGGCACATTTGGGGGTCATATTGGCAAACTTGGGGTTCATACTGGAATGTTTGGAGGCAGATTGCCACATTTGGAGGCCAGATCGACAATTGTGGGGGTCAGTTTGGGAAATGGAGGTCAGACTGGCAAATATGGGTGTCATACTGGGAAGAGGGGGTCAGATTTGGAAGAAGGAGTCAGATTGGCACGTTTAGGGGCAGATTGGGAAGAAGGGACAGATTGGCATGTTATGGGGGAAGATTGGGAATAGGGGCAGAATTGGAAGTCAGGGGGTCTGATTGGGAAGACAGGGTGTAATTGGGAAGTCGGGGGCAGATTTGGGAGTCTGGGGTCTGACTGGGAAAATAGGGTGTGATTGGGAAGTGTGGAGGGCAGATTGGGAAGAGAAGGCAGATTGACACATTTGGGGGTCAGATTGGCAAGTCTGGAGGTCGGATTGGCAAATCGGGGAGGTCAAACAGGGAAGAAGGGTCAGACTGGTAAATATTGGGGGCAGATTGGCATGTTTGGGGGTCAGATTGTGAAGATTGGTAAATATGGGGGTCACATTGAGTAGTGTGGGGAAGATTTGGAAGAAGGGGGAAGATTAGTGCATTTGGGAGTCGGATTGGGAAGATGGGGTCTGATTGTGAAGTCTGGGGTCACATTGCCACATTTGGGGGTCATATTGGCAAATCTGGGGGTCATACTGAAAAGTTTGGAGGCAGATTGGAAAGTTTGGGGGAAGATTGGAAAATCTAGGGGTCATACTGTGAAGAAGGGTGCAGACTGGAAAGTTTGGGGGCAGATTGCCACATTTGGAGGGCAGATTGACAAGTGTGGGGGTCAGTTTGGGAAGTGGAGGTCAGATTGGCAAATCTGGGGGTTAGGTTGGGAAGAAGGGGGCATATTGGCACGTTTGGGGGTCAAATTGGGAAGAGGGGGCCTATTGGCACGTTTGGGGTCAGATTGGGAAGAAGTGGGCATAATGGCACGTTTAGGGGTCAGATTTGGAAGAAGGGGTGAGATTGGCGGGTCTGGGGGTCAGATTTGGAAAGTGTGGGGGATGCATTGGAAAGTCTGGAGGGGATGCATTGAAAAATGTATACATTACTGACGATTTTGCCACGTTTATCAATTACTTCTGATTTTGCTATGTAATGCCATGTTTGTACATTACTGCTGATTTTGCCATCATATGCCATATTTATATATTTTGAGAGAGAGAGAGCTGGCATGCAATAGAGTGGGAGAGAGTTAAATGTTGGGAGAGGGATGGTTTAGAGCAGGGGTCCTCAAACTTTTTAAACAGGGGGCCAGTTCACTGTCCCTCAGACCGTTGGGAGGGCCGGACTATAGTAAAAACAAAAACTATGAACAAATTCCTATGCACACTGCATACATCTTATTTTGAAGTGAAGAAACAAATCGGGAACAAATACAATATTTAAAATGAAGTAAAGTTAAATCAACAAACTTACCAGTATTTCAATGGGAATAGTGTGCCAGTCAGATGCCCAGGAATATTATGCCAGTCAGAGCCCAAGAATATTATGCCAGTCAGATGCCCAGGGATATTATGCCAGTCAGATGCCCAGTGATATTATGCCAGTCAGATGCCCAGGGATATTATGCCAGTCAGATGCCCAGTAATATTATGCCAGTCAGATGCCCAGGAATATTATGCCATTCAGATGCCCAGGAATATTATGCCAGTCAGATGCCCAAGAATATTATGCCAGTCAGAGCCCAAGAATATTATGCCAGTCATATGCCCAGGGATATTATGCCAGTCAGATGCCCAGTGATATTATGCCAGTCAGATGCCCAGTAATATTATGCCAGTCAGATGCCCAGGAATATTATGCCATTCAGATGCCTAGGAATATTATGCCATTCAGATGCCCAGGAATATTATGCCAGTCAGAGCCCAAGAATATTATGCCAGTCAGATGTCCAGGAATATTATGCCAGTCAGAAGCCAAGGAATATTATGCCAGTCAGAGCCCAGTAATATTATGCCAGTCAGATGCCCAGGAATATTATGCCAGTCACATGCCCAGTAATATTATGCCAGTCAGAGCCCAGGAATATTGTGCCAGTCAGATGCCCAGTAATATTGTACCAGTCAGATGCCCAGGAATATTATGCCAGTCAGATGCCCAGGAATATTATGCCAGTCAGAGCCCAGGAATATTGTGCCAGTCAGATGCCCAGTAATATTATGCCAGTCAGAGCCCAGTAATATTGTGCCAGTTAGAGCCCAGGAATATTGTGCCAGTCAGATGCCCAGTAATATTGTACCAGTCAGATGCCCAGGAATATTATGCCAGTCAGATGCCCAGGAATATTATGCCAGTCAGAGCCCAGGAATATTGTGCCAGTCAGATGCCCAGTAATATTGTACCAGTCAGATGCCCAGTAATATTATGCCAGTCATATGCCCAGTAATATTATGCCAGTCAGATGCCCAGTAATATTGTACCAGTCAGTGCCCAGGAATATTGTGCCAGTCAGATGCCCAGTAATATTGTACCAGTCAGATGCCCAGGAATATTATGCCAGTCAGATGCCCAGGAATATTATGCCAGTCAGAGCCCAGGAATATTGTGCCAGTCAGATGCCCAGTAATATTGTACCAGTCAGATGCCCAGTAATATTATGCCAGTCAGATGCCCAGTAATATTATGCCAGTCAGATGCCCAGGAATATTATGCCAGTCAGAGCCCAGGAATATTGTGCCAGTCAGATGCCCAGTAATATTGTACCAGTCAGATGCCCAGTAATATTATGCCAGTCATATGCCCAGTAATATTATGCCAGTCAGATGCCCAGTAATATTGTACCAGTCAGTGCCCAGGAATATTGTGCCAGTCAGATGCCCAGTAATATTGTACCAGTCAGATGCCTAGTAATATTATGCCAGTCAGATGCCCAGTAATATTATGCCAGTCAGTGCCCAGGAATATTGTACCAGTCAGATGCCCAGGAATATTATGCCAGTCAGATGCCCAGTAATAATGTACCAGTCAGATGCCCAGTAATATTATGCCAGTCATATGCCCAGTAATATTATGCCAGTCAGATGCCCAGTAATATTGTACCAGTCAGTGCCCAGGAATATTGTGCCAGTCAGATGCCCAGTAATATTGTACCAGTCAGATGCCTAGTAATATTATGCCAGTCAGATGCCCAGTAATATTAAGCCAGTCAGTGCCCAGGAATATTGTACCAGTCAGATGCCCAGGAATATTATGCCAGTCAGATGCCCAGTAATAATGTACCAGTCAGATGCCAAGGAATATTATGCCAGTCAGATGCCCAGTAATAATGTACCAGTCAGATGCCCAGGAATATTATGCCAGTCAGATGCCCAGTAATATTGTACCAGTCAGATGCCCAGGAATATTATGCCAGTCAGATGCCCAGTAATATTGTACCAGTCAGATGCCCAGGAATATTATGCCAGTCGGATGCCCAGGAATATTGGACCAGTCAGATGCCCAGGAATATTATGCCAGTCGAATGCCCAGGAATATTGTGCAAGTCAGATGCCCAGGAATATTGTGCCAGTCAGATGCCCAGGAATAAAGTGCCATTGCAATGCTCGTTATACCTCCCTCCTCCCCCGCATCCCCATCACTTACCTCCAGCTGCTGTGTCATCGGCCGGACATCTTTCGCAGAGTTTCCCTCCTGCACAGGGGAGGGAAACACAGTCACCGGATCCGGATGTGACGTGATGTCACATGCGGTCGCGGTGATTTTTTTTTTATTTACTTCTTTCTGCAGCCGCATCCGATGCGGCTGCCTCAAAAAAAGAAAAAAAAGGTAAACAGCGGGGAGTGCCGCCCCCCCACCGCGGGCCATATTAATGTCGGCGGTGGGCCGCATGTGGCCCGCGGGCCGTACTTTGAGGACCCCTGGTTTAGAGGAGTGAAAGTGGGATAGAGTTCAGGGATGTGAGAGACATTGTTTGGAGGAATGAGAATGGCAGAGAGAGATGGCTTGGTTGAGTGAGAGCTGGAGAGAGTGCAGGTCCTCCCCCTCACACTCAACATTCTTCAGTCAGAGCCGCATAACTGTGTATATGGTATGTGTGTGGGTGGGAGGGAGGGGGAGAAGGGGACAGCATTTAAATTCTGGACAGCGTGTGTGTGTGTATCTGGTCATTGGCATGATAGAGAAATATGTATATAATTCCATTGGCATGATATATACATATACAGAAATCTATTTCATGCCAGTGAGAAATATATATCACGCCAATGAGAAATATATACACAGATCTTTCAATTTCATGCCAATGAGAAATGTATACATAATATTTATATTTTTTTCATTGGTATGATATAGAAAAATGATGGATATATTTATTTAGTGGGTGCTAAAGTTTAATTTGAAAATATATTTTTTTAAATATGGTTCTGTTTATCCAACTTTTCAGCATTGTAGAATTCAAATGTAAATAATTAGAACCATTTATTGGGGGGGAATTGCACATGGGCAATACATAGGGCTGGCACAAGGGGGCCCCATGCCCATCTATTGCCCAGAGGCCCTATGCCCATCTTTTGCTCGGGGGCCCCATGAGGAACTGCTGTGTCTTTCATGTGAGACACAGCCGATAGTAAACCCGCGTGTATCTATTAAGACAGGGCTCGACAAACCTCAGGCCATGAAATTAGACCTGGCGCCTGGGTGCTATCGGCCTCATGGTCCCCTTGCCGCTGCCATCTGATTTTAACGCAGCGCGAGGGGGTAAAATCTGTGCGGATGGCACAGACTGCAAGCTCCGCCCCCTCGCGCAACGCGTGTCTGAGTGGCGGGCGTCGTCACGTGACATCCTGTGACTCAGCACGCCGACCAACGGACATCAGCAGCAGCATGAATGTCCCCCTCCCCTGCAGTGAGGTAAAGCAGCAGGGAGGGGGGACACATCAAGAAGAAACCCCCAAGAAAAGACTGTGAGGTGGGTGTGTGTTTGTATGTATTGTAAAGTAGGTGTGTGTGAGGTGTTTGTCTATATGTGTATATGTAAAGTAGGTGTGTGTGTGTGAGGTGTTTGGATATTTGTGTATATGTAAAGTAGGTGTGTGTGTGAGGTGTTTGGATATATGGGTATATGTAAAGTAGGTGTGTGTGAGGTGTTTGGATATATGTATATATGTAAAGTAGGTGTGTGTGAGGTGTTTGTCTATATGTGTATATGTAAAGTAGGTGTCTGTGTGTGAGGTGTTTGGATATTTGTGTATATGTAAAGTAGGTGTGTGTGTGAGGTGTTTGTATATATGGGTATATGTAAAGTAGGTGTGTGTGAGGTGTTTGTATATATGGGTATATGTAAATTAGGTGTGTGTGAGGTGTTTGTATATATGGGTATATGTACAGTAGGCGTGTGTGAGGTGTTTGTATATATGTGTATATGTAAAGTAGGTGTGTGTGAGGGGTTTGGATATATGGGTATATGTAAAGTAGGTGTGTGTGAGGGGTTTGTATATTTGGGTATGTGTAAAGTAGGTGTGTGTGAGGGGTTTGTATATATGTGTATGTGTAAAGTAGGTGTGTGTAAGGTGTTTGTATATATGTGTATATGTAAAGTAGGTGTGTGATGTGTTTGGATATTTGTGGATGTGTAAAGTAGGTGTGTGTGAGGTGTTTGGATATATGTGTATATGTAAAGTAGGTGTGTTTGTATATATCCCCTTCGCGACACAGGACGGACTAGGTCCGTCCTGTGTGGCGAAGCGTTAGTGACACAGGACGGACCTAGTCCGTCCTGTGTCAAAACGAGCACTGAAAGCGGAGTTTTTCCGCTTTCAGTGCTCTGATGGTATTGTAACGATGCTTCCGTGTGGAAGCATCGTACAATACTAAAAAAAATGCCCGTCGGCATTTCGATCGCTCCGGAGAGCGATCGAAATGCCGGTTTTAAAGGCACAGTGCCTTTAAAACGACGGGCATTAAAAAATGAGCATAGGAAGCGAATTTTTCGCTTCCTATGCTCAGAAAGTGTTCCTGATTGCCTCGCAAGTCGAGGCAATCAGGAACACAAAAAAAAAATGCACGATCTTGGTCACTGAGTGACCAAGATGGCGCTGCCCTTCTAAGGGCAAGAGCACAGGAGGCAGGAAGTACCTGCTTCCTGTGCTCTCTGGCTGTCACACGATTGCCTCTTCAGAGAGGCAATCAGTGACTGCCAGGCACACTGACAGGCAGTGGGGGATGTTCTGCTGAACATCCCCACTGACTGGTCAGATCAATATTAACCCTATATTGATCTGACCAGTTATGATCTGCCTCCCTCTCCTCACATTTTTTTAGTGAGGGAGAGAGACAGATCAAAGTTCTAAAAGTAAAAAAAAACAATAAACACACAACACACAAATATTAAAACAATAAAAAAAAATTTATTAAAGCAATTCCCTGCGTTTAACCCCTTCCATGCCACTGATCTTGCATAAGCAGTGATCGTGCACATCAGCGCATTTATTTTTGCCGTTTGTGCATTTTTTAGGGGTTAATTTTTTTTGTACTGTAATTTATTACAGTACTAAAAAGACTCTTCTAAGAGTTATTAACCCCTTCTTTGCCGTCGATCACTGCTTACGCAATGATATTGACGCCAAAGCAATTTTTATCTGTCTGCATATTTTTATTTTATTTTTTTTTACACATACCCGCTAGGGGATTACATGTAAAGTAAAAATATTTGAGTTTTTTTTTTTTAAGCTGCCTGAGCGCATAGCGATCAGTAACAGCGAATTAGTGGCAAAGGCGGTTTGGTGATTTCTCAATTAAGCTCACCATTCGCCCTGGTCAGATCAAAATTGGTCGGATCAATATTCACAAATATTGATCTGCCTCCCTCTCCTCACTTACATTTTTGTGACGGAAAGAGACAGATCAGTATTAGTGATATAAAATAACATTTTATAAAATTGTCAGGTTTTATGAAAGTCTTTCACTGTGTATTAACCCCTTCCCTGCCATTCATCACTGTGTAAGCAGTAATCTTGCACAGCAACAGTATGTTTTTCTGTCTGCACTGTTTAATGGATTAATTTCTTTGTACTGTAATGTATTACAGTACTAGATAGGCTCTTCTAAGAGCTATTAACCCCTTCTTTGCTCGAGATCACTGCTTACGCACTGATTCTGAGGCCGCGGACTCAGGGTTCGATTTTGACCCTATTCAGCTTTCTGATACATCATCTAGCGATGTATCGGTGGCTGCTGAGCCCTTGCCACAAGTAGTGATGGGGGTCTACCGATAAAAAAATATATGGTTTGGTGGGGGTAAATTACATTGGCTGGCTTCAAAGATATATCCCATAAAGGACACGTACGCAGGTTGACTACATGTCAAAATTCCAAGTTGGAATTTTGAGATGCGCATCTCACAAATGTTGCCTTCTAGCCAAAAACAAACCAACAAACCTATGCATGGGTGCTATCCCTGTACTTGGGAGATGTTGCTGAACACATATTGGGTTGTTGTTTGGCAGTGACATATACCAGAATCTGTGAATTCATGCCTGAAGTACAATGCATGTGGAAAAAAACCTCCCAAAAAAGTACTACCACAAACTTTTACAAAGGCTGGTGGTAGAATTAGTACCTATACAGTATTAAAATACCACCATTTGAAATACCTTAGGATGTCTATTTTCCAAAAATATATGGTTTGATGGGGTAAAATTCATTGGACGGCTTCAAAAATGTTCCAAATGGAACATGGGCGCAGGCTGACTACATGTCAAAATTCCAGGTTGGAATTGCGCACCCCCTAAACGTGGAATTTTAGACCCAATACAAACCAACAAACCTATGCATGGGGGGTATCCCTGTACTCAGGAGATGTTGCTGAACACATATTGAGGTGTTGGTTGGCAGTGGCAAATACCAGAATCTGGAAATTCCTGCCTGAACTACAATGTGTGTGGGGAAAAAATGACATCCCAACCCTTTGACATAGGTTGGTGGTAGAATTAGCACTTGGAAAGTGTTAAAATACCACAATTTTAAAAACCCTAGGATGTCTAGTTTTCCAAAATATATGGTTTTATGGGGTAAAATACTTTGACAGGCTTCAAAAGTGTCCCAAATGGAACATGGGCGCAGGCTGACTACATGTCAAAATTCCAAGTTGGAAATGCACCCCCCCTAAACATGGCCATTTAGCCCCCAAATAATCTAACTAACCTACACATGGGTGGTATCCCTGTACTCAGGAGATGTTGCTGAACACATATTAATGTGTTTTGTGGCACTGACACATAAAAGGATCTATGAATTCATGCCCGATGTACAATGAATGTGAAAAACAAATTACTATCCATAACATTGACATAGGCTGGTGGTAGAATTAGTGCATGGAAAGTGTTAAAATACTACCATTTGAAATACCCTAGGGTGTCTAGTTTTCAAAAATATATGGTTTTGTGGGATAGAATACACTTTTTGGCTTCAAAAATGTCCCAAATGGGACATCGGCGCAGGTTTTCTGCACGTCAGAATTCCAAGTTGGAAAACCAAAAAGCGCACCTCTCAAATGTGGCCTTTTAACCCCCAAATAACCTAACCAACCTATACATGGGTGGTATCCCTGTACTCAGGAGATGTTGCTAAACACATATTGAGGTGTTGTTTGGCACTGACATATAACAGGATCTGTGAATTCATGCCCAAAGTACTATGTATGTGAAAAAAAATTACTATCCATAACATTGACATAGGCTGGTAGTATAATTAGTGCATGGAAAGTGTTAAAATACTACCATTTGAAATACCCTAGGGTGTCTAGTTTTCAAAAATATATGGTTTTGTGGGATAGAATACACTTTTTGGCTTCAAAAATGTCCCAAATGGGACATGGGAGCAGGTTTTCTGCACGTCAGAATTCCAAGTTGGAAAACCAAAAAGCGCACCTCTCAAATGTGGCCTTTTAACCCCCAAATAACCTAACCAACCTATACATGGGGGGTATCCCTGTACTCAGGAGATGTTGCTGAACACATATTGAGGTGTTGTTTGGCACTGACATATAACAGGATCTGTGAATTCATGCACAAAGTACAATGTATGTGAAAAAAAATTACTACCCAAAACATTGACATAGGCTGGTAGTATAATTAGTGCATGGAAAGTGTTAAAATACTACCATTTGAAATACCCTAGGGTGTCTAGTTTAAAAATATATATGGTTTTGTGGGGTAGAATACACTTTCTGGCTTCAAAAATGTCCCAAATGGGACATGGGCACAAGTTTTCTGCATGTCAGAATTCCAAGTTGGAAAACCAAAATGCGCACCCCCTAAATGTGGCCTTTTAGCCCCAAAACAAACCAACAAACCTATGCATGGGTGGTATCCCTGTACTCAGGAGATGTTGCTGAACACATATTGAGGTGTTATTTGGAAATATCCCTTCACATTTTAAGGTAATGTTTACCTAAATTGCAATATATGTGAAAAATTAAAAAAAAAGATTTTTTGCTGCAAACTTTGGCATAGATTGGTGGTAAAATGGCTACATGAAATGTGTCAAAATACCCCAAGTTAAATGCCCTGAGTTGTCTAGTTTTCAAAAATATGTACATGTTGGGGGTCATTCATGGATTTAGTACAGAAATCAGTGTTACAATGTCACTATCGCTAATTTTGAAAGAAAGGATTTTAAAATAGCTTTGCACCACTTATAGTTCTGGCCCTGTAACATGAATAAAAAAGCACAAAAACATAAAAACATGGGCTATTTCTGAACTCAGGACATATATTAGAAACTTTTTAGCAGTGTTTTTTTGTTGTCTCTTGTACATGAGTATACGATTTTTCAAATAAAAGTCATAAAAAAAGTATTTTTTCAATTTTTTGGCCATATTTTATTATTTTTTTTACATCAAATTATATGCTAGTATCAAAATAATGGTATCAAAAGAAAGCCCTTCTTATAACGATAAAAACAATATATAGTTTGTGCGGGTACACTAAATGAGACAGAAATAAATTACAGCAAAACACAAACACCTCAGAAATGTTAAAACAGCCCATGTCACCAAGTGTCGGACAAGCCAAAAAAGTCATGTCACTAAGGGGATATGTGAAGTAGGCGTGTGTGTTTATGAATTGTGTTTATGTTTGCGTGATTGTCTGGCTCCTAAAAAAAAATTCTGGCTCCTAAAATCAAATAAAATTTGTCAAGCCCTGTATTAAGATACATGTCGGGTTTAATTAAAAGTCCTGGGATATGTTTTGTTTAACCTTTGCTTCCTGTGCATGCGTGGCACTTGCAGCGGCCATTTTCTTGGAGCCCGTGTAATACACGGAGCTCCACTCTGGCGCCACTCAAGCCACTCCCCCTGCTGTTCCCGCCTTTACAACGGTCCAGGCACCTCGTTTTCGCAGGCAAAAAGCGCTGTGGACGTCAGGGAAGTATTTTAACCCTTTTCTACTATTGGGAGTGATTTTCTGTATTTTGTATACATTTATTAATCAGTGTACTGATCTGTTTTGGTACTTATTACACCTTGAGCAGTGTACATATATTTTTACCCTGTCCATATATTGTGCATTATCCTTTGTACTGCTGGGATCTTGTTAACTTGCACTTTTATTATGCAACCCAGTAAAGAATCTGACAAGGCAGAGACTTCATATGCCTCAGTGGGACCACAACCTCAGTTGATTTTATGGGGTCCCAGGAGTTGCAGGACTTATTGGACGCCACAGTAGCGAAATCGGTTTTCCAAGCTGTGCATTCAGCTATGGGGCTGATGTCGTCCAACCTGGCGTCCTCTATTTCCTCAGCCTTAAAAGCTGCACAAGAACCCATACATAAAGGGGATCTTCCTCAAACTGGGTTGGAACCCAACAAACAGGGACTGTGCTCATGTAGCAGAATATGTCGTCATGAGAGTGCGCAAACCCTTGGATAGGTCCACTAGGGACAAATTGAGGGCCGAATGCCACAGACCCACGGTCCCTAATTCGGCCTTTAAAACCCCCGAGGTTGATCCGAGAGTGGCCCAATTTTTGCAAAAACAGGCTGGAAAGCCCGTAAAGGGCTGGATTACACCCTACGCAATTGCCAACCTCTTAATGTTTCCGGGTCTATAGCGGTACCTTGTGCTGAAGCTGATTTGGGCAATTCGAAAATTTTTGTTAGGGGTCCCATCACGTCTAAGACTCTGGTCTTAGACGTGATGGGACCCCTAACAAAAATTTTCGAATTGCCCAAATCAGCTTCAGCACAAGGTACAGCTATAGACCCGGAAACATTAAGAGGTTGGGTCCAAAGGGCCATATGTTTTGTGGGATGTGCCAACACGGCTTTGGCAAGCGAGCGCAGGAAGGCGATCCTGCTTAAAATTGATCAGTATGGCATCTTCAGAACCCGGTCCTAAAGCCAATGGGATGCTCTTTGGCTCTTTTTCTGCGTTGGATAAGGCCCAAAGTACTATGAGCAGAGTTTTTCAACCTAGAGTTTTTACAAAGGTCGGCAGATCTAGAGGCCATCTGGCCGGCCGGGGTAACTGGGGTCTCCCAAGGAACCCCAGGGGCCTCATGCAACAAAGACCGGTGGTCTACCAAGAAGTCAGGGCACCTGCCCCTCCTTTCTTCCCGCAGAGAGGACAGCCATGGCAGAGCAGATGCATCCATGGTTCCTTGCAACACAGACGAACATATGGTAAGTCATGTGTCCCTTCCCCAAACCCGTCACACTATGGTAGGGGGAAGGCTGGCTTATTTCATAGACAACTGGTACAGGATCACGTCAGATCCTTGGGTGTTGCAGACAGTAAAGGGTTTTTGGATAGATTTTGTAGCATGCCCTTACCAAGAACTACCTCCCAGAAGGCTGGCATTGTCATAGATAGATTATATACGTAGATTGTCAACTCATAGATCTGAAAATCAAGATTTGATTGCAAAGAGGGCGGTCGTGCCAGCCGAAAAGAACAGTTCTGGTTTTCTCAGCAACATCTTCTTGGTACCCAAGAAGGGCGGAGGTTCCCGACCATCAACCTTCGCCCACTGAACGAGTTTGTGCGGTACCAGCATTTCAAGATGGAAGGAATCCAAAGCCTTCGAGATCTTTTATGCCTAGGGGACTGGATGGTGAAGTTGGATCTTCAAGATGTATATCTAACAGTCCCAGTGTCGGAAGATCATCAAAAGTATCTTCAATTTCTATGGCGCGACAAGATCTGGAAGTTTGTATGCCTCCCGTTTGGTCTCTCCTCCGCTCCTTGGTGCTTCACCAAGCTGCTAAGGCCGGTGGTGGGACAGTTGCACAGAAAGGGCGTCAGACTCATTATCTACTTAGACGGCATGCTCATCATGTCGCAGGATGTAGAATCATTACATCTTCATATGACATGGACAATCGATCTCCTGCAAAGTCTAGTTTTTCTCATCAATTGGGACAAATCTATGTTATACCCCGCGCAACGGATATAGTTTCTAGGTTTTGTGATCGATTCTATACACGGTTCTCTACTGCCGAAAGAGAAAATCAAAACTATCAAGAAATTGATAAAAGGAGTCCTATCAAAATCCACTTTGACGATTCTTCACTTGGCCCGTATCATAGGCCTTCTATCAGCGTCCATACAGGCAATTTTTCCTGGCCCACTTCACTACCGGGTGCTCCAACGACTCAAAAGCCGCTCATTACATCAAGGTTGGACGTACGATCAGACAGTACCTCTAGATTGCGAGGCAACGGAGGAACTGAAGTTGTGGTTACGACACATGGTGGCCTAGAACGGCAGAGCAATTTTCAGTTCCTCACCGGATCTGGTGATCGCTTCGGATGCCAGTCTACGTGGATGGGGAGCCACCTGTGGCAGCTCTTTTACCAGGGGACAGTGGTCTATCCCAGAACAAGGGTTACATATAAATTGTTTGGAGCTCTTAGCAGGTACATTCGTAGCCCGAAGTTTTCCGCGCAATTTAGCGAATTGTTCAGTGTTACTTTGTTTGTTAGCAGTGTGCTACATCGATCGCCTGGGTGGCACAAGGTCCCTGGTCCTCGCGCACTTAGCGATGGAGTTTTGGCACTTTTGCCTAGAGTACAACGTATCGGTCCAAGCCATATATATTCCAGGGCTAGAGAACACAGATGCAGATTGGGCTTCTCGACACCTCAGAGATACGAGCAATTGGCAACTCCTTCCATCGATCTTCCAAAGCCTACAAAGTCTGTGGGTTCCACTGGATGTCGATTTGTTTGCCTCCAGGCTGAACACACATCGTCCGAAGTTCTACAGTTGGAGACTGGAGCCCGAGGCTCTAGCCACGGACGCGTTCCTTCCGGTGTGGTCAAAGAACAGACATTATGTGTTCCCTCCGTTCTGCCTCATAGCCAGAACATTAGTCCATCGAAGATCCAAGACGTTGGCGGTTCTAATCACACCTTGGTGGGATTCTCAACCGTGGTTCCCGACGCTTCTGGAAATGTCGATAGGCTGTCCACGCATTTGACTGGTAGTGCCGAATTTGTTGAAGGACCTGGAAGGGAATCATCATCCGTTGATTCAAGCGGGAAGTCTGAGACTAATAGCTTGGTTGTTTTCAGGGGATCCTGGTGAATGCCAAAATGTTTCACAATCAACTGAAGCACTCCTGGCAGGACCTTGGCACCAGGAACTCAAAAGTTATATGGTAATGCCTGGAAGTCATGGGTTCATTGGTGCTTGGAACAAGACTGGGATCCCGTATCAGCTCCTATAGAAGGCATTTTACATTTCCTGACATCCAAGTTTGATTGTGGCTTAGCATATAGGTCTATTAATGTATTGCGCTCACCTATTTCTGCAGGGCATGTAGGCTTTGACTCAGGCCCGGCAGGCAAGCATATGCTGGTATGCTGACTGCTGAAAAGTATAAGATTGTCGAGACCTCCGTTACCAAGATACTCTAATCTCTGGGATGTTGTATTACCCCTGATGTTATTGGAACATTGGTCAAACAATAAAGACCTTTCACTAAAACAATTATCTGCAAAACTGTTTTTTCTTTTCTGTCTGATCTTGAGTAAACGGGTAGAAGACATTAGGGTTCTAGATATAAGTTCACGTTTTTTCTCTCCAGATGGGGTCTCATTTGACATTTCCAAAAGAACTAAGACAGCTATTTAGTCAGTGTTTTATCCCGCTTTTCCGTCACATCCGCAATTATGCACAGTTTTGTGCCTTAAAGAGTACGAGCATCGTACCACCCAGTTGGGTCAACCAGTATATTCAGACCTATTTCTGGCTTTACGTTAAACCCCATACCCCAGTTCCAACAGGGTCTATAGCCAAATGGGTCAAAGGTTACTTAAAAAATCTGGCATAGATATTTCTATGTTCCGACCCCACTAGGATGTAGATTGGAAGATATCATGAAGGCAGCGGACTGCTCCAGGGAATCTACATTTAAAGAATTTTAGTTCAAACCTTGCATTCATTTTTATTCTGTTGTGATGGGTCAGCTTTAAACTTGCATAATAGGAGCCTCCGTGTATTTATAAATTTTAGGATTTTGCTAAGTCATGACGTAAAGTCATGATTTATAAATACACGGAGGCGAGTATTTCACCCACCCGGTATGTTTACATTTACCCTGCCCATATAAGGTTTTTCATGTGTATGCATTTTTTCCCATATGTTGTGTTCAAGAGGGTTTAGATTATGTTTGACTAACCAGTACATGGAATATTACCAGTTTTTTCTCTCTTTTCCTTCACAGTTTGAAGATTGTTCGTCAGATATCATCAGAATACTTTATCGTTTGGAGGTTGCTCTAGTTTTCATCGTTTTGGTTTAAGTTCTGGGGACGGACGATGGTTTGATGAACTACAGTTGGATCGGCTGAACATTGCATCAAAGAAAGAGGAGGAGCTATGTTGGACTTTGGGCTTTTATAGTAGGGAGGGAGGGGTTAATATTGTTATGTTGTTTGATTGGTTCAAATTTTCACATTCATTACATGTTTTTGTAATTTGCTGCTGAGGGAATTAAAGAAAGAGTTATGCATAATACTCGCCTCCATGTATTTATAAATCATGACTTTACGTCATGACTTAGCAAAATCCTAAAATTTTACAGCAATCAACAGTTATAGAATCTTAATAACAATGTATTAGTTTACAGAAAATGATTACACTCAGTCAGTAGGAAATTGCTGTTTGCTTTGATTTCTCCACAACTAGGCCACAGGATATCTATTTGGCCAGCTCTGCTGATTAAATACAATGGCTTTTTTGTTTGTAAACAAGTTGATGAACAGAATAAGTAATGAAAATACTGACCAGGGAAAATGCAGCACATTATCCAAAAGTGAATGTGTACTTCCTTTGCGTGAACAAAATAACGTGGTATTTTTTAGCTGCCTGCCTAATAAATGTTCTGTTATTTTAACCCTTTAAGGACCAGGGATTTTCCAAGGCAAAGGACCAGAGCGTTTTTCAATTTTTAAATTTCGGTTTTTGAAACATAATTTTCCTCTCTCTCATTTAACGCACCCATACAAGTTATATATATTTTTTTTTTAACCCCTTAACGACAGATGACGTGCCAGGCACGTCACGGCAAATCGTGGACTTGCCGACAGCTGACGTGCCTGGCACGTCATGCACTAAATGGAGTAAAGAAAGCGACCAGCGGTCGCTTTTTTTACTCTAACGGTGTTGCTACAATGCCTCTAGGTAGAGGCATTGTGCAACACCCCCCAAATGTGCAGGGGCACGCTACGATCACTCCACGGAGTGATCGTAGCAGCCATTTAAAAATGGCTGCGCCCGCTGCACACATGTGCTTAGAAAGCGAACGATCGTTCGCTTTCTAAGCATCTCCGGTGTTGTTAAAGTGCCTCGCCAGCGAGGCACTTAACAACACCATGCTGCTCCCCAGAGCCGATGGTGGTCGCTCTCCTGAGCGACCCCATCGGCTCAGTAGAAATGAACGCTGCCTGTACAGGCAGCGCTTCCCCTCTAATGGCAAGAGCATCGGAAGTGAAAGTATTTCACTTCCGATGCTCTAGGGGGAGCCAATCGATGCCGGCACAGCAGATCTATGCGATCTGTGTGCAGGCATGTATGGTAAGTGCTCTGATGAGCACTTACCATACTGTCAAAGGCAATATTACTAAATATTGCCTTTGACAAGTATTGATCTGCCTCCCTCACCTTACTACTTTTAGTAAGGGAGAGAGACTGATCAGATCAAGTAAAAAAATAAAATAAAATAATAAAAAAAATATTTAATAAAATTTTAAACACCAAGGGCTTTTATAAAAGCCATTTAACACCTTCCCTGCCATTGATCGCTGTGTACGCAGTGATCATACACAGCAGCACATTTTTTGCTGTCTGTGCATTTTTTAGGGGTTATTTTTTTTACTGTAATTCATTACAGTATAAAAAAACCTCTTTTAAGAGAGATTAACCCCTTTCTTGCCGTAGATCACTGCCTAATCAGCGATCTGACGCAAATGCAGCAATCTTGCTGCAGAAGCATTTTTAATTTGTTTAAAACTTTTTTATTACACCCGTCACGTGTTAATTATACCCGCTAGGGGACTACGTTTAACGTAAAAAAATTTTTTTAGCTGTCTGAGCGCATGTATAGCGATCCGTAACAGCTGATAAGTGACAATGGCGGGTTGGCGTTTGCTCAGATGAGCATCACCATTCGTCTGGTTAGATCAATATGTGTAAATATTTGATCTGACCCGTGTAGATCTGCCTCCCTCTCACTTGAGTTTTAGTGAGGGAGGGAGACAGAGCTGTATAATGTAAGTTTTTAATTATAATATATGTAATAGAATTGAGACCCAAAGGCTTTTATAAAAGCCGTTTCCAGTATTTAACCCCTTCCCTGCAATTGATCGCTGTGTACGCAGTGATCTTACACAGCAGCACATTTTTTGCTGTCTGTGCATTTTTTTAGGGGTTATTTTTTTTTACTTTGATTTATTACAGTATATCAAAGGCTCTTTTAAGAGCTATTAACCCCTTCCTTGCCGTATATCACTTCCTAAGCAGCACATATGGTCACTGCCTAAGCAGTGCATATGGTCACTGCCTAAGCAGCGCATATGGAGCAATCTAGTCGCCGAAGGATTTTTTTTTGCTATCAGCATTTTTTTTGTCAGACTCACTAGGGGTTAATTATACCCACTAGGGGATTACGTGTATTCCTTTTGAAGCTGTCTGAACGCGTGTATAGCGATCAGTAACAGCCGATCAGTGGCAAAGGTGGTTTGGTGATTTCTCAGATGAGCATCACCATTCGTCTGGTTCGTAAATATTGTTCTGACCCATATGGATCTGCCTCCCTCTCCTCACTTGAGTTTTAGTGAGGGAAAGAGACAGATCTGTATAACATAATTCTTAAATTGTAATAAATTAAATAAAATGTTAATAAATTGAGTCCCAAGGGCTTTTATAAAAGCCATACCTTTTGTATAGTGTAGTGTATTAACCCCTTCCCTGCCACTGATCACTGCACAGCAGAACATTTTTTCTTGTCTGTGCATTTTTAGGGGTTAATTTTTTTGTACAGTACTACAAAGGCTCTTATAAGAGCTATTAACCCCTTCCTTGCTCTACATGTTCAAATTCCAAGTTTGAAAATCAAAAAGCGCACCTCTCAAATGTAGCCTTTCAACCCCTAACAAAGCTGACAAAGCTTTGCATGGGTGGTATCCCTGTGCTCGGGAGATGTTGCTGAACATATATTGTGGTATTGTTTGTCAGTGACACATACCGAAATATGTGAATTTGTGTCTAAAGTGCAATGTATGTGGGAAAAAATACACAATAAAATGACTACCACAAACTTTGACAAAGGCTGGTGGTAGAATTGGTGCATGGAAAGTGTTAAAATAACACCATTTAAAATAGCCTAGGGTGTCTACTTTTACAAAATATATACTTTTTGGGGTAAAATACACTGTCCTACTTAAAAAAAAGTCCCAAATGAAAGATGGGCTCAGGCTGACTACACGTCAATATTCCAAGTTGAAAATGCGCACCTTCACAATGTGGCCCTTTAGCCCCCAAACAACCCAACAAACCTATGCATGGGTGGTATCCCTGTACTCAGGATATGTTGTTGAACACATATTGGGTTATTGTTTGGCAGTGACACATACCAAAATCTGTGATTTTATGTCTAAAATACAATATTTGTGAAAAAAAAACCCACAAAAATTACTACCACAAACTTTGACAAAGGCTGGTGGTAGAATTAGTGCATGGAAAGTGTTAAAATACCACCATTTGAAATAGCGTAGGGTGTCTACTTTTAAAAAATATATGGGTTGATGGGGTAAAATACACTGCCTGGTTTCAAATATGTCCCGAGTTTACTCGTCATAAGGTCGCGAAGGGGTTAAAAAGTATTATTACAGCCATTGTTTGTATATATTATACAGTGAATGTCTCTACAAATTATATGAGGAGGATACTTATATGTGTGATGGTGTGCCCAGGGCCAGCCCAAGACATTGTGCTGTCTGTGGCAAAGAATGAAATGCTGCTTGCTCCCCCACCAAAAGAAAAATATGTATTTAATAATTATAATATTTTTTTCCAAAAGCTATCCCCTCCACCTCTCTCTTTGCCAGTCACAACATGCATTCCTTGTTTTTATTTCTTTCCTCTGCACCAACATTGCACCCAGAACTTACTTTGGCACCCACATTTGCACTAAGAACTTACCCCCAGCATCCACATTGTACTCAGGACTCACCCCCTGCATCCACTTTGTACTCAGGACTCACCCCCAGCATCCTCTTTGCACTCAGGACTCACTCATAGCAACCACTTTGTTTAGGCCTGGCGCAATTTTGTTCAGTGTAACCAAATCTCACTTTGAGCTGTTACATTTAGCCTGTCAGACTGAGCCTCATCTGACGGGGGGGGGGGGGGGGGGGGTGATTAGGGTCTGCAGCACAGCTCATCCCAGGGTTTGAAAATGAGCTGCAGAGAGGAGGACACCAAGCATTTGAATGTCGGACACAACTGTAATCCATCCTCAAGGGAAGGAATCCCGTGACGTTCCAGATACATCACTTATCCGGAGGAGGTTAAATAAAGATAACCCTATAAACAAACACGAACGCACAAATTGTAATACAACACAAGATACAATCTCTTCTGTCAATTTACTACAGACCTCACACCATACTATGTCTGACCAGTTAAGCCTAAAAATTGGTTTAAGGCAGAACATCCATGACTTTACCCACCACTGATCCTAATAATACAAGAGGGGGAACCTGAAGACTTTACCCAAACTGTGAAAAAGGAGAGAGATATCAGTGGAGGTGGAAGCTCCCTTTGACTCCCCTAGCTTTTACAACCACTAAAAAGATTAATGTGCAAATGCCCGCTGTGGTAGCAGCGTTGCACACTTTACACCTTGTTCAACTAGGTCTACACTTAAAGTGGAACTAAACCTTGGTTTTGACGTACATATGTTTAAACTTGTTACCTTAATACTAAACAAAAAGAGGTTACATGTGAAACTAAATCTGTGTACTTATTTAAAGATATTATTTCCCTGGGGTAGTCTGCAAACACGAGTGCCATCTTGGATGTGAACAGCCAAGCATCGTGGGAGATGTAGTTGTGCACTTGCTATCGACAGCCATCTTAAATCGTCCGACAGATGCTGTAATCACCTCAGCGCCGCAATAGCCCTATGGAATCGTGTCACATCAAGGTCTTTGCAAGTCTTGAAAAAAGGTCAGTGCTGGGCTGAAACGTTGTTATTTTTTGGTGGATTAAACTCCCTTAAACGGTGTGCTGAGTCTTCTATCTTTTCTTTTTGCATTATGTGACTTAGTCTTTATAAAGTCTACTCCAAGTTGGAAAATGTATTCAATACAGCTGAATGGGAGAATTTGTCCTACTTTGGCCTTAAGTTTTAAATTCCTATCTCAGTTGCCTGCAATTCTCTCTTTACTGAGTAAACCCTCTAGTTTTACAAAGTAAATTTGCATATCAATACACCATACTTGCCAACTTTAATTGCCCATGAAACTCGAGATTGTCCCGGGGGAAATCTCACCCCGGGACAATCCCGGCAATGTGCGCAGTTTTAGCGCGATCGCGGGTCACGTGACGTCATAGCGCGACATCATGTGACCCGCGCAGTTCTGTCTGTGTGAGCTGAGCTTACATCAGCCTGCTGTAGCCATCCCTGCCACACGCGTCTGCTGGAAGTAGGCAGGACGCGTGTGACAGGGCTGCTAACACAGGCTGCTGTGAGCTCAGCTCACAGACTGAACGGAGCGGGGGGAGTTTTTTTTTCTTCTTCAAAAAACTTTAATGAAAAAAAACAAACCTGGTGCACGGAGGAGACATGGAGCAGGTGAGTACTGGGGCAGGGAGGAAGGGGGGAGGAGGTTGTTGGTGGCATATTACTGGGCAAAGTTACATTGTGGCATATTACTGAGGGATCAGGCTGGGCATATTAATGGACAATTACACTGGCATATTACTGGGCAATTAAACTGTGGCATATTACTGGGCAATTAAACAGTGGCATATTACTGGGGGATCAGGTTGGGCATATTAATGGGCAATTATGCTGGGCATGTTACTGGGCAATTACACTGTGGCAAATTACTGGGCAATTATGCTGGGCATATTATTGGCCAATTACACTGTGGCAAATTACTGGGCAATTATGCTGGGCATATTACTGGGCAATTACACTGTGGCATATCACTGGGCAATTATGCTGAGCATATTACTGGGCAATTACTTTGTGGCATATTACTGGGCAATTATGCTGGGCATATTACTGGGCAATTACTCTGTGGCATATTACTGGGGGATCAGGCTGGGCATATTACTGGGCAATTACACTGGCATATTACTGGGCAATCAAACGGTGGCATATTACTGGGGGATCAGGCTGGGCACATTAATGGGCAATTATGCTGGGCATATTACTGGGCAATTAAACTGTGGCATATTACTGGGCAATTAAACTGTGGCATATTCCTGGGCAATTAAATGGTGGCATATTACTGGGCATTGATGCTGGGCATATTACTGGGAAATTACACTGTGGCATATTACTGGGCAATTAAACTGTGGCATATTCCTGGGAAATTAAATGGTGGCATATTACTAGGCATTGATGCTGGGCATATTACTGGGAAATTACACTGTGGCATATTTCTGGGCAATTATGCTGGGCATATTACTGGGCAATTACACTGGCATATTACTGGGCAATTACACTGGCATATTACTGGGCAATTACGCTTCAGCATATTACTGGGCAATTATGCTGGGCATATTACTGGGCAATTACACTGTGGCATATTACTGGGCAATTACACTGTGGCATATTACTGGGAAATTATGCTGTGCAATTATGCTGGGCATATTACTGGGCAATTAAACTGTGGCATATTACTGAGCGATCAGGCTGGGCATATTACTGGGCAATTACACTGGCATATTACTGGGCAATTACACTGGCATATTACTGGGCAATCAAACGGTGGCATATTACTGGGGGATCAGGCTGGGCACATTAATGGGCAATTATGCTGGGCATATTACTGGGCAATTAAACTGTGGCATATTACTGGGCAATTAAACTGTGGCATATTCCTGGGCAATTAAATGGTGGCATATTACTGGGCATTGATGCTGGGCATATTACTGGGAAATTACACTGTGGCATATTTCTGGGCAATTATGCTGGGCATATTACTGGGCAATTACACTGGCATATTACTGGGCAATTACACTGGCATATTACTGGGCAATTACGCTTCAGCATATTACTGGGCAATTATGCTGGGCATATCACTGGGCAATTACACTGTGGCATATTACTGGGCAATTACACTGTGGCATATTACTGGGCAATTATGCTGTGCAATTATGCTGGGCATATTACTGGGCAATTAAACTGTGGCATATTACTGAGCGATCAGGCTGGGCATATTACTGGGCAATTACACTGGCATATAACTGGGCAATTAAACTGTGGCATATTACTGGGGATCAGGCTGGGCATATTACTGGGCAATTAAACGGTAGCATATTACTGGGCAATTAAACGGTGGCATATTACTGGGGGATCAGGCTGGGCATATTAATGGGCAATTATGCTGGGCACATTACTGGGCAATTATGCTGGGCATATTACTGGGCAATTAAACTGTGGCATATTACTGGGCAATTAAACTGTGGCATATTCCTGGGCAATTAAATGGTGGCATATTACTGGGCATTGATGCTGGGCATATTACTGGGCAATTACACTGTGGCATATTTCTGGGCAATTATGCTGGGCAATTACACTGGCATATTACTGGGCAATTACACTGTGGCATATTACTGGGCAATTATGCTGTGCAATTATGCTGGGCATATTACTGGGCAATTAAACTGTGGCATATTACTGAGCGATCAGGCTGGGCATATTACTGGGCAATTACACTGGCATATAACTGGGCAATTAAACTGTGGCATATTACTGGGGATCAGGCTGGGCATATTACTGGGCAATTAAACGGTAGCATATTACTGGGCAATTAAACGGTGGCATATTACTGGGGGATCAGGCTGGGCATATTAATGGGCAATTATGCTGGGCACATTACTGGGCAATTATGCTGGGCATATTACTGGGCAATTAAACTGTGGCATATTACTGGGCAATTAAACTGTGGCATATTCCTGGGCAATTAAATGGTGGCATATTACTGGGCATTGATGCTGGGCATATTACTGGGCAATTACACTGTGGCATATTTCTGGGCAATTATGCTGGGCAATTACACTGGCATATTACTGGGCAATTACACTTCGGCATATTACTCGGCAATTATGCTGGGCATATTACTGGGCAATTAGGCTGTGGCATATTAATGGCCAGGTTAATGGTGGCATATTAATGGCTATGCTAATAGTGGCATATTAAAGGTCAGGCTAATAGTGGCATATTAATGGGAAAATTGACTCTAGCCATTGTGATGCTGTGGCATGTTCTGTGGGGCAAAATAACATGTACTATGAGGCAAAGTGTCACTGTGGTGTGTTCTGCAGGGGCAAAGTTACATTGTGGTATGTTCTGGGGGGCAAATTGACATTGTGGCATGCCAAAACGTGTGGGTGCAAAGTGCTGTGGGTGCTGTATGGTGCTGTGTTAAGTTCTTTAGGTGCATCGTGGGTGCAGAGGAAGTGATAAAAAAAGAAATTAACAATTTTTCAATAACATTTTTATTACATATAAAACAGTTGAATACAATATTAAAAAGTTCATATAAGTATATATGCAACTAGTTATATACATATATTTGGGGTCCACCTCAAGCTTTTGAAAAGGCTGGAAATATTTAATATTTTAATGTGTTTTTGTGGTCAGAAATGTAATATTACTTTGCTGAGAGGGTGGTGGGTGCATTGAATAGTCTTCCAGCATAAGTGGTAGAGGAGGAGTTTAAGCATTAATGGGATAGGTATAAGGTTATCCTAGATATAAGATAAGGCCAGGGACTAATGAAAGTATTACTTTACTGAGAGGGTAGTGGATGTATGGAACAGTCTTCCTGTAGAGGTGGTAAAGGTTAATACATGAAGGAGTTTAATCATGCATGGTATATGAATAAGGCTATCCTAGATATAAGATAAGGTCAGGGACTAATGAAAGTATAACTTTACTGAGAGGGTAGTGGATGTATGGAATAGTCTTCCAGCAGAAGTGGTAGAGGGGAATACAGTGAAGGAGTTTAAGCATGCATGCAATAGGTATAAGGTTATCCTAGATATAAGATAAGGCCAGTAACTAATGAAAGTATTACTTTACTGAGAGGGTAGTGGATGCATGGAAAAGTCTTCCAGTAGAAGTGGTAGAGGTTATGGTTAATACAGTGAAGGAGTTTAATCATGCATGGGATAGGTATAAAGCTATATATAAGATAAGGCAAGGCAGTATTACTTTACTGATAGGGGGGGTGGATACATGAAATGGCCTTCCAGCAGTAGTGGTAGGTTCATATTAATGTATGTTTATGGTGTACACACAGCTCTCTGACTGAAGCCCATCTGCACCACTAAACTTACTATATTTCATGTAATGCACCTGCCTGATGTAGATGTTGTGCTGTGAGTGTAATGTTGGTGGGAACTTGGTGATATAATCTAAACTGTGACAAATAGGTGGAGTTACATTATGCTAATTATATTTAATGGGCGGAATTTTTGAAAGGAGGTGTGGTCAATTGGAAGATAAGCTGCAAAATGTCCCTGGAAATTTTTTTCAAATGTTGGCAACTATGAATACACTACTAAGTGTTTTGAAGGAAAATATACAACAGATATTCTTAGATTTCAAGTTGTCTCCCAATACGCCATGCAGTGTTATAACTTGTGCCAGAGCATGGAGCAGCAGTGGCGAACCTATGACACGCATGGTACAACTGGCATGCCACACCCTCAGTTGTGGCACGCAGCCTGGTTCACCTCTGATCACGTGATGTGGTCGGCAGTGGGTCTCAGAAAGGCGCTGCAGTTTTCCATTGTGTCCTCTTCTTCTCCCCATATTCATGCGCACGTGCATGTGAAGAAGCCAGTAGAAGCGTTCAAGTCGGAGAGCAAACCGTTACTTGCTTTCCAATTTGACTGCTTCTACCAGCTTCTAGACATAGCGCGCATGCGCATAAAAATCAGGAGAAGAAGAGAACACAATGGAATACGTTCTGAGACCCGCTGCCGACCTCCTCACGGAGCAGACAAATGATCAGATTTGAACAAGGATGTATACTTGTGTGTGTGAGTATATGTATATGTGTGTGTGAGTATTTATGTGTGTATGCATGAACTGTGTGTGTGTGTGTGTGTGTATATGTGTGTGTGAGTAATATCTATTTACAAGTACACTCCCCTTTAACATAAGGAGTACACATGAGTGCTAACTGGACATTTATTTGGAATGTCCAATATATGGCAAACAATGTGTATTAATCTTCTGATAACAGGTTCTAAAAAATCTGAGAATCAAGGAATTAAAAAGATTGGCGTCATCGGGGAACCAAAAAACTAAGAAATAAAATAAAGTTTGAAAACTAGAAAACTGACCCCCCTTTTATCAAAACAAGCACATATCACCATATTAACACCTTATCTCACCCATATGAGAACTTAAGGGCATCCGATATATTCAATGGGTATATAGATGTCCTTTTATGAGAATGCCTTTTCAATAAATGTAAAAAACCTCTGCTAATTTACACTTGTACACTCTTGTTAAAATATGTTAAAATGTATATGTATAATAATTTCAGTCTATGTACACTCACGTATCCTTATGTCCAAAACAAGTTTCTCCAATACTGTGGGTTCCCTTTGGAATATGCTGTATACTTAAATCCCGTTAGAAAAATAATAATAAATAATAATCAATTACAATTAATATACAAAATATAATAAAAAATTTATATAAATCACAAACTATTATAAAAACAGGTAATGAGTAATGCATGTTCCTATGTAGAACATTTGCACCATAGTTTTGAACAACATCATGTTCCAATGTATGTTATTGTTTTTAAAGGTTTTTGAAATTTTGAATGTCACGTGCACTTTAAAATCAAAATGCACTATGGGTGTTGGTATTTAGGGCGGAAGCCAACTCATGCCTTTGACTAAGCGCCAGTTTGGGAGCGGAAAGCGCGTAAGGCTATCTGTCTCTGGCTGATTTAGGGTGTATTGTCTCCACTGTTGTTCTGTACCAGGATTTAATGAAAGACTTTTTTTATTTTGCACAAGTCTTTGTCCAGTGTCTTCTTGGCGGAAGGTTCTAAACCCTTTTTTCTTTACTGTGTATTCTTGTTGTGGAAGGTATTGCTAGACCCGATAACGCCATCGCGATATACTTATTGTGCTGCAACAGATCAGGACGGTGAAGACAGTTTATTCCTTTTTTATTTTTTCTTCATATTTGTGTGACAATATCCCCTGGGCAGTATAATCTTCATACCTCTCTGCATCTCAAACAGGGCTCGACAAACCCCAGGCGCCAGGTCGCCATGGCGACCAGGAAATTAGACCTGGCATCTGGGTGCAGTCAGCCTCATGGTCCCCTCGCCGCTGCCATCCGATTTTTTTATTTTTATTTTTTCAGAGCGCAAGGGGGTAAAGTCTGTGCCATCCGCACAGACTGCAAGCTCCGCCCCCTCGCGCAACGCGTGTCTGAGTGCCGGGTGTCATCACGTGACATCCTGGCACTCAGCAGGCAGATCGGCTGCAACACTAATGTCCCCCTGCCCTTCAATGAGGTAAAGCAGAAGGGAGGGGGGACACGTTAAGAAGAAAACAATAAAAGACTGTGTGAGGTGGGGTGTGTGCTTATATACCGTATTTGCTCGATTATAAGACGACCCTGATTATAAGACGACCCCCCAAACTTTGGATATTCCTTTAGGAAAAATACGCCTGAATATAAGACTACCCGATAGGAAAAAAGTTAAACTTGTATATATTCACGTGTAAATTGCTTTTTTAATAAAATATTATATAAAAAAAAATGCATTTCTTGTGTTTATTTCTTTTTATGTGCCAATGCTGCCTCTCTCTTTCCCTTGCCCCCAGCTTTGTCTCACTCCCCACTCCCCCCTCTCTTCCCCCCACATGTTTCTTTCTGCCCCCCTTCCTCTGTCTCTCCCCCCTTTCCTGCTCTGTCCTCCCTGTCTCTCTGCCCCCCTCCCTCCCCCTGTCTCTCTGCCCCCCTCCCTCCCCCTGTCTCTCTGTTGCCCCCCTCCCTCCCTCCCCCTGTCTCTCTGTCCCCCCCCCCCCCCTTACCTGTACTTCAATCCCTGGTGGCTAGTGGGGGCAGCCGGGGGATGTCTGCACGATACTTGCAGACATCCTCCATGCTGCCCGACACGGCAGTCTATTATGACGGACAGCTGTCCGTCATAATAGTCTGCCGTGTCGGGCAGCATGGAGGATATCTGCACGTATAGTGCAGACATCCCCCAGCTGCCCGATTGTCCCTGGTGCCTAGTGGGGCAGCAGAGTAAGTCTGCGCGATGAGCCAGATTATAAGAGACCTCGATTATAAGACGAGGGGGATTTTTCAGAGCATTTGCTCGGAAAAAAACCTCGTCTTATAATCGAGCAAATACGGTATATGGGTATATGTAAAGTAGGTGTGTGTGAGGTGCTTGTATATATGTGTTTATGTAAAGTAGGTGTGTGTGAGGTGTTTGTATATATATGTTTATGTAAAGTAGGTGTGTGTGAGGTGTTTACAAATACACAAATATACAAAGTAGAAGGGTGTGTGAGGTGTTTGTATATATGTGTATATGTAAAGTAGGCGTGTGTGAGTTGTTTGTATATACATTGTATATACGCCAAAGTAGGCGTGTGTGAGTTGTTTGTATATACATTGTATATGTAAAGTAGAAGGGTGTGTGAGGTGTTTGTATATATGTGTGTATGTAAAGTAGGTGTGTGTGAGGTATTTGTTTATATGTGTATATGTAAAGTAGGTGTGTGTGAGGTGTTTGTTTATATGTGTATATGTAAAGTAGTTGTGTGTGAGGTGTTTGTTTATATGTGTATATGTAAAGTAGGCATTTGTGTTTATGAATTGCGTTTATGCTTACGCAATTGTCTGGCTCCTAAATTGGTTTGCTGGCTTCTAAAATCTAATTAAATTTGTCAAGCCCTGATCTCAAAGCACAGCAAATGGGATGAGGATATAATGGAGTCTAAGTAACCAATTTATTTAAAGCACCATCGTATCTCACACATCATGGGTGGTGATAAGGAAGCATACATCACCTCCCCACTGGATGAGGTAGAGTTTGGGGAATGCTGCAGTTTTCAATTTCCACCATCAACACACACTGAAGTGGAAATAGTGGCTGAGCATTCATTGGCTCCCCTATGGTGACGGAAAGGTCTAAGCGACACTATGAATTTTTTAAAAACGTGGTTTATTTTTGATATGCAGCCAACCTTTTACATTGGTCAGGTGCAGAGGCGGCTCTCTAATTAGGCGAGTTAGGCAGCCGCCTAAGGCCTCGCACTCACGGGGGCCTCGCGGCTGCCTAATTCTCCTTATAGCCTTTGATGTAAAAGGGAGCTTAACACTGCCGTTAAGCTCCCTGTTACACTAACCTTGGTGGTTTAAAAAGCGACATGAGTTTCCTTCCTCCGTGCAGGAGCGAAGATGCACGGAGGAAACAACCGGAGATCCAGTAACAAGGAGGTAAGTACTGGGGAAGGGGGAGGAGGGGAGCGAAATACTGACATATTGAGGGGCAAAATCCTGGCATATTGAGGGGCAAAATCCTGGCATATTGAGGGGCAAAATCCTGGCGTATTGAGGGGCAAAATCCTGGCATATTGAGGGGCAAAATCATGGTATATTGAAAGGCAAAATCCTGGCATAGAGTGGCAAAATCCTGGCATATTGAGGGGCAAAATCCTGGCATATTGAGGGGCAAAATCCTGGCATATTGAATGGCTAAATCCTGGCATATTGAGTGGCTTCACCCTGGCATATTGAGGGGCTAAATCCTGGTATATTAAATGGCTTAATACGGGCATATTGAGGGGCTAAATCCTGACATATTGAATGGCTATATTCTGGCATATTGAGGGGCTTAATCCTGGCATGTTGAGGGGCTCAATCCTGGCATATTAAATGGCTAAATCCTGGCATATTGAGGGGCTACATCCTTGCATAATAAATGTGTAAATCCTGGCATATTAAGGGGCTAAATCCTGGCATATTGAGGGGCTAAATCCTGGCATATTAAATGGCTTAATCCTGGCATATTGAGGGGCTAAATCATGGCAGTCTATGAATGACTGTGTGATATGTGTTAGTGTTCACAGTTAGGACACAGCAATAAGAATGTGAGTTAGTCAGCCACACACTTTATCTATGCCCAATGTTTATAGATATTTGTAGAATAATTATGAGATAAATAAAATTCTAGGAGCTGTAAATTGCTAGAAGCCCGGATTTAAGTCTGATCTTGAAATATGCTTTTTATACAGTTCATTTTTATTATCACTTGCATATTTTTTATTTAATAATGTGTGTCCGTGAGGGCCTCATGTTTGACTTTCACCTGAGGCCTAACAAAGTCTAGAGCCGCCTCTGGTCAGGTGAATATCAATTAATTACGGTGGGTTTCCCTATGACTGCAGGGTAGTTGATGGGGTTTTTGACAGTATCCACATTCTGAGCAGGTACTCTTGAAACCTTTGCCTAAGGAAACTTCTGGAAAATGGTTATGTTCCTCAACATTTGAGTAATGCATTACTATGGAAAAACACTTTCTGACTGATATCACCGTGAATTTTACTGTGATTAATGTAATCAAACCCACTATACTTTCTACACCTGTCTCTTCCAAGAAAGGATGTTTGTCATTTATTAATCTTATCTACTGTCTCAATTTTCAACTAAGGAGAGGCAAGAGACAATTCACTTTGTAATTCTTTGGCTTGAGCAGTTTCCAGCATCATATTGTCAAATATACAGTGGCTTCAAGAAAATGAGTAACTTGTTTAGTGAGTGCACTGATTCCTTTATGTATTGCATACAAATACAGGTTGAGCATAGCTTATCGAAAATTCTTGGAACCAGATGTATTTTGGATAAATGGTCATTACGGATAACCGATCATTTTCAATCAATAAGACATATTAAAGCCTCTCCATTCTCATGAAATACAGTAGTATCAACGCAACTTCTATATAGAGCAAATAAATCACTTTTACTGTGATCTGAGGCATCATTGGGATCCTGCAGTTTGCGTGTCATGTCATTATATTGGGAATCTGAGCATGCAAGGAAAGGCTATATTGCCGCATATGGGGCAGGACACCGAATAAACTGTTGTGTGTTTGCATTATGACAGGTGTGTGTGTGTGTGTGTGAAATGTGCACCTTGTGACAAACGATGGATGACGGACCATTTTGGTTAACAGATTTCTGGATAAGGAATCAAACTATATTCCAGCATGTAACAGTTTGCATTTCACACTGCATCTAACAGTGATAGCAATAACTATAAAATATATTTAATTAGCACAGGCAAGAAGTAAAAAAAATGGAGAGGACATTCAATTCCACAAATGTATCACTGTGCTTAACTCTTAACCCCTTAACGCACCTGGAAATATTTGTACGTCCTGAAAAGCATGGTCCTTGGGATGTATATATACGTCCTGAGTTTTCATGTAGCATTGCGCAACTTAGTGCAACGCTACATGCCGGCAGTTATTCTCAGAGGCTGAGTGAGCCTTCATCCAGCCTCCCCGCGGCCACCCCATGCATATGATCACCACGAATGTGACTGCATGCGTTCAAACACACATAGACAGTGATCAGCGTTCACTGCCTTTGTGTTAAAGGTGTTGCAATGCATCATGCAACACCCTCTCTTCCCCCCAGGGCACCACGATCACCGGTGCCGTATTGGAGTAGCATGCTCCTCCAATACAGCATGCCCAACAAAGAGAGACGGAAGTGAGAGAAAAAAAATCTCTTTCGTCGCTCTGAAACTGTTGCTTGACTGCCCCTAGAGGCACTAAAGGGTTAAAGATTGTCTAAAAATAATCAATGAATGTTAGTTGATACAGCAAAGAAGAGCACTATTTTGGATGCTCAAAACCACACCTCCATATCATATTCACTGACTCCTGTCTACAAATTAACGACCTTATTTTACTCTGGCATCTATTTACTAAACAGTGAGCTGCACTAACAACTGCATTGCAGTAATGGGGGACATAAAATGCGTCAGAATTCTGATCAAAGACTTGCACTGAATGGGAGAGTAATGTAACTATTACATCACAAGGGGTCGGGGTAAAGGTCCTGTTTGATCAGGCCAATCTCCTCTCTTTGTGTTGGAAGGCAGGTAAAAAAAAGAAAAGTTGTACACAGCCACCTACTCCTGCCCACTAGTGATACATAGGAGCCAGTGAGAGAGCAGGGGAGTAGTATCTTATGACATCATCATGCAGGCTCTGGCCACAGTTGTAAAGTGAGACTTGCTGGAAGATTTTGGAGAATCTTGCATCATGGATAAAATTCTCAAGATGGATGCTGGAGATAGACACCTAATTTTATTTTTACTTTTATATGCAATTAATTCAATGACATAAAAAAATCCAGTGGCATATGTCTTATGTCTTATATATGTTTGTTTTAAATGCACAGGTAATCTAGTTATATCTTATGTAAGTGGCAGTGTCCCTTTAACCCCTTGCCGACATTGGACGTACTAGGCCTGTCCTGTCTGGCAAAGCGTTGCCAACATTGGATGGACCTAGTCCGCCCTGCGTTTAAACGAGGTTGCGGCATTAAGCATCCCCAACATCAGTGCCATATTGGAGAGCAGCATGCTCCTCCAATATGGCTGCTGCCCTCATGTGGGTAGAGCTTTGGAAGCGAAAAAAAATTCACTTCCGTCACTCTGATTGCAATTTTTTTTTTATTAATTCGCTAAAAATCTAGTGTTAGGGTTAGAATAATGATTAGGGTTACAATTAAGTTAGGGTTAGGCTTAGGGTTACAATTAAATTAAAATTAGAATAAATTAAGGGTTAGCATAAGGTTTAGAGCTAGGGTTAAATTTAGGGTTAAGGTTAAATGTAGGGTTCGGGTTGGGGTCAAAAGATCACTATAGGTGATTCTCCCCCCCCCCCCCCCCCCCATATTGCCCCATAACTCACAACAAAAATGCAGAAAAACATGGAAACAAGCACATTACTGAACTCTGGACAAAAAGTAGAAGGTATTTAGATGGAGACTTTTTTAATGATTGTATTTGTGTAAATAATTTTTTAGGTCAAAGTTAGAAAAAGTTTTTTTTTTCATCATATTTTATAATATTTTTGTAGTAAATTATAAGATATGATGAACATAATGGTATCTAAGGAAAGCCCTTCTTATGGCTATAAAAACAATATATAATTTGTGTGGGTACAGTATGTGAGAAAGAAAAAAATTACAGCTAAACACAAATACCCCAGAAATGTCAAAACAGCACGTCACCAAGGGAAAAACAAGGTCAAAAGGTCATGTCACTAAGGGGTTATATAAATAGCAGTTTAATGTAAAGGTTTTTCAAACATACATAGACAGTGATCAGCGTTCACTGCCTTTGTGTTAAAGGTGTTGCAATGCATCATGCAACACCCTCTCTTCCCCCCAGGGCACCACGATCACCGGTGCCATATTGGAGTAGCATGCTCCTCCAATACAGCATGCCCAACAAAGAGAGACGGAAGTGAGAGAAAAAATCTCTTTCGTCGCTCTGAAACTGTTGCTTGACTGCCCCTAGAGGCACTAAAGGGTTAAAGATTGTCTAAAAATAATCAATGAATGTTAGTTGATACAGCAAAGAAGAGCACTGTTTTGGATGCTCAAAACCACACCTCCATATCATATTCACTGACTCCTGTCTACAAATTAACGACCTTATTTTACTCTGGCATCTATTTACTAAACAGTGAGCTGCACTAACAACTGCATTGCAGTAATGGGGGACATAAAATGCGTCAGAATTCTGATCAAAGACTTGCACTGAATGGGAGAGTAATGTAACTATTACATCACAAGGGGTCGGGGTAAAGGTCCTGTTTGATCAGGCCAATCTCCTCTCTTTGTGTTGGAAGGCAGGTAAAAAAAAGAAAAGTTGTACACAGCCACCTACTCCTGCCCACTAGTGATACATAGGAGCCAGTGAGAGAGCAGGGGAGTAGTATCTTATGACATCATCATGCAGGCTCTGGCCACAGTTGTAAAGTGAGACTTGCTGGAAGATTTTGGAGAATCTTGCATCATGGATAAAATTCTCAAGATGGATGCTGGAGATAGACACCTAATTTTATTTTTACTTTTATATACAATTAATTCAATGACATAAAAAAATCCAGTGGCATATGTCTTATGTCTTATATATGTTTGTTTTAAATGCACAGGTAATCTAGTTATATCTTATGTAAGTGGCAGTGTCCCTTTAACCCCTTGCCGACATTGGACGTACTAGGCCTGTCCTGTCTGGCAAAGCGTTGCCAACATTGGATGGACCTAGTCCGCCCTGCGTTTAAACGAGGTTGTGGCATTAAGCATCCCCAACATCAGTGCCATATTGGAGAGCAGCATGCTCCTCCAATATGGCTGCTGCCCTCATGTGGGTAGAGCTTTGGAAGCGAAAAAAAATTCACTTCCGTCACTCTGATTGCAATTTTTTTTTATTAATTCGCTAAAAATCTAGTGTTAGGGTTAGAATAATGATTAGGGTTACAATTAAGTTAGGGTTAGGCTTAGGGTTACAATTAAATTAAAATTAGAATAAATTAAGGGTTAGCATAAGGGTTAGAGCTAGGGTTAAATTTAGGGTTAGGGTTAAATGTAGGGTTCGGGTTGGGGTCAAAAGATCACTGTAGGTGATTCTCCCCCCCCCCCCCCCATATTGCCCCATAACTCACAACAAAAATGCAGAAAAACATGGAAACAAGCACATTACTGAACTCTGGACAAAAAGTAGAAGGTATTTAGATGGAGACTTTTTTAATGATTGTATTTGTGTAAATAATTTTTTAGGTCAAAGTTAGAAAAAGTTTTTTTTTTCATCATATTTTATAATATTTTTGTAGTAAATTATAAGATATGATGAACATAATGGTATCTAAGGAAAGCCCTTCTTATGGCTATAAAAACAATATATAATTTGTGTGGGTACAGTATGTGAGAAAGAAAAAAATTACAGCTAAACACAAATACCCCAGAAATGTCAAAACAGCACGTCACCAAGGGAAAAACAAGGTCAAAAGGTCATGTCACTAAGGGGTTATATAAATAGCAGTTTAATGTAAAGGTTTTTCATATAACATAGTGACACTGTAAGTAAAAAAAAATTCACGCTTGTGAATTGGTTAAAAAATAGATTTAAATTGCTAATGCAGGACCAAAGTTAATACAGGAAATATGAAAATATTTTTTGTGTAACATGCAAATGAGAAAATGATGCAAATACAAAGGCTATTGGTAAGTACCAAAGTAAGCATCAAACATAAATATAATCAAACATTTCCTCTAGCTATAGCAATGAGGCTTCACAGAGTGCAATAATTGGAGACAACAATCCAACAGGTATACCAATAAAGTATACATTACATGTACAAGGTTTATCACTGTTTACGACACAGTCCTACTATATTGGCTATCTTGAGGTTATCTTGGATCCGTAAGAGTTTTAAAGACAATTTTAAAAATTGCTGTTATAGCAAATTATATTTTATGTGTTTTACCCGCATATTACAAGACCCACTTGAGTTACTGTACTATTCCATCTCTATATTGTACTAGCAAACATAGGTGCAATTAAATGCTCAGTCTGTCAGTGAGTCTTATGTTAAACAAAATGTACCAAAAATACACTTTACCTTGCTACAAAGCAATGCATGCTTTTCAGCTTTCATAATGATGCATTATGGGCACATTTGTTTACTTAACCCCTTAGTGACAAGACATTTTCACCTTGACTTTTCCTTGGTGACAATGGCTGTTTTGCCAATGTTATTTTGCCATTAATATGCCAGTATTATTTTGCCATTAATATGCCAGTATTATTTTGCCATTCCTTTGACAGTATTATTTTGCCATTCATATGCCAGTTTTATTTTGCCCTTCATTTGCCAGCATTATTTTACCATTCATTTGCCAGTATTATTTTACCAATCATTTGCCAGTGTTATTTTACCATTACCGTATTTGCTCGAATATAAGACAAGGTTTTTTTCAGAGCAAATGCTCTGAAAAATACCCCTCGTCTTATATTCGAGGTCGTTTTATAATCTTAGGTCAGATTATAAGACATGGATCCAGGTCCCCCGCAGAGCTGCAGGTGACCTGGATCCCCCTCGCTAACAGCATGTGGATATCTGGGCGATGCGCGCAGACATCCCCTGCTGCCGCCCGGCACGAGCGCCGGGACTTCTATGATGAAGCCAGGTCCTTCTGGCGTGCAGACATCCTCCGGCTGCCTCCACTAGCCACCAGGGATATTTGACCGGCTGTCCGTCATAATGGACGGAGGTGTCGGGCAGCATGGAAGATGTCTGCTCTATCGTGCACACATCCCCCAGCTGCCCTCACTAGCCACCAGGGAGATATGGGCAGCCGGGGGATGTCTGCACATATCGTGCAGACATCCCCCAGCTGCCCCCACTAGCCACCAGGGAGGCTATGTTAGGGGGGAGGGAGGTGGGAGCCAGACAACATTGCAGGAGGGGTGGGGGGGGAAGACAGACAACATTGGGGGGAGGGTAGGGGGAAGACAGACAACATTGGGGGGAGGGTGGGGAGAAGACCATTGGGGGGAGTATTGGCACATAAAAGGTAAATAAAAACAAGAAATGCATTCTTTTAATATCATAAGTTTTTATTAAATATGAAAAAGCAATTTACATGTGAATATATACAAGTTAAACTTTTTTGCTATAGGGTAGTATATTCAGGTTTTTAGTTTTTTTCCTAAAGGAATATCCATAGTTTGGGGGTTGTCTTATAATCAGGGTCGTCTTATATTCGAGCAAATACGGTAATTTGCGGGTATTATTTTGCCATTCATTGGCCAGTATTATTTTGCCATTCATTGGCCAGCGTTATTTGCTCATTAATATGCCAATTAAAAATTCCTTCATCCTCCCCCCTTCCCCAGTACTTACCTGGATGCTGCTCGTCCCCAGCCATCTCCTCCAAAGTGTTTTCTTTACAGCCACTGGATATGATGCCGTCGTTTCAGCCGGCTGTAACTAAAAGCCGGGTCTCCATCCAGTGGAAGCAGACTGACGGCTGCTGCCCGATCGTGGCTGTCACCGTGTGAGTCACACGGGCAGCTGCTTTTTGCCCCAAGAATGAATGGGCCCTGGGCAGCTGCCCTGTTTTCCCCCCGCTTTTATTTTATTTTTTTGGATCAATAGTCCTTTTCATACTCCCAAGATTTGAGAAGGCGATCCCTAACAAGGAGGGCAAGTATTTCACTTCACATGCTGATTCCATGCTCCTTGGTCATTAGGGGCTGCACTTCTTTTCCTGCAGCAATTTCCTATTTTATTTTTGCTTTTCAGTACATATTGCACTATTTGTTTGCATTTTATTTCCACAGGTGTATGTTATACCGGGAGTACTGCAATGCATTGTATTTATTTTTTTCACATTTGCACAGATCCCGTTCAGAGATCATTTTGTTCTTTTATTTATTAAAATTACACCAAGCATTGTATTATTTTACATGTGTTTGCCACTATAAGCATTGTTATATATTATCATTTAAGTGTCTATGCACTGTGCGCCGGATTTTTTCCCTTCTTTTTGCACGGATTTCATGCAGTTTTGAAGCTGTCTGTTTGTTTTTGAAGTCTGGCTGCTGGTTCTTAGTGGACACCGTGTTTATATTTTAGCATTAATTAAGTGATTCGTTTCCACCCATAGCACTACTTTTGATTGTCCTTTCCTTCGCCACATACTTCTCTTTTATGAGTGCAAGCAATATGCAGTTTCTACTACCAAGACTAACTGCTAAAATAGAAAGTTCATAAACTGCAGTCATATAAGCTAGCTTTTGGGAATTCTCGGTGCAGTGCAGCCACTGTGCCCTTGTGTCAAACCCTGAAATATCCAAATGAAATAATCAAAGATCACTTGTAGCAGAAATATACCAGAAAAAGAAACGGGTCTGTCATAAACATTACACATTTCTTGCTTTGCTAAACATACTACTAAATAGTACTTTGAGCAAATGAACATTTCAAATTTGTCTTATTGTTTGCTCCTTTAAAATTAAATTGCTAGTTAGGAAAATGTGGAAAAGTGGAAGGTTTAACAGGGAATAGGTAGTAATTATTAAGAGGCAGGCTGTTTGTAGTAAAAATCAGCAAATAGGATTCCCATGGGTTAAACAAACATGCTGCTTAGAGTAAAAGGAAACTATCTTGAACTTTGTACCGTAGTTTGTGTTAATGTTAACCTTTTTGAGTATCAGTGATGCAGGGTAGCCATTACCCTTTGCCCATCCATGCGCATAGAGTTAAACAAGTAACATTATAAACCTCTTGTACAATATAAGATGTATGAAAGCATACAATTTCAATTATAAATAAATACACAAGAACAATATATCTAGCTGTGTACCTCTCAACTAAACAAGAAAACTCTCTATATATAGTGTAAAAGGGACTCCATCACCTTAACATTGTGTGTACTCTTAAGTTATTGTAACATTTATACTACATTTATACTACATTTGTGCTATAAATCTGTGTCTGACAAAAAAAATGGCCAAAGTGACGATATAAAATAATGAAGCAGGTTTACCACCTTTTCTTCAGCCAATTTTTTACAGACCTGCCGATAAAATACCCGCTGGGTGGCAAACCTAGACTGAGATGACTAAGAGACACAAAGATTTCAGTGAGAGACAGAGAGGGCAAAGTGAGACAGAGAGCCTAGAAATACATTAGAGAAATCAAGGAAAGTTCTCAATTATCTTACCATGACATGTTGTTACATAGTACAACAAGAAAACTGTTCAGGAGAGGGAAAGGAGATGAGAGAATATGCCATCTGTTGTCTGAATGCAGTATTGCAGCTCCAAGATAGAAAAATAACCAGCCTGACGTCAATTGCCCCACATCTCTTCCTCCCACACATGTTTCCTTGTTGAGACACTTTGCATACCCTGGTATATAATTACCTCCATCCCTGGAGATGATAGGGAATACTTGCCATTACTCTCCAAACAATTGCCAGTTTGGAGAAAAAGAGAGACGATCAAAAGATTTGGACCCCATCATTGGCTTTTAAAAAAACCCACCCCTCCACATGCAGTGAGTATGTGCTGGTGCACCCCGGTTTTGAAGATGCAGGGGTGCTCTGACTTTTTAAAAACCCTTTTTTAATAAAGGCCTTTTTTTTTTTTTTGATCCATTTTTAATGGCGGCGTATATTTATAAGGCTGCTGAAAGTGCGTATTCACTTAGCTTGTTGGGATAGGATATAGAATCATCGTCATTTGCATTTAATCTCAGATTTTTTATTCACATTGGTTCACAACTGATATTCTTTGCTTTGAGTCTGAAAATCAGACAAAATGTACAAAAGGATGTCAATGACAGTGAATGTCTGGTGGATAATATACAATTAATTCAGGGCTGGAAGTTTTCTACAGTTCACTGATTACAGGCTTGAAGTATATTTATAAGCATAACTGATTGAAATGGCAATGTAATTACCATAGCCATGGGCATCCGCAGACATTTTTTCGGGGGGGGGGGGGGGGGGGAGGCGTGAAGTGGAGGAGCTTAGTCATTATCAGTGCAGGCATGCAAAGGGTTGATAAACCTGATGCAAAAGCTTAATAGAAGGATAAAGCTTCCATTGTCTGATTAGACATTTTTAATATGTTTTTATGTTAACACTATGCCCCACATTATTCATACACACATGATCAAGGCACTTGCCACAGCATTTGACTCCACGCAACGCTGTTGCCCAAACACTAGATTGCATGCACATTTCTTTATCTCTTTTCCCCTTTTTTATATGCTTTATTCCTCTATGTTTGACTTATCTTATGGGGGGTTGGTGGTGTGGGAGGCGTGGCAGTTCAAAGGAGGGGGGCACCAAAATGCACCTTCGCCTGTGTAGACGAAAATCCTTGCACACTGACATACACACACACACTGTCTAGCTGTATAACTTACTTCTCTGCATCTCTGTGCTTTGAGCTCTGTGGGGCTGAGCCAATCACGGGAGGCTTCTGAACTCTCAGCCAATCAGGAGAGTTGAGAGGTCTCATCTGATTGGCTGAGACCTCCTTCAATCAAGCTGAGACACAGGGGAAAAAAACAGAAAGAAATAGAAGGCTGCACTGATCAGCAAAGTGCCGCTTCTGCCAAGGGGCCAAGGGGGCCCACGGGGCAGCTGCCATGGGCCCCAGGAATGAGTGGGGCCTGGGCAGATGGCCTGTTTTCCTGCACTATATTTAAAAAAAATTAATAATTACATTTTGTTTTTACTTTCTTTTTTGATTTTATTTTAAAGGGCCGGGGCCCGCCAGGGCCGTGGCGGGTGTATCGCCCGTCACCCCCTGATGTCGGCCCTGTTTAGGACTGTACCAAATATTCTATATTCTGCTTTTGGGTTTTTACACCCAAGGTGCATAATCTTGCACTTGTCCACATTAAATGTTTTTCTAGTTTAGCTAAATCATTTGAAATTTGGCTTATCCCTCCATGAACATCAACCCTGCTGCAAATCTTTGTATCATCAGCAAAAATGCATACTTTGCCATCAAGACCTTCTGCAATATCACTAATAAAAATATTAAAGAGAATGGGTCCAAGTACAGATCCTTGAGGTACCCTACTAGTAACAAGACCTCGCATTGAATATACTCCATTGACCACAACCCTCTGTTTCACTCAGCCATTGTCTAATCAATTCAACAATACTGAAATCCAAATTTAAAGATTGTAGTTTATTGATAAGCCTTCTATGTGTGACAGTGTCAAAAGCCTTACTGAAATCTAAGTAAGCAATGTCTACTGCACCGCCCTGATCTATTATTTTAGTCACCCAATCAAAAAAATCAATACGATTAGTTTGGCATGATCTCCCTGAAGTAAACCCATGTTGTCTGTGATCTTGAAATCCATGCGATTTTAGATGTTCAACAATCCTTTTCTTTAACAAGGTTTCCATTATTTTCCCCACTACTGAAGTAAGACTTACTGGTCTATAGTTGCCCGCCTCCGCCCTACTATCTTTCTTCTGAATGGGCACAACATTTGCTAATTTCCAATCTTCTGGGACTACTCCAGTTAACAATGATAAAAATACAGGGAGAGGCAAGAGGGAAAGTGGGAGCATGTCTAGCAAAAATAAAAAAGCATTCAGAAAGTTTCCCAGTACTTTCCAAGCCGAGCAAGACTGTCGGACCGAGCCCAAGATGGCGACGGCGTTCCCATTTGCCAAGTCCGAGAGACTGAAGGGGAAGAAGGTACAACACAAAGATCAATGGAAGAATTGCAGCCCGAATTAACAGAGACAGAAATTGAACCTGCAGTGACACAAAAAATTATGTAACAACTATTAGATGATATGCAGGGATCAATAAAAGACACGCTGAAGAACTTTATGGTCAAAATGAGACAGGAGGTGAGACAATTGGGTGATCGCATAGACCATAACGAAAAACGTATGGAGAAATTTGCTGGAAAATATAATGAATTAGTGGATCGACATAATATACTGGAGGACAAAGTCAAGAGATTAATGGAAAAAATGGCTGATATAGAGGACAGATCCAGAAGGAGCAACATTCAGGTGAGAGGTATCCCCGAAGCGGTCTCTCAGACAACACTACCAGAATACCTCCAGGCATTATTTAAAAACCTAGTCCCGAGGATACCAACAACAGACCTCATAGTGGATAGAGAACACAGAATCCCAAGACAAAAGGTATGGCTGAGAATATACCAAGGGATGTAATAATAAAAATGTATTACTTTCGTGCAAAGGAATCTGTAATGAATGTGGCCAGTAGAATGCCCTGTCTACCAAACCCATATGAGAATATACATCTGTTCACAGACCTCTCAGCTGCTACCTTAGCACGAAGGAGAGAGTTCCTTCCAACAACAAAACTGTTGAGACAGAATTACATTGTATTTAAGTAGGGATTCAGACAATATTAAGAACACGAGAAGAAGGCATGCAAACAATGCAAAAATGGAATTTAGCAGAGGATACCAATAATGTACAACATCTTACACCTAAAAGGCTACAGAAGATGTCGACAGAATGGCACACAGTAAAACTGACACAGAGTTTGGTGGCGAAGTATACAGCAACAAGTCCATTGCAGGAGAATATACCATGAGAAGTGAATACAGGATTGGCTAATCCAGCAATGGGACTAATAAGATCAAAATGAACTTTGCTCAAAGTGAAGGAATAGAGAGGGGGAAATGGTATATAAAATCGCTGGACTGTGAGGGAACTGACTTAAACTTAGAGTTTGACTTAATTAGCAAGTAAAATATGGTGAAGGAAGGTTTCAGAGATATAGATGGTACATAAAGTGATAAAAGTGTATTTATAGATATGTTGGTTCTCGACAGGATAAAAAATGATTTGATGGGGTAAAGGGGGGTGAATATTGGAACAGGGGGAGAGAGGGAGGAGAGAAAGGGGGAAGATAAGGTTTTTAAGGGTAAAGGGATTGGGAGGTTACCAATTTAAGCTAGAGGTTGCCGTAATTCACAAGTAAAATATGGGGAAAGTAGGCTTTAGCGATATAGATGGCACGTAATGTGATAAAAGTGTATATACATACATGTTGTTTTTTTTTTGACAGGATTAAAAATGTTTGATGGGGTAAAAGGGGGTGAATTTTGGAACAGGGGGAGAAAGGGAGGAGAGAACAGGGGTACACAGGGTCTTTAAGTGAGAGGGGAAGGTTTAAAGGGAAATTGCTGTGTTTTGTTTTTATAATATATATAAATGCACTATATTCTTATTAGAGAACGATATAAGTAATTTAAAGGTAAAACATGGGGATAAAGTAAAAAGAAATAACACTTGCCAAAAATTATTTAAGTAATTGAATCTTAGAGATAAGGCACAAAGAAATTGAACACATTTTTGATTATAGTTATTTTCCCTTACATATATACACATCCATAACACATATACACATAAACACATTATTTGTCGCCCCCCCCTCCCCTTTTTTTTTGTAGGTATTCTCATACACAGAGGTGGTTGACATATTGATAAAGAATGCAAATAACTATGTGAACAGCTGATAATATAGAGTTATCTTCCTTATCTTCTCGCCCCCCTTCTTCATATATCACAAGGATATGGTTATATATACAGTAGTTTCATATGGGGGAAGAGGTCCCATAGCACTTAAGTAGAGTTCAATTCTACAAAGTTTAGAGATAATAGGAAAGAGAATACACTATGGGGAAATATATGGTGAAATAGGGAAGAATGTGTTTTAGAATATGGTTGTATACACAGAGGAACGTTGGGGTAGTAGGGTTTTTTTTTTTTCCTTTTTCTTCTTCCCCTCTCTCTTTTTGTCACTCCCACCCCTCTTGGCCTCTTACTTGCTCTTTAAATTTAATTAGGACTAAATAAATATAGATGTCAAATGCACTGGAGGTGGGGAGAACAGAGAGAAGATCATACCCCCAGTTTGACCCCTAGTGGCAGAGGTCATTAGGCTAGTTAGGTCGTTCTCTATCACTCCTCTGGGTAGTAAGAGGTGCTAATTATTTTAGGTTGTCTGTGTATAGTACCGTATTTGCTCGATTATAAGACGACCCTGATTATAAGACGACCCCCCAAACTTTGGATTTTCCTTTAGGAAAAAAACTAAAAGCCTGAATATAAGATTACCCTATAGGAAAAAAGTTAAACTTGTATATATTCACATGTAAATTGCTTTTTTAATAAAAAATGATATCAAAAAAATGCATTTGTTTTTATTTCCTTTTATGTGCCAATTCTGCCTCTCTTACCCTTGCCCCCAGCTTTGTCTCTCTCCCCCTCCCTTTGATTCCCCCCTCTCCTCTGTCTCTTCCCCCCCCCCTTGTTTCTCTCTGCCCCACACTCCCTCTGTCTCTTCCCCCCCTTGTAGCTCTCTTCCCCCCTCCCTTCCCTTGTTGCTATGTCTCCCCCCCCCTTACTCTCTGCCCCCCCCGTCTCTGTCTCTGCCCCCCTCCCTCCCCTGTCTCTGTTTCTGCCCCCCTCCCTCCCCCTGTCTCTGCCCCCCTCCCTCCCCCTGTCTCTGTCTCTTCCCCCCTCCCTCCCCCTGTCTCTTCCCCCCTCCCCCTGTCTCTCTGCCCCCTCCCTCCCCCTCACCTTGAAGTCGATCCCTGGTGGCTAGTGGGGGCAGCCGGGGGATGTCTGCACGATACGTGCAGACATCCTCCATGCTGCCCGACACGGCAGTCTATTATGATGGACAGCTGGTCCGTCATAATAGTCTGCCGTGTCGGGCAGCATGGAGGATGTCTGCACGTATCGTGCAGACATCCCCCAGCTGCCCGATTTACCCTGGTGGCTAGTGGGGCAGCAGGGGATATCTGCGCGATGAGCGCAGACCTCCCCTGCTGCCGCCCGGCACGCTCGCCGGGACTTCTGTGACGAAAGCGGAAGTACCCGGCTTCTTCACAGAAGCCCCGGCGGTCGTGCCGGGCGGAAGCAGGGGAGTCTGCGCTCATCGCGCAGAATTCCCCTGCTGTCAGAGAGGGGGATCCAGGTCCCCTGCAGCTCTGCTGGGGACCTGGATCCATGTTTTATAATCTGACCTCAATTTGAGGTCAGATTATAAGAAGACCTCGATTATAAGACGAGGGGTAGTTTTCAGAAAAAAATTTCTGAAAAAACCTCGTCTTATAATCAAGCAAATACGGTATATAAATGTATTGATGTATTGTTGTGATATAATGTTAACCATCCAGGACAACAATAGAAAGGAGAATAAGACTGAAGAGCAGCTCATTAAGAAGCCGATTAATATTAAGCAAAAATGGAACTCATGTCTGAGCAAGAAAGGTACTGCCCTCTCCTCCATGGGAATAAAAATAGTATGTAATCAGAAAAAAGTGATACGACTATCCTATGACACTTAATATCTTGTCAATAAATGCGAGAGGTTTAAATACCCTACATAAAAAAAGAGTAATGTTACAAGAAGCTCAGAGAAAAGGAGTTCAGTGATCTGTATCCAAGAAACCCACTTTTCTAAAAAACAAGAAAATAGATTTAGATCTAAATATTACCCGGAGGACTACCACTCAACGGCTCAGACAAAAAAAATTGGGAGTTTCGATCCTAATCCATAAGGATATAAATTTTGTAGTACAAGAAAAAATTATAGACATACAGGGGAGATATATTATTCTGTTAGGCTGTATAAATAATCAGGAATACACAATAGTTAATATATATTGCCCAAATATAGAGCAATTGACGTTTATTAGGAATATTTTTAAGAAATTACAAAAAATACAAAAAGGCCAAGTAATAATCTGTGGCGATTTTAATGTTTTAATGTTGCACCAGATCCAATAGTAGATTCTACAAACATATCCACAGGTAAATATAGGAGACATATATTATATGTTATATGGATATTATAAAAAGGCAAACAATTTACAGAGATATTACAGGAGCATGGGCTATACAATGCCTGTAGAAACGAACATCCATCTGAAAAAGATTTCTCATATTACTCAACAGTACATCACACATATTCAAGAATTGATTTAATCTTAGTAGACCAAGTAATGTTACAAACAATTGAACAGTCAGGAATGGGAGATCACGCCCCTTTATGGATCTCGATTAAAGAAAACGGCCCAACAAAAAGATATGGTAGATGGAGGTTGAATTAAAAATTATTGCAGAATCAGGATATTTGTAAAAAAAAAAATAACAGAAGAATTAGAAGAGTATTTTAAAACCACTGACACTAAAGATGTAAGATTTAACTCAGTATGGCTAGCCCACAAAGCGGTAATAAGAGGTCTTTTTCTAAAATATGCAGCCCAGCATAAAAAAATAGAGATAGAAAATTACTTGAACTGATAGAGTCATTGAGACAATTAGAAGAAATTAATAAATGCAAATGGACGGTTAAAATATATAGGGAAATCCAGCAACTTAAAGTACAGATATATGATATTCAACTAGAAAAAACAGAATTCATGTTGCAACAGAAAATTGCATAAGGCTTGTCAGTAAGAGCAAAAAATTGAAGAAACCACTGTGGTACTCTGCAGAGGTGGCTAAAATAGTAAAACATAAAAAGCTAGCATTTAGTAATTATAAAAATACTCAGAGTGAGGAAGATAGAAAGATCTATAAGAGTAGGCAGAAAGAGGCAAAGCAGCTATAAGAGCTTCCAAAGCACACACAGAAGAGACTATAGCCCAGTCAGTGAAAAAGGGGGATAAAACATTTTTTAGATACATAAATGAGAAAAGGAAAGTAAACCAAGGATTAGTTAGATTAAAAACAAAAGAAGGATGCTATGTAGAAGAGGATAAAGGCTTAGCAGACTGCCTTAATGAATATTTTTGTTCAGTTTTTACAAATGAAAATGAGGGTAAGGGACCTCATTTAGGGAAAAAGACTAATTAGTCTTTTGATGCATGTAAGTTTACAGAGGAAGAGGTTTTACTTCAGCTGTCTAAAGTAAAGACAAATAAGTCGATGGGACCTGATGGGATACATCCAAAGTTATTAAAAGAACTTAGTGGTGTACTAGCAAAACCGTTAACAGATTTATTTAACCAATCATTGTTAACGGGAGTAGTTCCAGAAGATTGGAAATTAGCTAATGTTGTGCCCATTCACAAGAAAGGTAGTAGGGAGGAGGCGGGCAACTATAGACCAGTAAGTCTTACTTCAGTAGTGGGGAAAATAATGGAAACCTTGTTAAAGAATAGGATTGTTGAACATCTAAAGTCGCTTGGATTTCAAGATCAGAGACAGCATGTGTTTACTTTAGGGAGATCATGCCAAACTAATCTTATTGATTTTTTTTGATTGGGTAACTAAAATAATAGATCAGGGTGGTGCAGTAGACATTTTTTACTTAGATTTCAGTAAGGCTTTTGACACTGTCGCACATAGAAGGCTTATCAATAAACTGAAATCTTTGAGTTTGGATTTCAATATTGTTGAATGGATTAGACAATGGCTGAGTGACAGGCAACAGAGGGTTGTAGTCAATGGGGTATATTGGATGCAAGGTCTTGTTACTAGTGGGGTACCTCAGGGATCTGTTCTTGGACCCATTCTCTTTAATATTTTTATTAGCGATATTGCAGAAGGTCTTGTTGGCAAAGTATGTCTTTTTGCCGATGATACAAAGATTTGCAGCAGGGTTGATATTCATGGAGGGATAAGCCAAATGGCAAATGATTTAGCTAAACTAGAAAAATGGTCAGAGCAGTGGCAACTGGCATTTAATGTGGACAAGTGCAAGATTATGCACCTTGGGCGTAAAAACCCAAAAGCAGAATATAGACTATTTGGTACAGTCCTAACCTCAACATCTGAGGAAAGGGATTTAGGAGTAATAATTTCAGAGGACTTGAAGGTAGGTAGGCAATGCAATAGAGCAGCAGGAAATGCTAGCAGAATGCTTGGTTGCATAGGGAGAGGTATTAGCAGTAGGAAGAGGGAAGTGCTCATGCCATTGTACAGAGCACTGGTGAGACCTCACTTGGAGTATTGTACGCAGTACTGGAGACCGTATCTCCAGAAGGATATTGATACTTTGGAGAGAGTTCAGAGAAGGGCTACTAAACTGGTTCATGGGTTGAAGGATAAAACTTACCAGGAAAGGTTAAAGCATCTTAACATGTATAGCTTGGAGGAAAGACGTAACAGGGGGGATATGATAGAAACATTTAAATACATAAAGGGAATCAACACAGTAAAGGAAGAGAGTATATTTAAAAGAAGAAAAACTACCACAACTAGAGGACATAGTCCTAAATTAGAGGGGCAACGATTTAAAAGTAATATCAGGAAGTATTACTTTACTGAGAGGGTAGTGGATGTATGGAATAGCCTGCCAGCAGAAGTGGTAGAGGTAAACACAGTCAAGGATTTTAAGCATGCGTGGGATAGACACAAGGCTATCCTAGCTATAAGACCGGGAAAGGGGGACTAATAAAAGTACTCAAAAAAAAAAAAAAATTGGGCAGACTAGATGGACCGAATGGTTCTTATCTGCCGACACATTCTATGTTTCTATGTTACTGTCGAAATGCAAATCCAGACCACAGTGAAGTTGCTGGAAAACTACCGTATTTGCTCGAATATAAGACGACCCTGATTATAAGACGACCGGATCCCCCTCCAGCATTGTCTCTCTCTCCCTCCCCCCAAAATTCTCTCTCTCTCTACATCCCTCCCCCTCGTCTCTATACCCACTCCCCTTGTCTCTATCTATCCCCCCCTTGTCTCTCTCTATTACCCCTCCCCTTATCTCTCTCTATCCCCCGCTCCCCTTGTCTCGCAAAGATACACGCAATTCATAAACACACACACTTCACATATATACACACACACCTACTTCACATACACTCACACACACCTACTTTACATATACACAAATATACAAACACCTCACACACACCTACTTTACATATACACCAGGGCTCGACAAATACCGGGCGCCATGGCGACTAGAATCTTGCGCCTGGAATACTCTTTGAACAAAGTTGAAGTGCACTGTCCCGGTCCCACACTCTGCTGCTCGTTACCTAATGATCAAATAACAATCAGAGTGTGGGAGAAGCAGCACAGAGCAGCCGGCAGATTGGCTCCTCCTCCCGGCTTCCTGTTCCTGTTGCTCACCGGGCAGCAGCTGCAGCAGTGAGGAGTGATGGGAACTCCTTCTTCTGCCTCAAAATGGAGGGAACACGTCAAGCTATCCTGTCCAGCAGTGATACAGGTTGGCATGTATGTGTGGGTTCAGCACCTGTTTTTATCAGTGTGTCTATCAGAATCTCTGTGTTAGTGTGTGTGTCTCAGCATGTTAGTGTGTGTATCAGTATGTTAGTGTGTGTATCATCATATTAGTCTGTATGTATTTGTGTCAGCATTTGTTAGTGTATGTACAAGAATTGTAGTGTGTGTGTATATTTGTGACAGCATGTGTTAGTGTATCTCAGTGTGTGTGTGACCTGTGTAGGTGTGTGTTGGCATTTAATTTCCAGGTCGCCGAAATGAAGCCTTCATGGCCCCGTTGCCGCTGCCCCGTTGCGGCTGCCATTCGTGTGTTTTGGATTTTTGCAACACTCCGCCCCCTCGCACAACGCGTGTGTGAATGCCGGTGTCATCACTTGACAACCCAGCACTCAGCCGAAAGAGCAATGAAGATCAGCTGCAGCACGAATGTTCCCTCTTCCAGCTAGTTTACCTCATTGCAGTGGAGGGGGGAACATTCGTGCTGAAGCCGATCTTCATTGCTCTTTCGGCTGAGTGCTGGGTTGTCAAGTGACGACACCCAGCACTCACACAAGTTAAGAAAGGGGGGGGGGGGGAACCTGTGTATGTGTGAGGTGTATATGATTGTGTGTTTGTGAAGTGGGTGGGGTGTGTGTGTGTATATGTGAAGAGGTTGGGGGTGTGTGTGGTGTATATGTGTATGTGAAGTGGGGGGGTGTATATGTGAAGTGGGTGGGGGTGTGTGAGGTGAATTTTTTGCTGGCTCCTAGAATCAAATTAAATTTGTCAAGCCCTGCCTTAGTATGTATTATGGGAAATACTTGTACTGTGTATACTATATATAAGAGAAGTGCAATATTTATTTTTAAATAGTTAAATAAAACTATTAAAAAAAATGTAAAAATAGATATATTCATAAAACTGTCAATAAGTGATAATAAATTAATACAATCATTTATAACTTATACTAACTAAGCATGTTTGCAGGTAAATTCACTACTTGAAGCACGGTTAGCACATGTGTGGGACTACAAACTATTTCTACAGGCCCCCTCTCAATATAGTAGGCCCTCTACCATGCAGTATCAGACATAGTAAACCAATGAGTGTAACTCAATTACACATGGAACCTCATTCTATAGCTCAGTTGTGTAAAGAAAAATACACCACAAAACATTTATAAAACACTTCGGTATTCTAAAACTGAAAGTGAAGATGAATATCATTCTATGGCAGCAGAGGAGTGTGAGCGAAGAATGAAAGACACAAACTCCTTTTAATGTTGAAGTAAATTAACTCCTTAGGTTTTTGATAAGGAGAGCACCAAGGAAAACATAGGTCTTGAATGAAATCTGAGAAATGTATTGTGATAATACAGCTAAAATATATGTCGGATGACAAGAATTTAGATTAAAAAGCAAGTCAGTATTTACAGCAACCAAGGGAATCCATCCATCTCATATAGATGTCTTAGTATAGGGTTTTCTTGCTTAGTACAATATACAAAACTTGTTTTCTTGTTGAGATTCAAAATCACATTTTTAATATAGCATATCAGACTGGTCCCACCCATAAGGGCAGTCCAGATCCAATTTGCCTGGCTGGTCTCATCTGCACGAGGAACACAGCAACCACACACGTCCGTTTCAGTCTTCATTGGCCTTGTCAGTTTGGTACGGCTGGTAACCCTCTAGGTGCAGCGCTCCAGGGAACCATGTCTGGGCATACCCCAAATAACGCACTGAAAAAAACAAAGAAGTGGGATGCCTCTCAGCGAGAATGGACAAAAGCTGAAATAGCCAGCCCTATAGGATGTAACCTACTCAGGAGAGGAATCACAGTTTTTGTGTTCGCTTGCACCATTACAGAGGACACCTCTCCATATCAGACTGGTCCCACCCATAAGGGTAGTCTAGATCCAAATTGCCTGCCAGGTCTCCTCTGCCCAAGGAACACAGCAACCTTCATTGGCCTCATGTGGTATGACTGGAATCCTTCTGCAGCGAGCCAGGGACCCACGCCTGGGCATATCCCAAATAACTTACGGAGACAAACAAAGAAGTGGGAACCCTTAGTATATAAGGGTTGCATATAATTGGTTGTTTATTGATTATTGAGACATGCATTTAACAATCATATAATTATTTTTTAAGCACAACAAAAGGTTCCATAAACCTTAAGAAATAAAAAATATCTATAGGTTCTTTTATGTGGATTTTGAAAACAATGTTACTTTCTCACATTTTCATACAGCTAAACCCAATAACTGTGTATTACTCAAATACAGCTAAAAATTCTGTGAGTTTTGGTTGTGGATGGATCTGAAGACTTTTATGGATTCAATCCTACTTGTAGGTGAAGTAGACTACATCCTAACAATGGCCCTCTCTGGTGTCTCACGGGGTTGTGGAGCCACAGAGCTGGGGCTAAGTCACTTAGAAGAAAATAGGGTGAATCATGCATGGTCCATGCATTTGGGGCTCCGGCAACAATACAATCACTATCCAGATCAGTCATAAGTGCTATATTAAAAGGCAGCATGCCTTTCAAATATGGCACTGCCCTGTTGTGGGCAAGAGCTTTGGAAGCAATCAATGATCGCTACTGCTGATCTGATGAAGTTGTTTGACTAGTCAGCAAAATTATAGTAAAAAATATATTTATATATATATACTTTTTTATTTTTAGTTAGGGTTAACATTAGAGTTTACGGTTGCGGCTAAAATTTTATTGTACATAAATTAGGAAAAAGCAATGCCCTACTTGCAGTTATTGCCTTATAACATGCAAAAGCTGCAGAAAATTTGTACACATGGCATATTTCTAAAATCAGATATTAGAATCTGTATAATAGGGTTTTTTATTAGTATTTGTAGATGTGAAAGATTTTGCAAGCAAAATAGAGAAAAAGTGTTTTTTTCCAAATTTTTCATCATATTTTAGTATAGTTTTATTTTAAGTTATATATGATTAACAAATGGTATAAAAAAATGCACTTTTATGCCAATTACTATGTAATATGTGTGGGTACATTATGTGAAAGAGGAAAAGTACAGCTAAACACAAACACGGCCAAAGTGTTAAAACAGCCTCTGTCATGAACAGTAAGACATGGACAAAAAGTATAGTCACGATGGGGTTAAAGGAGTTATCTGACTGGAATGTAGACGTGTATTTTTAGAGAGCTGAATGACTTTGTCATGTAACTATTTCAACCTGTTTTGCTATTGACAGTGATCAATAACGATGTCTATTGTATACATTAAAGAAAAGAAGTGTCCAATAGATATCCTCTCTACTGACAATGAGTTTAAAATATGTGTATTTCCTATTTTTGGTATGTCAGGCATTTTTGTATGAAAATGACCCACACATATACTAACAATGCATTTGTTGATCTCTTGGCAAGATTTCAACTCCACAAAAGTAGTTTTTTACGATAAAGGTCACAGCATTTTTGCTGGGTCTTTTCTTTCTCGCTACACCTGTGACACAGCTGCACAGGATATCTAGAATAAGTGCCTATATTTCTTTTAGACATTTGTTTATGGCACTGAGTAACAAATATTTAATGAACATGTATGCACATGTTAAACACAGTGCGTATGAATGTTAGCGTTTCACTTACTAGCTTGCATGCCTTTTACTTAAGTATCTGGATTTTGCACAACTTCTCCTCGCCTTCATCTCTGGTTGTGTTTGCAGGTGGGACACCAACTGTGGCTCTTGCTTGTATAGTTAGCATCTCATTTTCACCTTTTGCAGTTAGTCAAATACTGTGCGTGGCACTGTGGACTGAATTCTTAATTTTCCATGCCTACCTTCTCCTCACTGCTATTGACCTTAACTTTGTTTTCGCAGTAAACATTAATTTAGGCAATTGGTTTTACAGTTGACAGGCAAATGTACGGAAATAGTGTGCTTTTATAAATTATGCACCATATTTTAATAAATTGTTCACACTAAATTAAAGGGACTGTACCACTTAAACCAGAGGCGTAACTACCAGGCCTCGGTGCAAAAATTGCCTCGGGGCCCCCCGACCCAACCATGCAACTCCACCCCAAAAATGCCACTTACATGCCTCCCAACTGTTCCGCTTTGTGTCTGGCCTTGTCTTATATCTAGGATAGCCTTATACCTATCCCATGCATGCCACTTACATTCCTCCCAACTGTTCCGCTTTGTGTCTGGCCTTGTCTTATATCTAGGATAGCCTTATACCTATCCCATGCATGCTTAAACTCCTTCACTGTATTAACCACTACCACTTCTGCTGGCAAACTATTCCACTACCCTCTCAGTAAAATAGTACAAAGTTTCTGACCTCCACTGTATTAACCTTTCTAACATTTCTGCTGGAACACTATTCCATGCATCCACTACCCTCTCAGAAAGTAATACTTCCATTAATCCCTGGCCTCATCTTATATCTAGAATAGCCTTATGCTTACACTCCTTCACTGTATTAACCTCTCCCACTTCTGCTGAAAGGCTATTCCATACATCCACTACCCTCTCAGTAAAGTAATACTTTCATTAGTCTCTGGCCTTATCTTATATCTAGGATAGCCTTATACCTATCCCATGCATGCTTAAACACCTTATTTGTATTAACCTCTACCACATCTATTGGAAGACTATTCTATGCATCCACTACCCTCTCAGTAAATTAATACTTTCATTAGTCTCTGGCCTTATCTTATATCTAGGATAGCCTTATACCTATCCCATACATGCTTAAACACCTTCACTGTATTAACCTCTACCACTTCTGCTGGAAGACTATCCCATGCATCCACCACCCTCTCAGTAAAGTAATATTACTTTTCTGGACACAAAAAAAAAAAACGTTAAAATATTTCCAGCCTTATCAAAAGCTTGAGGTGGACCCCAAATATATGTATATAACTAGCTGCATGTATACTTATATGAACTTTTTAATATTATATTCAACTATTTTCATATGTAATGAAAATGTTATTGAAAAATTGTTAATTTCTTATTTTTATTATGTTTCACTGCGCCCACATTGCACCTAAAGGTCTTAACACAGCACTAGGCCTGTACTCATATTGCACCCACACGATTTGGCATGCTGCAGTATAAATTTTCCCGCCAGAACATACCACAGTGTCACTTTGTCCCACTGAACTGCCCCTGCAGAACATGCCACAGTGTCACTTCCCCCATAGTACACATTATTTTGCCCCACAGAACATGCCACAGTGTTCCTTTTACCCCATAGTACATGTTATTTTGCCCCACAGAACATGCCACAGTATCAATTTGCCACAGCCAGATTGCCAATATTCCTGTGTTATTTTGTCCATTTGCCAGTTATGTGCCCATTTGCCAGTTATGTGCCCATTTGCCAGTGTTATTTTGCCCATTTGCCAGTTATTTGCCTGTTATGTGCCCATTTGCCAGCGTTATGTGCCCATTTGCCAGCGTTATGTGCCCATTTGCCAGTGTTATATGCCCATTTGCCAGTGTTATATGCCCATTTGCCAGTTGTGCCCATTTGCCAGGTTTGCCCATTTACCAGTGTTATGTGCCCATTTGCCAGTGTTATGTGCCTATTTGCCAGTTGTGACCATTTGTCAGTTGTGCCTTTTGCCAGTGTTATGTGCCCATTTGCCAGTTGTGTCCATTTGGCAGTTGTGCTCATTTACCAGTGCTATGTGCCCATTTGCCAGTGCTATGTGCCCATTTGCCAGTGTTATGCGCCCATTTGCCAGTTGCGCCCATTTGCCAGTGTTATGTGCCCATTTGTCAGTTGTGCCATTTGCCAGTGTTATGTGCCCATTTGCCAGTGTTATGTGCCCTCAATATGCCAGAATTTAGCCATTCAATATGCCATTCTTTTGCCATTTAATATACCATTCCTTTGCCATTTAATATTACAGTATTTTGCCCCTCAGTATGCCATTCTTTTCCCATTTTAATATACCAGGATTTTGCCACTCTATATGACAGGATATTGTCATTTAATATGCCAGGATATTGCCAATTAATTTGCCAGGATATAGCCACTTAATATGCCAGGATATAAACAATTAATATGCCAGGATATTGCTTTTTAATATGCCAGGATATTGCCAATTAATATACCAGGATATTGCAACTTAATATACCAGGATAATGCCAATTAATATGCCAGGATATAGACACTTAATATGCCAGGATATAGCCAATTAATATGCCAGGATATTGCCATTAATATGCCAGGATATTGCCACTTAATATACCAGGATATTGCCACTTAATATACCAGGATAATGCCAATTAATATGCCAGGATATTGCCAATTACTATGCCAGGATATTGCCAATTAATATGCCAGGATATAGCCACTTAATATGCCAGGATATTGCCACTTAATATACCAGGATATTGCCACTTAATATACCAGGATAATGCCAATTAATATGCCAGGATATAGCCACTTAATATGCCAGGATATAGCCAATTAATATGCCAGGATATTGCCATTAATATGCCAGGATATTGCCACTTAATATACCAGGATATTGCCAATTAATATGCCAGGACAATGCCAATTAATATGCCAGGATAATGCCACTTTATATGCCAGGGTATAGCCACTTAATATGCCAGGATATTGCCATGTAATATGTCAGGATAATGCCACTTAATATGCCAGGATTTTGCTCCTCAGTATGCTCGTTATGTAACCCTCCTTCCCCCTTCCCCAGCCAGTACTTACCTCCTTGCTGCTGTCTCCCGGTGCAGGTCCGTGGCTGTGAGGGAAGCGTTGTGCGCTCCCCTCCAGCCAATGCACATTCAATAAAAAAAATTTCAACAAACTTTATTGATCCGCGCGGCTGGAGGGGAGCGCACACCGCTTCCCTCACAGCCACGGACCTGCACCGGGAGACAGCAGCAAGGAGGTAAGTACTGGCTGGGGAAGGGGGGAGTCACATGGGTAGCGGGGGCCCACGGGGCAGCTGCCTTGGGCCCCAAGAATGAATGGGCCCTGGGCAGCTGCCCCGTTTGCCCGCACATTTAAAAAATAAATACATTTGTGCAGGGGTCGCAGGGCGGCCGGGCCCCTGGAGTGACGGGCCCGGTCGCAGCTGCGACCCCTGCATTAGTGGTAGGTACGCCACTGACTTAAACATTGTTTTTACTGTGAATGTAGAGAAAAAATGATTGAAAAATGCTTGGGTCCCAGTCCATAAACATATATTAATGACATACACTTATGGATACACACCATTCACACATATTAATGCGCACACAAGCTAACACACATACATGCACAAAACACTTGCTCACCCACAAATACACATACATACTTAAATGCTGACACAAACTTACACAGTTTTCACTCTTACATACATGCACAAACACATTAATATACACTTAAAAGCCAACACACACCTACAAAGGTCACACACACACTGGCAGCCCTGGAGGGGGAAAAAAAATGCCGGTAGAGGCACTTGCTGGGGAGATGATCTCCCCTCGCCAGCCCTCTACATAGCCACTGTGGAGCAGCCTGGGAGGGGCGGATCTCACCGGGTGCGAGGTCCACCCCTTGAAGCAGAGCTGTGTCTGTTTCGGGGAGCCGAGCAGCTCAGTAAGTGCTGCTCGCGCTCCCCGTGTTTAGAGATAATGCAGGTCATCGAATTTCCGATGCCCTGCATCATCACTCCACACATGGAGCGTGAGCAGCACTTACATCCATTGGATGTCTGCGTAATGGGCGCCGGTATCCTCCGCTGCTGCCCCGCACTTCCATTGGGACTTCTATGACGTAAGCTGGGAGGTCACATGACCTTTCGGCTGTCCGTCATAATAGATGGAAGTGTCGGGCAGCATGGAGGATGTCTACACGTATCGTGCAGAAATCCTCTGGCTTCTCCCACTAGCCACCAGGGAGAGGGGAGAGAGGCAACGTTTGGGGGTTGGGGGAGGCAGGGGTGAGAGAGGCAACATTGGGGGGAGGGGGGAGAGAGAGGCAACGTTGGGGGGAGCGAGGGAGGAGAGAGGCAGTGTTTGGGGGAGGGAGGGGGGGAGAAATCCAGCATTAGGCAAGTCTGGGGGGGGGGAAACATTGGGAAGTCTGAGGGGTAGGGCAGCATTGGCACATAAAAGGAAATGAAAACAAGAAATGCATTTTTTTATATCATAATTTTTATTCTGTATGAAAAAATAATGTGAATAAATACAAGTTAAACTTTTTCCTATTGTGTAGTCTTATATTCAGGCTTTTCGTTTATTTCCTAAAGGAATATCCAAGTTTGGGAGGGTCTTTTCATAATTAGGGTGGTCTTATATTCAAGCAAATATGGTAATTGTAAAATTTAGGGCTATCAAAGGAAAACAGTATCTCATAAAAGCAATAGGAAATGAACAGGCAATTTATTCTAGGAGCCTGTAAACAACTAGTACTGCAACACTAAGGTGTCACACACATTTTCACTACAACGTGGCTTGGAGTCAAGTAGAAACTGCAAAATAGCAACTACAAAATAATAACCATGAATAGCAAATAATACAAGGGAAGATGACACACTAAACTACAATATAAATAAAACATAAACTAACGATAAAAGCAGAAATACAAACAAAAATAATTTCAACAAATGAGCAATAATAAAGCAAAATTAAATTAAGCAGAAGGAAAGAAAAAAACTGACATGTGCTTAAATATATTAAAGTTCTCAGTACTGCAGCATAGAATGTACTGTACTTAAAAGCTAATCAAGGCCCCACCAAATGAGCTGTGCTGTGGATTCCACTGCAGGGCACTAAAGCAGGATCCCACCTGTCAGATGAGGCCACTTTGAATGGCTTCAGTCTGACAGGCTAAATCAGGGCTTGACAAATTTGATTTAAATCTAGGAGCCAGCTGCAAATATTGCATCACAAAAATGATTGGGTCCTAGTCCATAAACATATAAAAATAACATATACTTATATATACACACCATTCACACATACTAATGTATATACATGCTGACACATACACCATCAGGCATGCTCAGCCACTTGCTGACACACAAGCTGACACATTCACATACATACATTCACAAACACACTTGCTCACCCACAAATACACACACACACTATTAAATTCTGCTAAAAACTTTACATACATGCACAGACATTAACATACACTTAAATGCTAAAACACACACACTAATACAAGTCACAAACCCATGCTGAGGCATACACTATTTACTTACTACACTGGCACAGTGAAGTTGGAGGCATAGCCTGCATCACTGCTGTTGGTGCTGGACAGGCAAAGGTTTTCTATGTGAGGTGCCGATCATCTGATTGGCACCATCATGATAAGCGTGCAGCCCTGGATAACCAGCACTTACAATATTAATGTGTAAATCAGGGCTCGACAAACCCCGGGCGCCAGGATGCCATGGCGACCAGGAAATCAGACCTGGCGCCCGGGTATCGCCAGCCCTGCATGGTGTCCTCGGCAATGGGATTTTTTTTTCTTTTCTTGATTCCAGCAGCGGTGCGCGAGGGAGCAGAGTGAGTGCAACGGCTGCACAGACTTCCTGCTCTGCCCCCTCGTGCACCGTGTTATAGCTGATCACCTGGGAGGATAGCAGGGAAGCTGCTCTGTGCCACTGGGCTGCAACGGAACCCCCCCCCCCTTCCCTGCATTGATGTGTAACAGCAGGGAGGGGGGACATCGATAGGTGAACTTTTTTTTTTCTCTTTAAAAATAACCCAAAACCTGCTGTCTTGTGTATGTGTCTGCCTGGATGTTTTTGAGTTTATATATGTGTGTGACTGGATGTGTTTGTGTGTATATATGTGTCTGCCTGGATGTGTTTGTGTTTATATATGTGTGTGACTGGATGTGTTTGTGGGTATATATGTGTCTGACTGGATGTGTTTGTGTGTATATATGTGTCTGACTGGATGTGTTTGTGTTTATATATGTCTGTGACTGGATGTGTTTGTGTTTATATTTGTGTGTGACTGGATGTGTTTGTGTGTATATATATATATATATATATATATATATATATATGTGTCTGACTGGATGTGTTTGTGTGTATATATATGTGTCTGACTGGATGTGTTTGTGTGTACATGTGTGTGTGTGTGTGACTGGATGTGTTTGTGTGTGTATATATGTCTCTGACTGGATGTGTTTGTGTGTATATATGTGTCTGACTGGATGTGTTTGAGTGTATATTTGTGTCTGACTGGATGTGTTTGTGTGTATATATGTGTCTGACTGGATGTGTTTGTGTGTATATGTATGTGTCTGACTGGATGTGTTTGTGTGTACATGTGTGTGTGTGTGTGTGACTGGATGTGTTTGTGTGTGTATATATGTCTCTGACTGGATGTGTTTGTGTGTATATATGTGTCTGACTGGATGTGTTTGTGTGTATATTTGTGTCTGACTGGATGTGTTTGTGGGCATATATGTGTCTGACTGGATGTGTTTGTGTGTGTATATATGTGTCTGACTGGATGTGTTTGTGTGTGTATATATGTGTCTGACTGGATGTGTTTGTGTGTGTATATATGTGTCTGAATGAATGTGTTTGTGTGTATATACGTGACTGACTGGATGTGTGTGTGTATATGTATGTGACTGATTGGATGTGTGTGTGTATATGTATGTGACTGACTGGATATGTGTGTGTATATATATGTATATGTATGTGTATGTGTGTGTGTGTGTGTGTGTAGAAAAACAAGGTGTAACAGGTTTCGCACTCAGAAGTGGAGGGTGCACGGAGAGGACTTTCACCCTAGTCCTTCAAATCAGAATAAAGGATCCTTTATTCTGTATGTATATGTGACAGGCTATGTGTCTGTGTGTTACTGCGTGTGTTTGTGTTTATGTGCCGTTGTCTGGCTCCTAGATTTTTTAGCTGGCTCCTAAAACTCAGATCAAGCCCTGGTGTAAATGATGACAGTGACCAGTAGCCCTGTATAGTTTAGACTTGCTTTTCAGTGGAAAAGTATCAATGTTTTCCCCTATTAGGTGTGTATGGCTGTCACTGAGTAGTTGTAGTATGGTATATCTACATTGTAGATTACATTTAACAGAGGTCGTTGACTTTTGTATGATGCTGTTACACAGGGCTTGACAAATTTAATTAATTTTAGGAGCCAGCTAAAAAATGTAGGAGCCAGACAACGGCACATCACAAAATCATAAACGCACGGAGACAGTCGCATACACCCACCTCACATACACAGCCAGTTACATTCACACATACATACACACACGCCACATACAGAGCCAGTTACATACACACACGCCACATACACAGCCAGTTTCATTCACACACGCCACATACACAGCCAGTTCCATTCACACACGCCACATACACAGCCAGTTCCATTCACACACACCACATACATACAGCCAGTTACATTCACACATACATACACACACACACAGACCACATACACAGCCAGTTACATTCACTCATACATGCACACACACACACAGACCACATCCACAGCCAGTTACATTCACTCATACATACACACAGACCACATACACAGCCAGTTACATTCACACATATATACACACACACACACACACCACATACACAGTAGGGATCGACCGATATTGATTTTTTAGAGCCGATACCGATAACCTGTGAACTTTCAGGCCGATAGCCGATAACTTATACCGATATTTCGTGCATTTTAATTTTTTGGGAAAAAAAACAATTTCTACACAAATCTGCTGTTAAATGAACATGTTTATTGTTAACGTTTAGCTTTTTTTTGTACATCTTTTTCATTGCTAAATAAAAATAAATAATGCAGCAAAACAATGGTGATATGGTCAAATACAACAAATTGGACCACTTTTTTTTTTTTTTTTAAATAAATATCAGTCAAAAGGTAACAAGAACAACAATGTTCAATTGCACATAGTCCATACTTAGATTAAATCTTAGTAAAATGAGCAGCAATGACATAGGCAATTATATCAAAGGGACACTACAGTAAATATAAGCAAGGCATCAAAACAGCTTAATTAACCCCTTAGTGACAAGACATTTTCACCTTGACTTTCCCTTGGTGACAATGGCTGTTTTGACATTTCTAGGGTGTTTGTGTTTAGCTGTAATTTTTTGCTTTCTCACATACAGTACCCACACAAATTATATGTTGTTTTTATCGTCATAAGAAGGGCTTTCATTAGATACCATTATGTTCATCATATCTTATAATTTACTACAAAAAAAATCATAAAATATGATGAAAAATTTAAAAAAAACCACTTTTTCTAACTTTGACCTAAAATATAATTTACACAAATAAAATCATTAAAAAAGACCCCGGCTAAATAGTTTCTAAATGTTGTCCCGAGTTCAAAAATATGCATGTTTCCATATTTTTCGGTATTTTTTTGCGAGTTATGGGGCAAAAACCAAAAATAGTGTTTTTTGTTTTTTTCCTATATTGATCTTTTGACCCCAACCCGAACCCAAAATTTAACCCTAACACTAAATTTAACCCCAACTCTAATCCTTATTATATCCCTTAATATTTTTTAACTTTAATTTAATTTTAACCCTATCCCTTATGCTAAAAAATATTTAATTTTAACCCTATAGGCTAATATAGCTAAATAACCTATTTTTATTTAATTAAATATGTATTTTAATTATTTTCCATTGCAATGCTACTAAACTACCACTAGGGGTAGTCAAGTAGCATATTCAGAGCGACGGAAGTGAAGTTACTTTCACTTCCGAAGCTCAGACCGGCAGAGGACTTAGCCATATTGACGGAGCAGCATGCTCCATCAATATGGCTCCCCACGATCGCTCCGTGGGGCGATCGTGGGGGTCCCAAAATAGAAATATCGGTGCTGGCTATTGCCTCGATGTCGAGGCAATAGACCAGCACTGTTAAAGCGGTTTTCGCGATCGTTGATCGCGAAAACTGCTTCATTCAAATATTATCGGCATTATCGGTAAAGTTAGATGCCGATACCGATAATTTAGGAAACTGTGAATATCGGCCGATAATATCGGTTAATCCGATAATCGGTCGATCCCTAATACACAGCCAGTTACATACACATATACATACACACACACACACACACCACATACACAGCCAGTTACATACACACATACATACACAGCCAGTTACATACACATAATTTTTGAGGGTTTTTTAAAGAACAAAAATGTATTTCTTACGGTGTCCTCCCTCCTGCTGCTTACCTCATTGCAGGGGAGGGGGACATTTATGCTGGAGCCCGATCTTTTTTCGGTTCCTGCTAAGTGCCGTGTTGTCACGTGACACTCGGCCCTACAGCGTGTTGCGCGAGGGGGCGGAGCTTACAGTCTGTGTGATCCGCACAGACTTTCTCCCCTTGCGCTGCGCTGAAAGTAAAAGAAAAACGGATGGCAGCCGGCAAGGGCACCTTGTGAGAAACAGCACGGAGGCACCAGGTCTGATTTCCTGGTCGCCATGACGAGCTGGCGCCCCGGGTTTGTCAAGCCCTGCTTTAACACACTTTGCTGTTTCATATAAATGGGCTCATAACTAAAAATCACCAAACAATAATACAAGATGTAAATCCATGCATAGAAAATAATTAATTAGACGACTACGTACTGCTTTTTGACAGTGTAATAAATTACCTGTAAGGTAAAATCATTTGGCATTTTCCATTCAGAACTCTAGTATCATCCAGTTTTTCTAGTCACTGTGCCAAAAAAACTTATATGCCATTTTAAAACATAATGAGACCTTCTGATCGGAGAATCTGGCTCTGCCACAAGAAAACAAAATCAAAATCATTTTTTTTTCCATTTTTAAAATTGCAAAACATACCATTCCACCTGTATAGAGGCATAAAACAAGTACTGTTTTATTCAGGTTTGCATAGTTAAATTCCTAGTAATGACAGAGTCTGATTATTTATGCATAGAGTAATTTACTGATTACACTGCAGGATTTAAATGAATTAACCCCTTGCCGTCCGCCCTGCAGTTAAACGAGCAGTGTTTGTGATTTAAGATTGGTGAAATCACTAAAACGGTGATGCTTTAATGCCTTGAGGTCGAGGCATTAACCAACACTGAAATCTGGTGCCTAGGGCACCCGTGATCACTCCACGGAGCTATTCGCGGGATCCATACTGGAGAGCAGTATGCTTCTCCAATATGGCTGCTGCCCTATTGTGGTTAGAGCGTCGGAATAGAATAAATTAAGGGTTATCATAAGAGTTAGAGTACACACAGTTAGAGTTAGGGTTATATTTAGGGTTAGGGTTAAATTTAGGGTTTTGGTTGGGGCCAAAGGATCACTGTATGTGAACACCCCCACCCCCCCACCCCCCACACACACACACTATTTTTTGTTATTGCCCTATATCTCACAAAAAAAAACAGATAAACATGGAAAAAAGCATATATCTAGACTATATAGACAGGGACTTTTTTAAGGATTGTATGTGTGTAAATTAATTTTTATACAAAAAGGGGGGTGGGAGCACAGACTCACCTAGAATGGACAGCACTACAATAGCCTGTCCTATAGGATGGTACCTACTTGGGAGGACATCACCGTTTTTTAGCGTGCTTACACCATTACAGAGGAAACCACTCCATTAGCATATCAGACTAATCCCGCCCATAAGGGCAGACCAGATCCGAAATGCATGGTTAGTCTCCTCTGCACAAGGAACACAGCAAAACACAGATGTACGTTTCGGGCTACATTGGCCTCGTCAGTGTGGTATGGCTGATGATCCTCTAGGTGCAGCAAGCCAGGGACCCATGGCCTTATGGGCATAAACTGACTTATGCTGACAAAAAGGGGAATGGGAGGCACCATCCTATAGGGCAGGCTATTGTAGTGCTGTCCGTTCTCGGTGAGTTTGTGCTCCCACCACCCTTTTCTCACCATAAATAATTTTTTAGGTCAAAGTTAGTGTTTTGTTTTAATTTTTTTTATTATATTTTATGATTATTTTGTAGTAAATTAAAAGATATGTTGAATATAGTGGTATCACCATAAAAACCTTCTTATGGTGATAAACCCAATATATAATTTGTGTGGGTACAGTATGTGAGAAAGAAGAAAACTACACCTAAACACAAACACCCCAGAAATGTCAAAACAGCTCATGTCACCAAGTGAAAGACAAGGTCAAAAGGTCATGTGACTAAGGGGTTAAACATTTGCTACAAAAAAAGTATGCATATGGTGTTGCATGCTGTTTTAAGTCACTCTGTGACTTAAGCACTGTTTGTACAGTGAATGCAAATATGAATAAAAATTATTTGTACATTGTGCATGCACTGTGTATGCAAGCACAATATATAATCATTTTTGATCATTTATTATTGTCTACATTCAGAGTGCAAAACATATTAATATAACAAAGACCCTTTAATGCATGCTCAAGTTTGCATAGTTTTTGCAAATTAAAAATAATTACATGCTCTCCCCCAGCTGTACAAGCAGAACTGCAGATGCCCAGCACTTTCCTCACTAAAATTGTCGGGGTACACTCTGGGTATGTGTGATGGTAACATTCTAAATATTCGCTCCACAAATGCACTGAACACTCAGCAGTCTGCCCATGCACATTAGGCATCCCTCTGAATAGCTCCCACATGTTGGTGACATTCATTTTGATCTGCAGAGGAGTAGATCCAATGAGACAAAGACTACAAATAAGTAGTTTTTTAATATGTGATTATTGATGTGCATGTATTACTTCTTTTTTTGAGTGGTTCCTTAGGAAGTAAAGATATTAATACATTTAACCTATTAAGGTAAATATATTACGTTTCAAACATTGCCACTGTTAAAATTGACTTAATTGCCCTGATGTAAAGCACTGGGTTAAATTGAAATAATTTGTATTTTATTTATAAAATAAGCATTAGCAGACTTTTTTCTGGTCTTTTAAAAGCCACTAAAGTTTAAAAATAACATTTGCTTCTTTCTAATTGTATGCTCTACTCTGGTGGAAAGTGGCATGCATTCAAGATGAGCATGCTGTGTCTCCCCAGCTCCTGTACTGCTGCTCTGCTGAGTGCTCATGCAAATGTTCTTAGCACGCAACTCACCGAAAATTAGGTGTGGCTGTAGGTTTTTTGCATCTACAGTGACGCACTGCTAAAGCAGTGAGAGGCCTACGTTTTAAGAATAAATTGATCTGTTTCAACTGCCATTTATTAGGTCATTACCTACATTTTTTGTCATTATATTCAATAGTAAATGTCGCATTTCAGGTGCAGACTACATTAATGAAATCTATATTAGCTGTTGTGTCCTAGGTTATCAGTCCCTATACTTACTTCCATGCATATTACATTTATTTATTTATTTACAGTTTTTGTCCTTTAGTTTATACAAAACTTGATGCAAATATCCAGTATTGCAATTTTTTACTTCAGCCCAAAATATCTGACCCTCCAGATAAAAACTGTACAGATTGAAAATCTGCCTGGGAGTCAATCAGAGGTATCCCGTATACATACATGATGATGCTAAATGCGCATCTCTGACATCACACATATGTCTTGTCCCTCCAATCTCAGCTATAAAAAAAAGTTACCAGCAGTTACCAGCAAATCTTACATACAGTAGGACCTTGGTCATCTGCACTGATTCTCTTAGAACATAAATGATTCCCTGAATGTGCAATAAACTTGTACAGACAATTTTTTTAGATTGATGGCTAAAGTGTCCCTTTCTTGAGTCTTCATTTTATCACCCCTTTGGCTTCTGATTTAGAATTATTTTTCTCTTTGTAAATTTATAAGTATAAGTTTATTTGAATAACGTAAACAGTACCTTCTAGGCTAACATGACAGCTGTTTTTTGTGTTTTTTTAAATCAGCTGGTAAATATAAACACGCATCTAAATTGGCAAAGCAGCTGTTTAGACCAAAAGAGCACAGACAAAATTACAAAGTCTGCACTCTACACCAATGAGTGAACTCTGACATATCCGTTCTAAATTTGGGAGAGGTTAAAAACCCATGAACGTAGAATAACAGGTGCAAGTGCTAGATGCCTGCCAATAAACAGACAATGTAGTTTTGTCTCCAAAATAGCTACACTTATTTTTTTATGCTTGTGGATTAGTAAAAAAGGTTAAACTTTGATATTTCTTAAAAACATCAGAAAAAAATAAAGAGTTTTAAAGTTTGTATGTCTTATAGATTATAACATTTGTTATATATCATTGTAATATGGTATATTCATACAAAATACTATGCTAGTATGCTACTCAGTCTACCAACTACTACAGATGAGTATATATAAAATAGCTTTTATTCAATAACTCAAAACAATTCTGGAAAAAAAAATGTAGTGTCTAACTCAAAAACCTTAATAATAAAAACAAAACATCAGCCTGCAATTGTACAAAAAAAGTCAAAACACATGTTGTTCCTCAACTGTCCCCCCAAAATTAACAAATGGTCGGTCCACAAAATGTATCCACAGGAAAAGTCTATAGAACTCTGTGTAGCAAATTGGAAAGAGGCCAACAAATGGAGACAATGGAGTAAATGCTGCTTCGGACAATATGTGGAATTTAACAACGTACAGTCAGTGCTGAGAAACAGTAAAAGTACAATCCATTTAGTAAAAGATCAGACTAATGCCCTTACATTGTATAACTCCAAATCTTAAATACATAAAGCAGGAGCTGTTAAACTGTGGAAATCCAATAATGTGAATCAACATCCATTTACGAATCAGACATTTGTGTCACATAAAAAAGGGGAAAAAAATGAGACTCCTGGGAGCTATCCACAGCATGTGTAAATACACTGCAAACCAGCAATCATAGAAATCTGATTTGCGCTGTACTGAGGTATTTGCTATATCCCAACAATACTTAAAATGCTAAGCTTTCCTGAATTTGCTGCATATCCTCCCAAAGCTAGATAAACAAACTCTGGATCCAACAAATCACCAATTCGCCCCAAAAATGGCTATCTAGACTCCCAGAGTTTTGAATTCTGGTTGCTTCCCAACTACTCTAATGCTGGGGGTAGTCAGTAACTCAAATGTTAGCAAAATTAGCTGATACATTTCCAGACAAATCACATACATACAGTGAAAAAAAATATACAACTAATAAATGGGGTCCCCAAGTGACACCAGGAAAAACAGAGCAGCAAGGCAGCAAGCCAGTGCCCATGGGGATTAGAGGTATAAAAAAATTGTGCACAGCTTTCTAAAACTCCCTCACAACTGGGTAGAGGAGCCTGTAGGGATTGGGAAAGTGTCTTGGGGAAGGTGGAAGTGACTATCGTTCCTATCATGTCCAGTTAGAGAAACAACAGTCACAAATAAAAACATAATAATCCAGCAGGAAAAAAATATAGAGTGTCCAAGATGTATTGCCAACTCTTACTTTGTAAGCTACATGCGATTTTATCTTCCAACATGCAGACTCCAGACTTATATTTGAAAATTCAGTGTATTCCATTCCCGACTGTCACTTGCTGCTTTTTTTCTATATAATCAGGGGATTCTAACACGGTCCTGTCTAGCGATTACATGTGAAAACAAGGGTCTTTCTCTGCGCTAGCAGTTGGTACCTGTCAGATGGTGTCAATGAGTGCCTCAGCCATGACAGCTTTGACTCAGCTGAGAGGAAGAGCGGAGTATAAACCAGGTATATCTAAAGATATATTCTGAGTTTACATAGGAGAAGTGAAACTAAGCTAAAAAATATATATATCTTTAAAGCTTTATTAAAAAAGGCATTTTTATGATGTCCAAGTCCTGACAGGTGACAACCCTTATACAATCAACCATGTTACTTACTACAATTACACAGAAAATAAACTAGCAATGCTTAAAATGTTGACTAAATACCTTGCGCTTTAGCTGTATATCTCTCAAAAATATACAATACACACTAATCCAAAGTGGGATAACCAGTCCTGTTATTAGTACAAAAATAATAAAAAGTAAGGATGCATTCATAAGTGCCTTACAATTGCAGTGAAAGTCTCAGCTGAAGGTATTTTGGCTGCAAGTTTGAGCTGGTTGCCACAAATGCATGAAATGTGATTGTGACAATAATGGACAACCAGAGCCAGACATTCGAGGCTTGCATATCATGATGTGAATAGAGGAATAGTGGTATAATAAGGATTGAGTCTCTATATTCTTCAATGGCTATTTTCCTCTGCACCTTGACTTGGGCAGAACTCCATAACTAAGCATGAACCTCCTGAATTCAACAGCTAAGGCCAGCTTTGGGTCAACAAACTCATTAATGTAATATGTACATTTCTAACCAGCATGTGGCTGACTGAGAATCATGGGGAATCTTTTCAGGCTACTAGCAAGCAAATGATGACAAATGATTGAGAAACTGTGACAGAGAGTAACGGTTGCTTGTAATAAAACAGTGATTAAGATATTTTGTCTTAGAGAGGGCGTTTAAGTTTTTCAGCTCCCTACATCACACACACTCTGATTACCTAATGTAGTTTGTTCTCCGTGTTAAAAAACCTTATATTTCACCTGTGCTTTTGAGTTTAATACATTTGTGTATTTTCTCCTTCTTCTGTCTACACTAGTGCTGTATAGCAGGGCTCGACAAACCCAGGGCGCCAGGGCGACCTGGAAATTAAGCCTGGTGCCCGGGTGCCGGTACCCTCATGTTCCCCTTGCCGCTGCCATTCGTTTCTTTTGTTTCTTTTTTGCAGCACGAGGGGGGAAGTCTGTGCGGATTGCACAGACAGCAAGCTCTGACTCCTCACTTGACAACCCAGCACTCAACCGAAAGAGTAATGAGGATCGGCTGCAGCACGAATGTTCCCCCTGTGAGGTAAGGAAGCAGGGAGGGGGGAACATTTGTGCTGCAGTCGATCTTCATTGCTCTTTCGGCTGAGTGCTGGGTTGTCAAGAGACGACACCCAGCACTCAGAAGTTAAGAAAGGGAAAAAAATAACAAACCTGTGTATGTATGTGTGAGGTGTATATGTGTATGTGTGAGGTATATATGTGTATGTGTGAGGTGTATATGTGTACGGTGTGTGTGTGTATATGTGAAGTGGGGGGGTGTATATGTGAAGGGGGTGTATATATGTGAAGTGGAAGGGTGTGTGTGTGTGTGTACATGTGAAATGGGGGGGTTGTGTGTGTGTGTATATGTAAAGTGGGTTGGTGTGTGTGTGTATATGTGAAGTGGGTTGGTGTGTGTGTGTTGTATATGTGAAGTGGGTTGTTGTGTGTGTTTATGAATTGCGTGTATGTTTTTTCTGGCTCCTAAAATTTTTTGCTGGCTCCTAGAATCAAATTAAATTTGTCAAGCCCTGCTGTATAGGCATTTGTAATATCCAGTGGCTGACTTTTGCATTCTTTATAAGTTTATGTCTGCTTCTGCACACAAGGTACAGTGCTCTTATCAGATGCCAGGTGACTGACAGTTTTGCTCGAAGCACCACAAAATAATACTAGTACTTGTGGAATTTCAGAATGACTAAGGCTGTGATTATACAAGCAAATGCTTGGGAGCTGATCACCAAAGAGGTCACTGACACAGCAAAGCCCATTTGCAATGACATAAAGAGCTTAGCTATGCAGTAGAGCTGTTACCTGGGAAACATGTCCTATATGTGTATAAAAAAAAAAAGCACATGGGTACACAAGCATGTCTTCAGTAAGGTTTATATCTTAGAACAAAACAGGTCATACGGCATTTACCTCATCATAGTTTTATGGATATTGAGGGGGTATGTATAAAAACTGAAAATGCAGAAATAATGCTAATGCAGACCATGTGCACCAGTCCTGTTATTCCAGGTTGTGCTGTAGCAATCTATGTATAAAAAAAGTGGTGTGGTGCATCAAAAAAGTATAGCTGTTTGAATTTACAAAAAGGGGACATTACGTTTACACACACTTAATAATGGCCCCTTCTCATCAACAGTTTTCATAGCAGTACTTTTAAACATACTCCCTTGTGTAAATAATTATATGATAACAATACAATAGAATAATAATAAAATCAAACATTCAATTTAAATTAAAAACACATGCTGAAAACCATTCAAGTCATTCAACTGTCGAATTTCTATGATTATTTTAAAGGACTATTACATTTTGCTGCATCAAAGCTTCCTTCTCTAACTATTTTTGTGCAGAAGAATGAGATAACCTTGGACTAAGCATTTGTTGTCACATTTTCATTGAGAAACTGGTAACTGCCTCCCTATGCTTTGGAGGGACAGGACGGTTGTGTAAGGTCACTATTGGCTCAAATGTGTTGCTTATGCTTAAGATGCCTTAGTAAAGGGTTTGACACATTTCTGTAGAAGTTAGTAGCCAGCCAAACCATTTCAGGACCCAGCCTCATTATTTTTAGTAGCCAAGAAAATGGAACTTCCAGTGTTCAACAGAAAACAATCAAAAAAGTTAGGAGTAAGCAGTAGGGATTGCAGAACCCATGTCTCCCTAGGATATAAACATTCTTACATTATTCCTTGTTTAGATTTATGCAAGTTAAACTCGTGAGAGAAAATGTAAATTACATAATTTGGAAATGATTAGGAGTGGTGAGAACAAATTATGTCGTTGAGGGTCTATAAGTAACTTGAATTAAGTAAAATAGATAATTGATGTGATAACATTTGTGATATTCACCCAGTAGGTGGCTTCATGGTGCTCTCCATGGATCCTTCTTCTTAAAATATGTTTGTAAAATTCCCAGTTTTATATCCAGAGCAAAAAGTCACCATATTAATTATTTCTTCACAACCAGTTTGTTCTGTTTCCAAAGGTAAATACACATCCCATGAGCTCTGAAAGACAATAGGTATATGGATTGAACCCAACTTTGTGAATTTAATTAGATTTAGTATCACTCTGCAAACAGTGGGGAAGAAACCTTCTTTAGCTGTATAAATGTAATATATATTTTGTAATACTAAATAACATTATACAGAACCATGAAAAAAAATAACAGATCTGTTGTGTCTGATATTACCTTTCAGAAACAGAAAACGGAGTAAAAACAAAAGTATGTAGTAACTAACGGACTCACATGTTGTATCACAACAGGCTAACCAGGCTAGCTGTAATGTAAATGAACTATGATGGACTGTAATGTAAGGAATGTGTATTGCATTGTACAAATATATGCATATCTGTCTATTCATTTGCATTCATTATTTTTAATGTAACTTTCATAACTCATGTTTGTAACTTATGAACGTACTAATGTATTTACACCTCAGGAACATTGCACGCATTCACTCGTTTCTCATACATCCATACATTACTTCCCTGCACGACCTCTGCGCTCCTCAATAGAACTAAAGCTCTCCTCCAACCTCATCACCTCTTCACACTCGCGCCTGACAAAGATTTTGTCAGAGGTGTCCCCTCTCTCTGGAATTCACCTTCCTTTTAAAATGTTTACAAATCCCTCAAAACTCATCTATTTAAAGAAGCTTAACACCAATTCCACTAGAATGCTGGTTAATTTACCCTTAGCTAAATCCCACCTAGCTCTCAATCAGTTAGTATCAGGTAGCTTACAACTATAACACACACAATTAATCTTTGGCAAAACCCACCTAGCGCCAGTCATCCACATTACTGTCTCTACAACTACCTTCCCTCTGACAGCTTCACTCCCTTATGTGTTTCATGTACCCCATTCCCTCTAGATTGTAAGCTTGCAAGCAGGGCTCTCTACCTCACCTACCAGTCTAGTTTGTCTAACTTAGTATGTACTTCCCTTCAATGCGCTGTACCTAGTGCTACATAAATTGTTGGCGCTATATAAATAAATGTTAATGCAATTAATTATATAATATACATATACTGGTATATTTTACCTGTATGTACTCTACTCTATAGGTTAGCCTGCACCCAGCCAGCAGGCCAGTAAAAATTTAGCTTGAGGCTAATGTTAAGTCTATGGACGTAATAACATGGCTGGTATTTATCTGAGGAAAAGGTGGCAACCCTAGTAAAGTATAGACAGATGTTTTTGGTGTGTCTACACTATATTATATATGGAGCATATATAAATTTTAACATAACATTTTATGTTACTGTAAATAAGTCTCTTTAAATACTAAATATATTGAACTGTGTGCATAAGTTATGCATGTAAAGCAGGAGTTGACTGTAGAATTCAGAACCTAGTCTGACAGTCACAAGAAGTGCAGACACATATATCTATATAAAGTACTCAAAAGAGTTAGGTGCCAGCACAAATATTTGTAGGAGCCATGAAGCTCCAAGGATTTGTTGAGCCATGATGTTTTGTGCATATGAATGTCTGTGTGTAATAGGCTACATAAAATGTATGTATGCATAGAAAATATGACTTGAATGTATGTAAAATATGAACACATCTGTATACCTTTTATATAAATGATACATGCATAAATTAGCTTAAATTATCAGCATGCAACATCTGCATGTACCAACAAAGCAGCACATATGTTGAAAAAAAGGCAAACGAATCTGAGAAAGTGGACAACTCGGTTTGTTTGTTATTCTACGGTGAGAATTAATGAATGCGCATCTAATATGCTATCCTTTCATAAACACTCAACTTTCAGGAGAGCTTCTAATTCTAACCCCCAGCCCCAAGCTAAACGGTATTATATAACCTTGGGCTTCAACCTAAATGCCAGTAAGTATCCCAATGAAAACAAGACCTCTTGGCCTCCTCAAAGATAGCATACATAAACATTTAAAGAGCTAAATTATAAGAAGGAACAATTCTCTGTAAAGTGCCATTGGATTCAGTACCTTCCCCCAAACATATTTTGGTCACTTTTTTCAGTGCTAGAAAACTTCACCTCAGACTCAAGCAAGAGAGGCAGCAGCTTCAACCACCCAGTAACCCTGTCCTAGAGACAACATAAGCACATGGTAACAGGACACCTTGCATAAAAACAGTGGGACAAGTCGCGATACAATCTTATACACGGTTAATAATAAAGACCTGCTCAAAGCATATCTTTCATATCCCGCCTACCCCAAATTCACTGATACGTGTAACTGCTGTTACTACTTGAATCCCCCACATACCTCCAGGAGTGACAGCACTGCTATGTCTTACATGTTATTAGTGATCCTGCAAAGTTAGTAGGAATCCCGTCAGCTGTCAACTGCCATGGAATATATTCTGGTTGATGTTAATCAGGTCGGTTTACCTCACCTTCTTTGTAATACTGTCTCCCTGTTATCTCAAGGGACTCTGTGTTCTACACTCCGCCTCTTGGCAGCAGCTGCCAGCACTGTGTAAGAGCAGCTTACTTTCCCAAGCCCTCCCCTACAGCTCGATTGCTGCCTGTTCTGTTCCTCTTGTCATCCATTAGCAAACCTGTCAGTGGAGGAATATGTGGGCAGGGACGTCGTGTGCCGAAATGTAGATTAATATTAACCTTGCAGCACAATAGAGTACATTATTAACTCCCTGTGCTGTAAATGAATTATCAATTTATAAAATTACAGGTACATCATTTAAAGTATAGTCACAAACCAAGCAAAAACAAATAATGAATTAAAACGTTTACTGTAAAATATTCATCCATTTATTCTTAAAAGTATATCTTGTCTTGATCATAGTGTATTATTCATGAAAGCGAGAATTGCAGTCAATTGAGAAGGCAATTTTAAACTTAAGGCCAAAGTCAGTCAGTTTATTTGGAGAATGTTTCTAACTGTGCAACTTTAGCATTAAAAGGACTGTATTGCCTAAAAATAGTTTTTACTGTGAAAGAAGAGAATAGAAAATGATTGTAAACAGTGGCGTACAGGCTTTTCGTCACAGCCACCGGAAATGACTCTGGGGCTGTATTTCCTGCACGCACATTTTGGAGGAGACGGCCGACGAGCAGCATCCAGGTAAGTAGAGGGGTGGGGCAACATAACTGGCATATGGACAAAATAACACTGGAAAATGATGGGCAAAATAATACTGGCAAATGATGGGCAAAATAACACTGACAAATGGGCAAAATAACTGGCAAATGGGTAAAATATGATTAGCAAATGGACAAAATAACACAGGCATATAATGGGCAAAATAACTGGCAAATGGGTAAAATATGATTAGCAAATGGGTAAAATAACTGGCAAATGGGAAAAATACCACTAGCAAAATAATACTGGCAAATGATGGGCCAAAATAACACTGACAAATGGGCAAAATAACTGGCAAATGGGTAAAATATGATTAGCAAATGGGTAAAATAACTGGCAAATGGGAAAAATACCACTAGCAAAATAATACTGGCAAATGATGGGCCAAAATAACACTGGCAAATGAATGGTGAAATTACACTGGCAAATGATGGGCAGGGCCGGTGCAAGGATTTTCATCTACACAGGCGAAGGTGCATTTAGGTGCCCCCCTGCTCTGATCCGCCACGCCTCCCACACCATTAAGCCTCCTTAAATTATATATATATATATATATATATATATATATATATATATATATATATATAAATAATGTATAGTGTAGAAAAAAAAATCTAAATATTCAACTCGCATGCTCTAAATGTGTCACACATTGAAACCCTTAAACACAAAGACACCCTTGCAGTCACACACACAGACACCCTTACCACTTACACACACACAGTTACACCAATTCACACATAACCTGAGACACACTATTTTGCCACTCAATATGCCAGTATTTAGAGCAGGGGTCCTCAAACTTTTTAAACAGGGGGCCAGTTCACTGTCCCTCAGACCGTTGGAGGGCCGGACTATAGTAAAAACAAAAACTATGAACAAATTCCTATGCACACTGCATATATCTTATTTTGATGTGAAGAAACAAAATGGGAACAAATACAATATTTAAAATGAAGTAAAGTTAAATCAACAAACTTACCAGTATTTCAATGGGAATATTATGCCAGTCAGAGCCCAGTAATATTATGCCAGTCAGATGCCCAGGAACATTATGCCATTCAGATGCCCAGGAATATTATGCCAGTTAGATGCCCAGGAATATTATGCCAGTTAGATGCCCAGGAATATTATGCCAGTCATAGCCCTGGAATATTATGCCAGTCAGATGCCCAGGAATATTGTGCCAGTTAGATGCCCAGGAATATTATGCCATTCAGATGCCCAGGAATATTATGCCAGTCAGATGCCCAGGAATATTATGCCATTCAGATGCCCAGGAATATTATGCCACTCAGAGCCCAGAAATATTATGCCAGTCAGATGCCCAGGAATATTATGCCAGTTAGATGCCCAGGAATATTATGCCAGTTAGATGCCCAGGAATATTATGCCAGTCATAGCCCAGGAATATTATGCCAGTCAGATGCCCAGGAATATTGTGCCAGTTAGATGCCCAGGAATATTATGCCATTCAGATGCCCAGGAATATTATGCCAGTCAGATGCCCAGGAATATTATGCCATTCAGATGCCCAGGAATATTATGCCACTCAGAGCCCAGGAATATTATGCCAGTCAGATGCCCAGGAATACTATGCCAGTTAGATGCCCAGGAATATTATGCCAGTTAGATGCCCAGGAATATTATGCCAGTCATAGCCCAGGAATATTATGCCAGTCAGATGCCCAGGAATATTGTGCCAGTTAGATGCCCAGGAATATTATGTCATTCAGATGCCCAGGAACATTATGCCAGTTAGATGCCCAGGAATATTATGCCATTCAGATACCCAGGAATATTATGCCAGTCAGATGCCCAGGAATATTATGCCATTCAGATGCCCAGGAATATTATGCCACTCAGAGCCCAGGAATATTATGCCACTCAGATGCCCAGGAATATTATGCCAGTCAGATGCCCAGGAATATTATGCCATTCAGATGCCCAGGAATATTATGCCACTCAGAGCCCAGGAATATTATGCCAGTCAGATGCCCAGGAATATTATGCCAGTCAGATGCCCAGGAATATTATGCCAGTCAGATGCCCAGGAATATTATGCCATTCATATGCCCAGGAATATTATGCCAGTCAGATGCTCGTTATACCTCCCTCCTCAACACACTTTATTGAATGCGCACGGCCTGAGGGGAGCGCACAGAGCTTCCCTCTCAGCCACGGATCTGAACAGCGGCATGGAGGTAAGTACTGGGGTCTGGGGGAGCGGGCGATTTTCCCGCCCCCCCATTGGTGCGCCCTAAGACAGCCGCCTGTGCTGCCTTACGGTAGCGCCGGCCCTGATGATGGGCAAAATAACACTGGCAAATGATGGGCAAAATAATACTGGCAAATTAATGGTAAAATAATATTGGCATATTAATGGCAAAATAAACCACAGAGGAGACTGCCAGGTGAGTACTGTGGGAGGAGGGTGGTGGTGTATTAATGGAAAAATTGTCTGTGGCATGTTAATGGGTAAATTGTCTGTGGCATAGTAATAGGCAGGCTAATAGTGGCATATTAATGGGTAATTGGCTGTGGCATATTTATGTGCAGGCTAATAGTGGCATATTTATGGCAGGCTAATAGTGGCATATTAATGGGAAAATCGGCTGTGGCACATTGGCAATCTGGCTATGGCATATTAATTAGCAGGCTAATTGTGGCATATTGATGGGGAAAATAACACTGGCAAATGATGGGCAAAATAATACTGGCAAATGAATGGTAAAATAATACTGGCATATTAATGGCAAAATAAAACACGGAGGAGACTGCCAGGTGAGTACTGGTAGAGGGGGAAGGAGGGTGGTGGTTTATTAATGGACAAATTGTCTGTGGCATATTAATGGGCAAATTGTCTGTGGAATATTAATAGGCAGGCTAATAGTGGCATATTCATGGGTAATTGGCTGTGGCATATTTATGGGCAGGCTAATAGTGGCATATTTATGGGAAAATTGGCTGTGGCATATTGGCAAGCTGGCTATGGCATATTAATGGGCAGGCTAAAAGTGGCATACTAATGTGGAAAATGGCTGGGGCATATTAATTTTTACAACATATAATCCTAATAATTTTAAACATTTTTAATAATTTTGAAATATTTTTAAAAGCACCTAGCTTAGATGAAAAAATATTGGAGATTTAGTCACAATATATGGGCATATTTTGCTTAGCCCACCACTACGCCAAAGAACTCCAAACTTGGTGAGTCCTATCTCTAGCTACTTACTTGGAATGAATCTCTCTGACAATCTGTCTTGAACTAGAATTTACACAAATCTCACTGGACACCATACACAGAGCACCTGTGAGTGGGTGGAGTGCACGCCCAAAAGCTGGTCAGGCTTCATAAATATGCAAAAACAATGGTTTGGACAGCACCCCAGAACCGGCATATGTTGCACAGAGCATCACTAAGGCGACCACAACTTTTACAATAAAGGCAATAAATGCAGTGTGCACCCATACAACATATAATCTTAATAATTTTAACATTTTTTAATAATTTGTTTATATTTTTAAAAGCACCTAGCTTAGATGAAAAAATATTGGAGATTTAGTCACAATAAATCACAATTTGTCCCTATTTTTCCTCATACATTTTTGTGCATAGGTATAGATAAAAATCACTGATTATTGTAGGTGAGGAAACACCATCTAGATCAGCGGTTCTCAACCCTCATGACCCCTTTGGTTCGCCTTTCACAGGGGTTGCCTATTGTATATATATTTATAAAACACATATTTCCAAAGGTCTTAGGAACTGATACACCGATTCTTTATCCATCCAAGCCTGCCATGAGGGGGAGACAGGCTATACTGGCGTCCTGGGCCCAGCGTCACGTCAGAAAAAAAAAAAAAAAACCTCTGTTAAGCCGGTCCGCGGCTGTGAGGGAAGAGTTATGCGCTTCCCTCCAGCCGCGCGGCTTCAATAAAGTTTGTTATAAAATCTTTTTTTTTTTTAACAAACTTTATTGAAGCCGAGCGGCTGGAGGGGAGCACAGAAATCTTCCCTCACAGCCGCGGACAGGCTAAACAGCAGAGCACCGGGAGACAGAGCAGCAAGGATGTAAGTACTGGGGAAGTGTTGCACACAACGAGCATAACGCTGGCATATTAAGGGGCAAAATAATGGCATTTTAGATGGCAAAAGAATGGCATACTGAGGGGCAAAATACTGGCATATTAAATGGCAAAATACTGGCATATTGAGTGGCTAAACACTGGCATATTGAGTGGCAAAAGAATGGCATATTGAGGGGCAAAATACTGGCATATTAAATGTCAAAAGGATGGCATATTGAGGGGCAAAATATTGGTATAATAAACGGAAAAAGAATGATATTTCCGGGGGAGGGGGAGTAGGGGGCCCAGAAAATTTGTTCAGCAAGGGGCCCTGAGATCATGGTGCAGCCCTGGTTGCACCTGAGCTGCGCCGGCATGGCTATATATAAACATGGCTGCAGAGCCAATGTGCTGCTCTTAGGCAGTTTGACAATGTGAATGGTTAGTAACGGTGTGTGATATGCGAGTAGTACAGGTATTTGGTTGCATTACAGCAGACTGTTAAGTGCATAACAACCAGTCAGTGATCTGAGGCGTGTATGACAATATACACTGCACCCTTTCTCACACTGTGAAGCACACACATCAATAAGCACCGCTCACCTATTGAAATGCACTCTGACCATTTACTAAAATAATGTTCCGCGAGTGACTGATTATATCAGGTTTTGTCCGGAATGCAAGTGAACCAAGCTACGTCTGCAACTCCGTCTGTCAAGCATGGAAGTCCAGGGGCTTCATCTTTACTTAGCAAAAGCTGCCTAGAAATTGGCAGCACTGTTACATCACAGTTACATCCATTCAATGGATGTCAGTCTTGTTCCTGCGTCCCAACCAGCTATGCTCCCTACATCCATTAGTACCATGTTGTTGCCTGGGGCCAGTCACACCACATCCATAGCGGCGGTGGGACCTAGGATGACAGCACCACACCAAGTAGCACCTCCCAAAGCACCATTAACTACCATACAATTACCGACCAACTTCCAAATACCTCCGGGTAGGCAAAGGGTACAGTTGGGGAGGTAGGTGACACACTTTAAAACTAGAGGATTATTTTTAAGCTTGTACTATTTCATTAAATTATAAAGACAAATTTTAATGTATTTGTAATTAGAAATAAATATTTCACAATATATAATTACATATTGTTTTTGTGATTAATCACTATGCTTTAATTATGTCCAATTTGTAACAATGAAAATACATCCTGCATATCAGATATTTACATTACGATTCATAGCAGTGGATGACAGTTCATTACAGTTATGAAGTAGCAACAAAAATAATTTTATGGTTGGGTGTCACCACAACATGAGGAACTGTATTAAAGGGTCGCGGCATTAGGAAGGTTGAGAACCACTGATCTAGATGCTCTCACAAAGTGACACTAAGTGTATACATGAACTAAAAAGTGGGTAAAAATGGTCTTACACTGATTTACATATAATAATTTTTTATGAAAAATAAGCCATGTTCCTTTTCTGCATCTTTCGTCTCTTTTTTTTTTTTTGTCACTTAATAACTTCTGTTTTTACATTTCTGCTTGTATTTTGTTTATGTTTTTAAGTTCATATCTGATTTTATCTTGTTTTATGTACTTTCTTAAATATGTTTTACATTTTTATTGTGTATGTCATGTATATTTTATTTTGAATTTGAACTTACAGGGAACCATCCCTCTGCCCGTGCTCTTCTTTTTACACGCTCATTTAGCTTGGCTCACAATCATTCACTATGGCTTTAGGCATCCATGGAGGAGGGGGGGGGGGGGGGTGATCGAAAACTGTTCCCCACTGATACAGAGGTCTTTTTGTATACCATTTTTTTTATGCAATTTATGTTACATGTAACTATGCTGCAACCATGTATGACAATTTGAAGCACTATAATGGACTTTCTCTTGGATCATACAAGTTGAGTTGTCCTGCGGCCATAACGGTACACCATTTGGATAATATCTATAATTAAAAGGTGGACATTGAGATTCCCTGTTGGTTTATGATGATGGGGGGAACATATTTGTATGTGGACATTTTTATATTGACATTTTTTAATGGTGTATTTACTGAATTGTTTTCATGGCGATCTGCAATTTGAGTCTGGGAGGAATCAGCTTGCATGACTAAAGCAGTAAGCAACATCAAAGAGGCGTTCTGGTCACATGATTGGAACCAGATATATAAACGATTTTCTATATGATCTTTTTCCCTAAAGAAGCAGCAACTAGGTCCAGTGAAACACACAGTTTTTGTATTTGTGTTCCAATGCCCTGGGACTTTATCCTTGTTACTCCATTGATTGATATGCACTACTTTTTGGGTAATGTGTGCAATAAATTCCTGTAAGTGTTTTCAGTGTGTTGTGGTTCATGGTTTTGGATGAATTAATATGGCGCGAAGGGTTTCAATAATAACTGCTGTGTTAAACTTAAATTTACAACGATGTCCTGAGGGCGGGGCTCGGGGGGGGGGGAAGAATAAGGTTATCTGAATTCACCTATGAAAATTAAACTGGTCACCATTAATGCTAAGGGCTTGAATTCCCCCCAGAAATGTGCTTATTTGTATGACATGCTAATTAAAGATAATATACAGGTGGGGTTTATTCAGGAAACACACTGGGACCAAAAGGGACATCAAATGTTGAAGTACCGGACATTTCCTGACATTTATACCTCTGGCCTCACCCAAACCAAGAAAAGAGGGGTAGCCATCCTGATCTCAAGCTCTATCAAATTTGAATATATATATCACGAATCGGATCCCACCGGTAGATCTCTCATTCTGGTCTGTAAATTAAATAACTCCTTTTATAAATTGGCAAATATCTATGCCCCTTAATGAGTCCCCAGTTGGTTTCATGAAAAACTTTGGGAAAAGACTAGACATAAAATCAAGAGCTATGGTAATAATAGCTGGAGATATGAACTGTGTACCTGACCCACCTATGGACAAAAGTCTAACTAAGGGTAAAAATCGAGATCCTAATCAAGATCTTGGCAAAACAAAACAAACTGAATGGCTACATAGCAACGACCTATACGATGCTTGGCGCCTACACCACCCAAAAGAAAGAGATTTTTCTTATTACTCATGACCACATATGTCATATTCTAGAATAGATGCATTTTACGTAAAGGGTCCATCTCTGGGGAGATTCCGATCTTCAAACATAGGAGACATCACATGGTCAGACCATGCCCCAGTATTTTTAGAGATCGATGACTCCACTGTTCAGCCCTCGTTACACAGTTGGAGGATAAATTAATTTAACCTGGGATCGGAGGATCAAAGGAAAGAGCTCCAATCCCAGGTTAAACAATTTCTAGAGATTAATGATAACAACATAGTCTCTCCGATCACTCTGTGGTCATACTGAAATGTGTGGTAAGAGGTTATCTGATTAGCTCAGATTCTCACCTAAAGAAACAGAGAGGTAAAACCCTAGCGGAGTTGCATATAGAATTAGCTCAAAAGACGACCCTCAATAAGATTGCACCTACCCAGGTATTGGCTCAACAAGCTGCATCCATTCAGCAGGAAATTAGAGAAAAATGTGACCTAAAATATAGCAGGGCAGTATTACATTATAAGCAAAAATGGTATTACTCAAACAATAGAGTTAATAGAACTCTTACAAAGAGACTAAAGATTAGATTGGAACAAAAAAAGAATAGCCAAATTGAATGTAAATAATGAGACCCTCAAAGACCCTTCCCAAATAATCAGTGCAGCTTTCAAAGAGAACTACAGCTCCCTGTATAATATAGGTAACCGCTCTAGGACACCTGCTCAGATCAGAAAGTTTCTTCAAAATCTTGATCTCCCGAAAATTACAGAAGATGAAACTTATAACTTGAATCAACCTTTTACGCAGTTCATGACCTGAAATCGGCAAAATCCCCAGTCCCAGATGGCTATACCACTTTATTCTATCAAGTCCTGGACCCGTGGATCTCTCCAAAACTCTTAAGGGTATTTAACTATATTAAGGAAGACAACTCATTCCCACTAGAGATGCTACAGGCCTCCTTTTCCACAATCCCAAAGGAAGGGAAGGACCCTAAATTTGTTAAGAACTATAGACCAATCTCTTTAATCAATAATGACATAAAAATGTACTCAAAAATCCTTTCAATGCGTCTGGGCCCTATTCTTCCGGGTTTAATTCACTCGGACCAGACAGGATTTATCTACTGAAGAACAACTATGGATAACATCCGTAGACTAATCCACCTGATCTCTGAGATTAAGAAATCCAAAATACCATCAGCTTTATTGGCACTGGATGCCGAGAAAGCATTTGATCGGGTGAATTGGTCCTTCCTAGTAGAAACTTTGGAAGTATTCGGGTTTACAAGTGTTGTGGTCGTGGACTGCTGTATGCTAAATTATGCTAAATAATTATTAATGAAATAATTAATAAATATTTATTTAGACAAACAAGACTAACAGTACAACAATAAATTTCTTTGATTCGAGAATACAGATAAATTATGTAAAGATGAATACCAAAAGACGTTGTGATATATATAATATACTTTATTTATACCTCTGGCGGTAAAAACAATATATCTAAAAGGATATCACAAACAAAGTTACAAACAAACAACTGTTATATTCTATATAGCATTGTATTGCTTAGATATCACGTGTACTTAACTTCCATGAGGTTCAGCAAGGCACATGGCTGTGTCCAAAATGGCTCTTGATTCCAGGTCGATAAAGGAATGATTTTGAAAGAGGTTCTGCAGCAGTTACTTTCTACTTTTAGTTGCAATACTAGGCATTAAACTAAACCCTAGCTTCTTGGCACTTAAACTTAGCCCAAGATGAAAGCTTTACTTTTAACTAGAAATAGTTTCAGAGCTCTTCCTTCTGACCATGTTGTTTCTTTCTGATCATTTCACAACTGTTTTCTCTCCTCCCCCCACACAGCTATTGTCCAGTATCACCTCCCCCCTCCAGGATTTACCTGGTGGAACAAAAAGTCATCACTCACTCCCTAGTGACACCTGTTCGTAGGAGTAATGCACTTCTTACAATGCTACATAGATCAGATATCAAAATGGATGCCATAGTCAGAGGAGGGGGTCTATCTAAAGGGAGGTACTTCATATCATTAATATACTTATGAAGTTGCTTCTGTGACGTGAATCACTAATAAATGACTTTGCAAGCCATATCCAATACAACAAGGATCCTTTAAACATTTAGTTATGTCTCTTTACCATTTTCCTCGAGCCTATGTTACGCGCCCTTCCCTAAAATCAGAACCTTTCACGATCTATAACGGCACCAGACAAGGTTGTCCATTAGCCCCAATGCTATATGCCCTATCAATTGAACCTCTAGCTGCGGCTATAAGGCACTCACAATTGGTAAGTGGCATTAAAATAAGATCGGAAGAACATAAACTAGCATTATACGCTGATGATGTATTATTGACACTCTCTTCACCATTGTCTTCTATTCCAGCTGTATTAGATATTATTAACAAATATGACGACCACTTAAATTACAAAATTAATTTCACTAAAACTCAGGTAATCACTACCTTTCTTGGGCCAGAACATGTAGTTCTACAACAACTGGAGGGTCGCAGGTTCCCCACCCCGGCCTAATACCAATTTGACTGCTCGAATTCCGCTATAGATTATCTAGGAACAAAAATTACCTTCGATCTAGAATCCCGGGTGAATCTAAAGTACCAACACGTAATAGGGAAATTAAAAATGATGCTAGAGAAATGGAGTAGAATAGAACTCTCCTGGATTGGTAGAATTAATGCTCTTAAGGTTTATGTGGTCCCAAAAGTCCAGTATCTTTTTAGGGTAATCCCACTATGGGTCCCTAGATGAATACTGGAATCAATTACTACTTCTAAGCTTATGTGTGTCAGTGTAAAAAAATCTAGAATAACTAGAGTTGACCTTATGAGAAGCACTAACTATGCAGGCCTAGGATTCCCAGATCTATATAGACTACATAAGATATCCATGTTAGCACATGCACTAGAGTGGAAAAGTAAAAAGTATATCAACCCAAGATGGATGCAGCTCAAGGAAATCCAAACCTTAAATATGAACCCTTTTCATTTATATTGGGTTGCTGTACCGGAATTCAATAAAATGGGAATAAATTCACCAATAATAAGAGATGTATATAATAACATAGATAAAATCGGAATCAGTATCGGGACAACTACTCCCCTTAAAACAGCAGCCCCAATTGATACCCTCAAATTTTATATACCAGATCTAAATCTCTCGGTCTGGAAAAACAAGGGTATAGCCCATGTATCGGATTTAATGAACAATGAAGGACCAATCACATTTCTATTGGCCAAGGAAAAAATTGCCCTTCCTTATTCAGAGATTTTTACATTCATCAGAGTACAGAACTACCTTAGAACAAATCTATTGGCTCCTCAAGACACCTTAGACGAATTTATTGCAGCTCACCAAAAATCAAAACTAATATCAAAACTATTGGTACATATGGATCAGGGCCAGAATCTTTCCCTGTTTCCATTATTGAATGGGAAAGAGATCTCCAAAAATCTTACTCTGAGGAACAATGGTATGCAGCAGCGGAACTCAATAGGACTGTAGTCCACTGGAGGCTTACTATAAAGTTCTATGTAGGTGGTACATGGTTCCCGAATGTCTCCACACATTCCAGCCCAATACTTCAAATTTGTGCTAGAGATGTGGGAAATCTTTGGGAACCATGTACCACATATGGTGGTATTGTGGGAAACTGAGGGAGACCAAAAAATTGTTTACATCTTCTTCTGAAGGAAATGTGGTTTTCAAGGACCTCTTACCGCCCCCCTATTTCTGTTTATGCTGGACTGCCCGAATATGACCAAATCCCCAAAAAATCTTACTATCCATATACTCTCTGCAGCTAAAATCTGCATAGCCCGATACTGGAGAAGACCCGATCCCCCCAGATGGCAGGAGATAATAGCTCAAATCAGATACCAAAACCAGATGGAAAAGCCCCTTTAGAAATCAGAGGACAAATACAAGGAAATATGGTCTCCTATAAATAAATATTTGGACTAAACTCCCCCTATGGGAATCCCCCCCCCCCCCCCCCCGCCCTGTCCTGGGCCTAATTCTCGGCTGCGCCTTCAATATTACCCGAACCAATGAGTATACTGATAGTGGCTGCATGCGTGTATGTATGTTGGGAATCTACATCATTAACATTAGAGTTGTATGTGTGTATGATTGGAAGAAAGATTACACTACTTGCACTTTATTCTCCTTTCTCTCTATATTTAAACACCCACTACATATATGTTTTCTAAATCCTGTAACTAGACCGCAAATGATTTATACGTGGGTGATTCTGCAACCATGGGAGTAGACATGTACTCGACTTCTATAACATTATAACGTAACTTCAAATTACCCGTTCTTGGGCATGGGAGTAGACAAAAAATGGTTGGGTAATAGACAACACTCTTTTAATTAACAGTACCCACCTATTTAAACTGAATATTAAGGATTGTAAATGGATGTAACCATGACATGTAGTGAAATGTTTATTGCACTTTAGAAAGAAGTTGAATCTGTATTGTAATGTTTCTTTCACTTTAAACTTACATTTATTGAATATTTGTAATTTTGATATTTTTGCAATAATTATTTTTTTTTTTAAACTTAAATTTGTGTGTGAGTTCGAAAAATGGAACAAAAATGATATTATGACTTATGGCTTTATGGAACAATAAATCTATGCGTTCATGGTAGGTAACATAATCCAATATTTCAGCCTTTGTTTAAGTAAGGGCGAAGAGTTGAGCGTCTTCTGAAATAGACTGCCAAGCCAATAAGGGGATTCAGGCATTGTCCTGTCCCAATTCCTGACTCAGTTGGCCCTTCTTGCGGTGCGCTGTTAATAGCGATTCTTTATCAGTTAGTGAAGGTAGTATTATGCCCCTTTGGTCATCTGACTAGACATCTGACTGAGCCTTGCACAACACGAAAAAAATCAAGCGAAGCATGGTTTGCTGTTGCAGTGGTTGGACAGAGGCTGGAAAACATTTGTCACAGATAAGGTCGGAGGGCAGCAGGCCCAAACGCCTACAGCACACTCCATACCCTGACATTATTTGTTTATTTAAAGGGACTGTCTAGTGCCCAAAATTTTATATTTTGCATTACTTAAAATATGAAGATATTACACTGTACATTTGCAGAGGTTCAGGACAGCCCACTGAATGGGCGTCTCACATAGGCTTCTAAGGGAGTTAATTCTCCCAGCAGCAGCCAATAAGAATTGGAATATGATTTCCTGTTTAGTGATGTCATCAGGCAATGTGTTGCATTAGAGATCCTAGTGTACACAAGAGCATTATAAGTTACCGCCATGTCACTGTATAATGTCAGTCATATCATCCAGCACTGCCTATCATGTCAGCTTGGCTGAGCATGATAGGCACTGCAGTCCCCATAATAAATGCCAGCTGGCTGAGCATGATAGGCACTGCAGTCCCCCCTATATTCCAGCATGGCCAAGCACGATAGGCAGTGTGGTCCCCCCCATAAAAAAATGCCAGCTTGTCGGAGCATGATAGGCACTGCAGTCCCCATCATAAATGCCAGCTGGCTGAGCATGATAGGAACTGCAGTCCACCCTAAATTCCAGCATGGCTGAGCATGATAGGTAGTGTGCCCCCCCCCCATAAATAATGCCAGCTTGTCTGAGCACGATAGGCACTGCAGTCCCCATCATAAATGCCAGCTGGCTCAGCATGATAGGCACTGCAGTCCCCCCTAAATTCCATCATGGCTGAGCATGATAGGCAGTGTGGTCCCCCCCTCCTAAGTTACAGTTTATTTAATACCAATATGATTAGCGGGTGCAAAAAAAATGCAGATAGCAAAAGGGGAAGGGGTTAAACACTGGAAATGGCTTTTATAAAAGCCCTTGGTTATTAAAATTGTATTAAATATTATTTAATGTATTACATTTTAAAAATTATACTATCTAATCTTTCTCTTTCCCTCACCAAAACTATGGTAAGGATTAGTCAATATTGCCTTTGACTGTATGATGAGTGCTCATCAGAGAACTTATCATACATGCCAGCACACAGATCACACTGATCTGCTGTGCTGGCATAGAACAGTGCCCCCTAGAGTAACTGCTGAGCCGATGTGGGGAGACTTTTATTGTTGCTAAGTGCCTTGCTAGCGGTGGGGAGCTGTATCTGCACCCTCACATTCACCCAATCATGGAAAAGTTAAAATATCACTTTTAAAAAAAAAAACTTTAGATCTTTTTTTTATTTTCTGCATTCCAAGTAAAAAAATATTGTTTAGGTTGTACAGTCCCTTTAAGTTTTATTGAGTCAAAAACAAATCTATACACATAATTTAGTTATACCAGTGTTTCTCAACCTTTATTGAATTAATATCAAAGAATCTGTACATAAAAACTATTAAATATCTATTCATATCTTTTATAAACTTAAAGTTTATAAGGAAAACATAATATATTTTTCCTGATAGCATTAACTTGGCAAAATCAGCTTGGCAAAATCAGCAGTAATGTATAAACATGGCATATCTTGGCAAAATCAGCAGTAATATATAAACTTGGCATATCTTGGCAAAATCAGCAGTAATATATAAACTTGGCATAGCATTGCAAAATCAGCAGTAATGTATAAACTTGGCATATCTTGGCAAAATCAGCAGTGATGTATAAACTTGGCATATCTTGGCAAAATCAGCATTAATGTTTAAATGTGGCAAATCTTGTAATGTATAAACTTGGCATATCTTGGCAAAATCATGTAAAAATTCCAAGTTGAAAAATAAAAAAGCACACCTCTCAAAGGTGGCCTTTTAACCCCCAAACAAGCTGACAAACCTATGCATGGGTGTATCCCTGTGCTTGGGAGATATTGCTGAACACATATGGGGGTGTTGTTTTTCAGTGACACATACCAAAATCTGTGAATTACTGTATTTGCTCGAATATAAGACAAGGTTTTTTTCAGAGCAAATTTTTTTCTCTTATATTCGAGGTCGTTTTATAATCTGACCTCAAATAGAGGTCAGACTATAAGACTTGGATCCAGGTCCCCCGCAGAGCTGCAGGGGATCTGGATCCCCCTCGCTAACAGCCGGAGGATGTCTGCACGATACACGCAGACATCCTCCCCTGCCGCCGGCACGACCGCCGGGACTTCTATGATGAAGCCGGGTCCCGGCGGAAGTGCTGGACAGCAGCGGAGGATGTCTGCGCGTATAGTGCAGACATCCTCCGTCTGACTCCACTACCCAACAGGAGATTTGGGCAGCCGGGGGATGTCTGCCCCCACTAGCCACCAGGGAAAGAAACAAGGTGGGGGGGGGAGGGGGAGATAGACAAGGGGAGGGACGGGGGAGACAGAGACAAGGGGAGGGGGGAGAGACAGAGACAAGGGGAGGGAGGGGAGACAGAGACAAAGGGAGAGACAAGGGGAGGGGGGAAGCGACGAGGTGGAGGAGGGGAGAGAGAGAAAAGTTTGGGGGGAGGGAGAGAACGATAACATGGGGAGAGAGAGAGCATCGGCACATAAAAGGAAATAAAAACAAGAAATGCATTTGTTTAATATCATATTTTTTTTTATTAAATATTAAAAAGCAATTTACATGTGAATATATACAAGTTGAACTTTTTTCCTATAAGGTAGTCTTATATTCAGGCTTTTAGTTTTTTTCCTAAAGGAATATCCAAAGTTTGGGGGGTTGTCTTATATTCGAGCAAATACGGTAATATAATCTATTTAGCAGATTTTTTTACTCACTTTTATAGATGAGGAGTTGCTTTTTTGGTGATTGTTTCACAAGATTTTTTTTTAATATTATATTAAAGGATATGATCAAAATGATGGCATCCAAAAAAAGCCCTTCTTGTCCCGATAAAAACCAAATATAATATGTGTGAGTACAGCAAATGACAAAGAAGAAAATAACAGCTAAATACGAACAGGACAGAAATGTTAAAATATCCATTGTCCAGAATGGCCATAAATGTTTCAAAGGGTCTGTCCTTATGAGGTTAATCTGACGCTGGCCTTCCTAATGCACACTGTTTGTAATTGAAAAACATTCTATAAAAAGAAGAGATGCCTACTATAACCACTAAACTGAGCTTCACATTAATAAACAAATTGCACCCTCTTGAGGACACAAAGAGAAACGTTACTTCAACAGTACCAAAGCGTTAAAAAGTAAAAGAATACCGGGGAAAGAAAAGAGGAAGGGAAAGTTATTTAATAGATAATAATAAGGAGCAGAAGGGGAATAGGGATTAAAAGTATACGAGGTTAAAGCAAGTTTAAGACAGGTGTTGCAGAAAAAAGGGGGAAAACACTGCAGCATGGGGTACCAATCCACTGAAGGCGGTGGAGATAAATGGCCAGGCCGGGGTAAGTCATGAGGTATGTCCTTAACCCCTTAACGCATTTGGACGTATATATACGTCCTGAAAAGCATGGTCCTTGAGGACCATGAGGACGTATATATACGTACTCCGTTTTCATGTAGTGTTGCGCTTCTTAGCGCAACACTACATGCCTGCAGCTATTCCCAGAGGCTGCTTCGGATCCGAAGCAGCCTCTGAGAGTGCTTTCAGCCCCCCCCGCGACCCCCTCACGCGCATACGATCACCGCGAATGTGATCGTATGCGCGTTAACACACATAGGCAGTGAAAGCTCATCACTGCCTATGTGTGTTAAAGTGTTGCAATGATGCCTCTATCGAGGCATCATGTAACACATTCTGTGCCCCCTGGGGTGTGTGTGCTGTATCGGAGGAGCATGCTCCTCCGATACAGCGTGCCCAGAGGAGAGCGACGGAAGAGAGAAAAAAAAAATCTCTTCCGTTGCTCTGAAACCGCTACTTGACTGCCCCTACAGGCAGTTAGACAGTATTACAGTTAAAAATAGAAAATTAATTAACCCCTTCATGACGTGGGGTGTTACACATTCTGAAGATGTGAGGCTTTTTGTCATTTTAACCATATGTTCAACCATGGTTCCCCTCTTTAATATTTATCGTACCCACACAAATTATATATTGTTTTTTTAAAGGACAGATAAGGCTTTTTTTATGAAACCATTTGCACATGTAGAATCCATAGTTACTGTACAATACATTTAAATAATAAAGAAAATATTGAAAAAAAAGTGTTTCCTTCTAATAACCCTTCTAATAATTTGCAGACATTTAGTGAAGTTAAAGAAAAAAAAACTAAAACATGTTCACCAACTTCTCCTGATTACAGAAATACCCCACATTCATTGGTGCCCCATGCTTTTTGGAAGTTAGAGGGCAAAAATCATAACCTGCATTTTTTTTGCGAACGCTGCGATTTTGCTTAGATTTTCTTCCTCAGGTCAGGTGCAGCTACAGAAAAAAGCACTAAAACTTGTCCACCAACTTCTCCTGAAATACCCCACATTCATTGGTGCCCCATGCTTTTTGGAAGTTAGAGGGCAAAAATCATAACCTGCATATTGCAGTTTCGAAACTTGGAATTTTCACAGATTGATTTGGCAGGACCATGTCACATTTCGGGTGCTATTGCAGTGCCCTATTCCAAAATTTCCCCATCAATGTATATATTTTTGGAAAGCAGACAACATGGGGTATCTCATTAGGGGTAGTTATAGAAGTTTAATTCAGGCATTGTGCCCCAAATTGTTTACCAAAGTTTTGAGTCGTTAATTTTTTCTGCATTTTTTTTGCGAACGCTGCGATTTTGCTAAGGATTTCTTCCTCATGTCAGGTGCAGCTACAGAGAAAAACACTAAAAAATGTTCACCAACTTCTCCTGATTACAGAAATACCGCACATTCATTGGTGCCCCATGCTTTTTGGAAGTTAGAGGGCAAAAATCATAACCTGCATATTGCGGCTTCGAAACTTGGAATTTTCACAGATTGATTTGGCAGGACCATGTCACAATTGGGGTACTATTGCAGAGCTCCATTCCAAAATTTCTGCATAATAGTATATATTTTTGAAAAGTAAGCAAACTAAATGAAAAACTTTAACCTATTTAAAACTTTTTAGAAGTTATAACTAACTGTCAAGGTGATTTGAATTTTCAAACAACTGGGGCAGTTTGTGGCACATAGCAATGTTATCTACCAATATCTCATTAGACTGTGGTAGTCACCTGAAGCAGTTTATACAAAGGCCTGGCAGTGAAGGGCAAGATGGGCAGTGGTAGCTTGAATCTTTTCTTATTCCCTTTTTCGTGCACACACGGCAACGTTTCTGTGGTGCATTTTTGCAGGCAGTAGGGGGGATCCTGCAAGGGAAATGCCTCTGAGTGAGTCTCATGACATTTTCAGATTGTAAGGTTTCTGGCATTACAGACTGCTGAAAACCAAATTTTGAAATTATTTGTATCTGGAACTCCAGGAAAGTATATTTTTTCTCTTTGTGGCTTTTTGTGTACAACACATAGGCATTGTGATGTAGATTAATTTAAAAATAAACAAAAATGTTTAAAAGTCTATCTGTTCCTGTCCAAATCTGAGATGAATAAATTGCGTATACGCAGAAGTAAGTTCACACTGACACATGCAGTTCAGGTTAAAAAAACTTCGAGGAAATTTATTAGCATCTGGCAAAATTCAGGCTTACAAGCCCTTATAAAGACAGAATGACATCATCATTGAATATCAGATAATAACAAATAAACATCATTAATTGGGTTAAATGTTAAGTGGCTGTGTCAATGTCCACCCATCAATATGATTAATTGGCCCAAAAACTAAGTGGTTAGCTAGGTGTCCTCCCACCGAGAGGTGGTATTGTTCTGAACACGGGTGTGGACGGATGGCTCAAGCACCATCTGTCCCAGCACGAAACTTACTCGGTGGAAGGGGGGGCTTGGGCATCATTTTGCGTAGTTAGTGATGTCAGTTTCGTGGTCGGGTGCAAGGTTCTTTTATGAATAGAACATTTCATTTGGCCGGTGTTCTCATGGCCTTCAGATTATACTATGTTGCAAATGACAGGAGATTCAGTAATTCCGGGGCTAGTTATGTCCTTAGAGAGAGAATACAGTCTCTATTCATTATACTAAATACTGTCAGGAAATTCTGTCATGTAATGTGAACAAAATGGAGGGTCTGTCATAATGTGAGGTTAAAATGGAGTTAGTACAATAATTCAATACAGGTTTCAATAAAGATTTTTAATAATTCTACATCAGTTGTACATTGCCATTTGTAAAAGGTATATAGCTACCTTTTTGTACCATGTATTGGTCTTTCTCTGTACAAGGTATGGAACAAGGCATTGGTCCGCTAAGTCCACTCCCCCCATGTGCCTATTATATTGCACTATGCAGCGTGGTTTTCTAGCGTGCTCACTTGTCCCTCTCACACGCACTGACACTGTGCTTTCATCGTGTATTGTCGTTAACAAAAACACGTCTTTTTTGTCCATATATCGGACAGCAAGTAACTCCTTGTGACGTAAAGCTGTGGTTGTGCCACGTCTAAGTTTTGGCTGCGCAATCTGCTTGGGAAAATCCTTTCGATATTTTCTAATGGTCCCACATGCAACTGTCTCAAAGCAGTACAAATTTTCAAAAAGTTCTATGCTCATATAATAGTTGTCAATGTACAAGTGGTAACCTTTATTTAGTAAAGGGAGGAGAAGGTCCCACAATATTTTTCCACTAATACCAATGGACTCAGGGCACCCTGGAGGATCCACTTTTGAGTCCTTCCCCTCATAGATTCTGAATGCAAACGTATACCCTGAGCCGCTCTCACACAGCTTCTAGAATTTTATTCCATAGCGTGAGAGCTTAGTTGGAATGTACTGCTTGAAAAACAGTCTCCCCTTGAATTTCATTAAAGACTCATCGATACATATATTTTTTTCTGGGACATAAAGATCTGAGAATTTTTTGGACAGATATGTCAGAAAAGGTCTTAGCTTATACAGCCTGTCATATTGTGGATCAGTTTTAGGGGGACACATGGTATTATCAGTAAAATGTAGAAACCGCAAGAGGAGTTCAAATTTCGGTCTGGACATGATCGCTGGAAATAGTGGGGTAGTCAGAACTGGGTGCTTAGCCCAGTAGGACCGAATTGTGTTTTTTTTTATTATTCCCATTGCAAAGACCAAAGCAAAGAATTGTTTTATTTCCAAAAGGTTAGTGGGTTGCCAGAGATTGCCAGCGTCTTATATAAACGGAGTTGGGGTAAGCTGTGAAATACTGCGTGGCGTACAAATTTGTCTGTGTGACTATGTCCTCAAACAAGCTGTCTTCTACTAAAATAGAAAAATATTGATATGGCTCAAAATAATCATCATTGCAGGTAATGCCAGGGGAGGCTGTGAATGGGGGAATTTCTGGAGCCACTGAATTTGGAGGTGCCCATGTATAACTGTTGCAAAAAGGCACAGGATTAGTATTTCTTATTTGAGGGGGCTGTGGAATTTCAGCCATGTCACTTGAGGTGTAAGACATGGGCTCTACATCTGATGCAGTTAGGGTCTCACAATCTGAGTCTGACACCAGAATGGCATAAGCCTCCTCAGCAGAGTACATTTGGGACATTTTTTTTAAGTGGTTAAAAAAAGTACCTGCAAAAAATTTACACCACCCAAAAGAATAAAAAAAAAACACAGTGTACTGCGTAGACTGGCCGCAGCTATGAGCTGTGATCAGCAAGTGGCAGAAAGGGTTAAAATTAATTTTTTTGTATTAATAAAAACTTTTAAAACTTCCCAAAAGTAATTAACAATAAAAGAATGAATTGAGGAAAAACTTATCACCACACTGGAAATCAAACTGATCACAGCTGTGTCCTACGATGAGACAGGAATCTAAAAAAAGTGAGAAAAAAAAAAAGAAAAAAAGATCATCGAAATGATCAGACTGATCACGGTGATATACTTTGTATAGTATACAGTAACAGTCAAAAATAGTTAAGATTGTATGTATTTTTAAAAACAAACAAACTTTAGAATATATAAAAAGTAATTATTAAAAAAAAAATTAATTGGGGGTAAATGATCACCACTGGGATGATCAGACAGTTATGTACTGTGAATAGGCAGGGAAATAAGGGGTTAATTTTTATTAAATGTATCTAGAACCTCTCAATATCACTCTGGAACACTCTGTATCTCTGATCTGTCACTCTCTGTACCTCACGATCAGTGTGTGAGGTACAGAGGGTGAGAGGGATACAGTGTCAATGTTTCTAAACATTGACAGCCATGTGATCACTTTGATCGCGGTGATTCGCCAATCACTGTGATCACATGGCCAGGAATATACTGATTTGCTGCTGGGAGACTGCCTAAGTTGTTAGGCAGTATCCCATTACCTTCAAGCTTGAACAGCGTGCAGAAAGCACGCTGTTAATTTTAGCAGCCAATACGGGGCGGGTACTGAAAGGAGCCATGTGATCGCAGGATTTGGCGAATCAACGCGATCACATGGCTGTGAAGACGGCGATTCACGGCTGGGACACTGCCTGAGTGGCCAGGCAGTGTCCGGTTGCGGAAAAGCCGGTTTTGAATAGTGCACATGTGTGCACTATTCATTTTAATGCAGGACGTGCTATGCCTTCCTAACGTCTTCCAGGCAATATTTTTCAGGACGGCATAGCACGTCCTAACGTCATGAAGGGGTTAAATAAATTAAATAAATTAATGGAAAAAGCTAACCCTTGATCTCCTGAACCTAGATCTAGGGTTAGGGTCATAAATAGGGTCATAATTAGGGTTAAAGGGGGGTTCGAATGATTACAAGGGTTAGATTAAGGGGTGGGGGTCAATTTAGGGTTAGAGTAAATTTAGAGTTGGGGTAAATTTAGGGTTCAGGTTAAAAAAATCACTATAGAAGAAAATGGTTAGAAAACCAAAAAAACACTAATATTGTTTATTGCCCTATTACGTGAAATAAAACATAGACAAACAAGGAAACATTGATATTAATAAACTCAGGACAAATAGTAGAAATATATAGACGGGGTCTTTTTTACCATTTGTAATTGTGTAAAAAAAAAAAATCAGGTCAAAGTATAAAAAAGTGTTTTTTATGGCATATTTTCATCATATTTTATATATTTTTTTAATAGTAAATGATATCATATGATGAAAATAATAGTATCAAATGAAAGCCCTATACGTCCTTTAAAAAATGATATAAAATTTGTGTGAAGGAGGTGAAGGAGCCCACTGAAGAAAAAACTTGGACACCCCTGGTATAGAGTTATGGCACAAAAGCCAGGGCCCGTAATCTACAGGGAGCTGTTTGGCCCTCAGGCCCCTCCAAGAACCCCAGTCAGGCAGGCTGTCAGAATTAACTTCGTGACAACCCCTATGCTGCATTTGATATGCCTTGAAGACCAGAATTCCATTATTTTTGTCATACGTTTGCTCAACTGTGATTTCTTTCTTTGTGTTCAGTACACCCACACATAATTTTTTAAAGGACAGATGGGGCTTTTTTTGATACTATTATTTTCGTCATATGATATAATTTACTATTAAAAGATTTATAAAATATGAAACTATGCCAAAAAAAAATTCTAAATTTTTCTAAATGTCACCTAATTTTTTTTATACAATTACAAACAGTAAAAAATATATTTCTAATACTTGTCCAAAGTTTAGAAATACCAATGATTCCACGTTTTTCTTTTTTTTTTCAAGTAATAGGGAAATAACCGATAGTAGTGTTTTTTTTGTTTCCTAACCATTTTCTCCTACAGTGACCTTTTGACCAAAACCCTAACCATAACCCCTAAATTTAAATAAACCTTGTACTTACCCTAATTATAACCCTAACCCTCTTTCTAACCCTTACCCTATTTGTAAACCTAACTTTTTCCTTTCCCATTGTAATGTTGCTTACTGCTTCTAGGGACAGTCAAGCAACAGTTTCAGAGCGATGGAGGAGATTTTTTTTTATCACTTCCGTCACTCTCTGCTGGACACAAGGCAAGCCATATTAGAGGAGCTTGCTCCTCTTCAATATGGCGATCGTGGTGCCCTGGAGGGCAGAAAAACGGTGTTGCATGATGCCTTGTATAGATAGGTGATAACCTTGCACCATCTGAAGTACCCTAGATGCTATGGCTATGAGTTTACCCCTCAGGACTGCCTTGTGGGCGTCGCATATTGTTGCTGGGGAGACCTCTGGGGTAGCATTTTCTTCAAAGTATGACTGTTAGGTATTCTGTATGTCGGTTTTTGTCAGGGGGTCTAATAATAGTGAGTCGTTTAATCGCCACAGCGGTCTGGGGCGAGCTGGGCAAAGTTCTGTCAATGTTACGTCGAGGATGGCGTGATCTGACCATGAGATTTTGTGGATTTTAGATGTAAAAAGGGAGTGTAGCAGGGGCTGGTTCACAAATATGTAATCTAATTTAGAGTACATATTGTGGGGATGCGAATAAAATGGGTAATCTCGGTCGGTGGGATGAAGAAGTTTCCATGCGTCAAAGAGGCCTAGGGATTTAACAAATTCTTGGAGAAATTTGTAGGAATGTTTTGGGCAGTGTTGTGCTGTTGATAGGGTCCTGTCTAAGTAGGGGTCCATAACTGCATTGAAGTCGCCACCTATGATAAAAGCTCCTTGGGGGCTATTGAGGGCTATGTTGGAAAGCGAATCAAAAAAGTTTGCGGTTGGGGGGCTCGGGGCGTAAGCGTTCATAATGGTGATAGGTTGTCCGTGTTTGTTCGGGGCTATGGAATGATAATGCTGTGTGTATCTGTGGTCCCAGTATCTTGGCGCTTTACCTTTGGGGAAGTGTGTCTCCTGTAGTAGGATGATGTCTGCATTCAGACGGGTGTAGTTGCGAACTGCTTGTCGTCTCTTGCATGGTGACAGTAGTCCTTTCACATTGTGGGAGAAGATCTTTAGCGGTGAGGGTGATGTGGATGTGGGGGTGGGAATTGTGATATTTGGGGCTTCGCATTTTACTGTGGTCTTGTGTCTGGTCCATCTCGATGTCTTTGTTTGGTTCAGGTGTCGGGGGGATGTCCCACACTCTGTGGTTAGTGAGAAATAGGAAAGAGTTTCCAGGTATAGAAAGAAAAAAAGAGCACTGCGGGACTGACCACCGTGGGAGAAGACAAAAAAAAAAAAAACAGTTTTCAATTAGACAACAATTAGACTTTGTTTAAAGTGCATCAAAACAAAAAAATAGTAGAGCAATAGCCTCAAGGGGACTATTGATATGTCTATTGGTCAGGTAACAAAAGAGGGTGTCTCGGTAGGAGATGTCACGCTCAGGTTCCCGCAAGCTACCAGTGGGTCATATGATGTTGTGGTAGGTAGTTAACCCTAGGGGGCTGGGTATTCGGGCTGTTCACAGGGCTCTACATTGGTCTTATAAGGGCCAACTTGGGACCAGGACCGTGAAGATGTGGCCGGGTATAACTAGCTACAATTATTTTTAGGCTCTTCTGGCAACAATATACCATGACCTTCTGGAAGGGAAAGGACATACAAAATAAGCTTTGTTAACTGTTTTGTAACTATTGCTCCTGTAATCAACTAGTCCAGGAGGAGCGAACTATGAGTCAACTGAAGGGAACAGAACAGTTCAAACTTTTGCATGGCTGCTGGATGCAAGTTTCAAGGGCTTAACGTTCATCTTGGAGTGTGTGCTACCGATGCTCAGGGTGTCTCTGGTGTTTCCAGGTGTTTCTGGGACCGTAGGGTCAGCGGTGCACTGCGATGGGGCTCCTCTGCCAGCGGTGGTGGTTTTTGTTGGCGGGAGTTGAGGGCAGTGTTCCGTAGTTGCATACAGAGACGTGGAGGTGTTGGCAGGCCCAGGCATTTCAGAAACTTTTCCGTGTCGTTTAAGTCTCTCAATATAATAGGCACTCCGTTACGTTGCACTATCAATTTGAAGGGGAAGCCCCAATAGTAGGGAACATTTTGATCTCAGAGATAATCTGTCAGCGACTTCAGAGCTCGCCTCTTGCAGAGAGTCACCGGGGCAATGTCTGAATACCATATCGGTGTTATGTCGTCCAGAGTTGGGGATCGGTTGCGCGTTGCTTTCAGTATGGCCTCTTTTGTGGTGTAATAATGGAATTTCATTACAATGTCTCTGGGTGTATCTTTCTTACCTGGTTTGGGCCGCAACGCTCTGTGGATCCGTTCGACGTGAATCTCCTCTTCAGGTATGTCGGGTAGTAAGTTAAGAAAGTAGCGGTGAAAGTAGTCTCTTAGGTCTGTGATTGTTTCAGGGACCCCACATGCTCGTAGGTTTGAGCGTCTGGACCTGTTATCTAGGTCCTCGCAGGATTCTTGAAGCTCCATGTAGGCTGTTTGCAGCATGGCCATTTCCTCATGGAGGTATTCACAGTCTTGCGATATGGCGTCGCACTTTGCTTCAAGCGTGTCTGTGCGGGTAGCGAGTGTTGCTATGTCGGTAGACAGGGCTTGTAGGCCTGCTTTAAAATCTGCTCTCAGGTCATCTTTCACCATTTGCATAAATTCCTTGAGGCTTGCAATGTCGTTGCGCAGGCTCGGGGAAGTACCGTCAGCCCGGTCTGGGCCTACCTCTGGCGGGCCATCTCTCCGCTTAAAGTACTCTGGGACCTCCGGAACCGGTCCCGGTTTCGCCCCTCGGCGTGTGGACGACATCGTCAGCAACTCTTCCTAGGGTTTTATGCTGGTTTTTCTTTGGTAGCTGTAGCTTGCTTGGGACGGGAGCGGGAGCTCAGTTAGTGTGGGGCCATCTTCCTCAAGCGCCAGGACACGCCCCAGGTATCTCTTTTTTAGTGGACATGGTATGGAACTGTAAAATTCGAGATAGGCTAGAGGACAAAATGAGTACCAGTTAACAGCTCTGTACAGGTAGTTGGAAAAGCTGCCACTCAGCTCTAGGAACGCAGAGAAAATGGGGTCCCGGATGAAGAGTAATGAACCCCAGCAAGATGGCTACCGGGAGAATAGAATATGTAAGACTTAGGGTCAGGGCCGCCATTAGAAATTTCAGGGCCCCTTACTGAAAAAAATTCTGGGACACCCCCGATATTTTATCAATTAATATGTGACTAAAAGCCTGAGGTCCGCATCCGCCGGATGAAACATATTAATTGATAAACTATAAAGGGGAGGGGGGCACCTAATGTGACCAGTGACCTGTAACAAAATCCAGACAAATATAGTCAGTGTCAGATGAGTTAACCCCTGGATTGCTTGACATATATAGGCAGTGTCAGATTAGTTAACACCTGGATGGCTAGACAGGTATAGGCATTGTCAGAGGAGTTAACTCATGGGTGGCTAGACAGATCTAGGCAGTGTCAGAGGCGTTAACCTCTTGGGTGGCTAGACATATCTAGGCAGTGTCAGAGGAATTCATGACATACACTCTCACTTACACTGACATAAACTCTCACTTACACTGACATACACACACACTCACTTACACTGACATACACTCTCACTTACACTGACATACACACTCACTTACACTGACATACACACACACTCACACTGACATACACACACTCTCACTTACACTGACATACATACATACACCCACACTCACTTACACTGACATACATACACACACTCTCACTTACACTGACATATTCACACTCTCACTTACACTGACATATTCACACTCTCACTTACACTGACATACACACACACTCACTTACACTGACATACACACACTCTCACACTGACATACACACTCTCACTTACACTGACATACACACACACTCACTTACACTGACATACACACACACTCACTTACACTGACATACGCACACACTCACTTACACTGACATACACACACACTCACTTACACTGACATATTCACACTCTCACTTACACTGACATATTCACACTCTCACTGACACTGACATACACACTCACCTACACTGACATACACACTTACTTACACTGACATACACACACACTCACACTGACATACATACACACACTCTCACTTACACTGGCATATTCACACTCTCACTTACACTGACATATTCACACTCTCACTTACAATGACATATTCACACTCTCACCAACACTGACACACACACACACTCACTTACACTGACACACACACACTCACTTACATTGACATACATACACACTCACTTACATTGACATACATACACACTCACTTACACTGACATACACACTCACTTACACTGACATACACACACTCTCACTTACACTGACATACACACACTCTCACTTACACTGACATACACTCACACTGACATACAAACGCTCACTTACACTGACATACACACACACTCACTTACACTGACATATTCACACTCTCACTGACACTGACATACACACTCACCTACACTGACATACACACTTACTTACACTGACATACACACACACTCACACTGACATACACACCCTCTCACTTACACTGACATATTCACACTCTCACTGACACTGACATACACACTCACCTACACTGACATACACACTTACTTACACTGACATACACACACACACTCACACTGACATACACACACTCTCACTTACACTGACATACATACACACACTCTCACTTACACTGGCATATTCACACTCTCACTTACACTGACATATTCACACTCTCACTTACAATGACATATTCACACTCTCACCAACACTGACACACACACACTCACTTACACTGACACACACACACACACACACACACACACACACACTCACTTACACTGACATACACACACACACTCACTTACACTGACATACACACTCACTTACACTGACATACACACACTCTCACTTACACTGACATACACACACACACTCACTTACACTGACATACACACACTCACACTGACATACAAACTCTCACTTACACTGACATACACACTTTCACTTACACTGACACACACTCTCACTTACACTGACATACACACACACTCACTTACACTGACATATTCACACTCTCACTTACACTGACATACACACTCACTTACACTGACATACACACACTCTCACACTGACATACACACACACTCACACTGACATACACACACACTCACTTACACTGACATACACACACACACACTCACTTACACTGACATACGCACACTCTCACTTACACTGACATACGCACACTCTCACTTACACTGACATACATACACACACACTCACTTACACTGACATACATACACACACACTCACTTACACTGACATACATACACACACTCTCACTTACACTGACATATTCACACTCTCACTTACACTGACATATTCACACTCTCACTTACACTGACATACACACACACTCACTTACACTGACATACACACACTCTCACACTGACATACACACTCTCACATACACTGACATACACACACACTCACTTACACTGACATACACACACACACACACACACTCACTTACACTGACATACACACACTCTCACTTACACTGACATACACTCACACTGACATACAAACTCTCACTTACACTGGCATACACACACACTCACTTACACTGACATATTCACACTCTCACTTACACTGACATACACACTCACTTACACTGACATACACACACACTCACACTGACACACACACACTCTCACTTACACTGACATACATACACACACTCTCACTTACACTGAGATATTCACACTCTCACTTACAATGACATATTCACACTCTCACTTACACTGACACACACACACACACACACACACTCACTTACACTGACATACACACACACTCACTTACACTGACATATTCACACTCTCACTTACACTGACATACACACACTTTCACTTACACTGACATACACACACACACACTCACTTACACTGACATACACACACTCTCACTTACACGGACATACACTCACACGGACATACACTCACTTACACTGACATACACACACTCTCACTTACACTGACATATTCACACTCACTTACACTGACATACACATACTCTCTCTTACACTGACATACACACACTCTCACACTGACATACACTCACACTGACATACATACACTCTCACTTACACTGACATACATACACACACTCTCACTTACACTGACATACATATTCACACTCTCACTTACACTGACATATTCACACTCTCACTTACACTGACATACACACACACACTCACTTACACTGACATACACACACTCTCACTTACACTGACATACACACACACACACTCACTTACACTGACATACACACACTCACACTGACATACAAACTCTCACTTACACTGACATACACACTTTCACTTACACTGACATACACTCTCACTTACACTGACATACACTCTCACTTACACTGACATACACTCTCACTTACACTGACATACACACACACTCACTTACACTGACATACATACACACACTCTCACTTACACTGACATACACACACACTCACTTACACTGACATACACACACTCTCACACTGACATACACACTCTCACTTACACTGACATACACACACTCTCACACTGACATACACACTCTCACTTACACTGACATACACACACACTCACTTACACTGACATACACACACAGTCACTTACACTGACATACACACACTCTCACTTACACTGACATACACACACTCTCACTTACACTGACATACACTCACACTGACATACAAACTCTCACTTACACTGACATACACACACTCTCACTTACACTGACATACACTCACACTGACATACAAACTCTCACTTACACTGACATACACACACTCTCACTTACACTGACATACACACACTCTCACTTACACTGACATACACTCACACTGACATACAAACTCTCACTTACACTGACATACACACACACTCACTTCCAATGACATATTCACACTCTCACTTACACTGACACACACACACACACTCACTTACACTGAGATATTCACACACTCACTTACACTGACATACACACACACTCACTTACACTGACATACACATACTTTCACTTACACTGACATACACACACACACTCCCTTACACTGACATACACACACTCTCACTTACACGGACATACACTCACTTACACTGACATACACACACTCACACTTACACTGACATATTCACACTCACTTACACTGACATACACACTCACTTACACTGACATACACACACTCTCTCTTACACTGACATACACACACTCTCACACTGACATACACACACTCTCACTTACACTGACATACATACACACACACTCACTTACACTGACATACATACACACACACCCACTCACTCACACTGACATACATACACACACTCTCACCCCACCATGCAACTACACCCCAGAAATGCCACTTACATGCCTCCCAACTGTTCTGCTTTGTTCCTGGCCTTGTCTTATATCTAGGATAGCCTTATACCTATCCCATGGACGCTTAAACTCCTTCACTGTATTAACCTCTACCATTTCTGCTGACAAACTATTCCATGCATCCACTACCTTCTCTGTAAAGTAATACTTTCATTAGTCCCTGACCTTATATTATATCTAGGGTAGCTTTATGCCTATCCCATGCATGCTTAAACTCCTTCATATATTAACCTCTCATCCACCACCTTCTCAGTAAATATTACTTTTCTGACCACAAAAAAAAAACATTAAAATATTTCCATCCTTTTCAAAAGCTTGAGGTGGACCCCAAAGCATCTATACTTATATGTACTTTTTAATATTATATTCAACTATTTTCATATGTAATGAAAACGTTATTGAAAAATTTTAATTTCTTATTTTTATTATGTTTCTCTGCACCCACATTGCACCAAAAGGTCATAACACAGCACTATACAGTACCCACAGCACTTGGCTTGTACTCATATGGCACCCACACGATTTGGCATACCACAGTCTAAATTTGCCCGCCAGAACATACCACAGTGTCACTTTGTCCCACTGAACTGCCCCTGCAGAACATGCCACAGTGTCACTTTCACCCATAGTACAGGTTATTTTGCTCCATAGAACATGCCACAGTATCACTTTGACCACAGCCAATTTTCCCATTAATATGCCAAAGCCAATTTTCTCATTATGCCACGCTTAGCCTGCACATTCGTATGCTACATCCAGATTGCCGATATGCCCCTGCCAATTTTCCCATTAATATGCCACTATTAACCTGCCCATTAATATTCTACAGCCAGATTGCCAATATGCCACTATTAAGCTGCCAGTTATTTTGCCCATTTGCCAGTGTTATTTTGCCCTTAATTTTCCAGTCATATTTTGCCCATTTGCCTGTGTTATTTTGCCCATATGCCAGTTATGTGCCTGTTATTTTGCCCATTTGCCAGTGTTACTTTCCCATTTGCTAGTGTTATTTGCCCATTTGCCATGTATTTGCCCATTTGCCAGTGTTTCTTGCCCATTTGCCATTTATTTGCCCATTGCCAGTGTTATTTGCCCATTTGCCATTTATGTGCCCATTTGCCAGTGTTACTTGCCCATTTGCCAGTGTTATTTTGGCCATTTGCCATTTATTTGCCCATTTGCCAGTGTTATTTTGGCCATTTGCCATTTATTTGCCCATTTGCCAGTGTTACTTTCCCATTTGCCAGTGTTATTTTGCCCATTTTCCAGTTATTTTGCCCATTTGCCAGTGTTACTTTCCCATTTGCCAGTGTTATTTTGCCAATTTGCCATTTATTTGCCCATTTGCAAGTGTTACTTGCCCATTTGCCAGTGTTACTTGCCCATTTGCCAGTGTTATTTTGGCCATTTGCCATTTATTTGCCCATTTGCCAGTGTTATTTTGCCCATTTGCCATTTATTTGCCCATTTGCCAGTGTTACTTTCCCATTTGCCATTTATTTACCCATATCTCCCTCCCACCGAACTTACCTGGATGCTGCTCGTCGCCCCTGTCTCCGCAGAAATGTTGCACGCGCGCTGCATGCAGGAAATACAGCCACCGGAAGTGACATTTCCAGTGGCTGTGACGAAAAGCCAATCGATGCAGACTCACGGCTGCTGCCCGATAGTGACTGTCTCCGTGTGAGACAGTCACACGGGCAGCGGGGACCCAGGGGCAGCTGCCTTGGGCCCCAAGAATGTATGGGCCCTGGGCAGCTGTCTGGTTTGGCCGCACTTTTTTGTGTGCAGGGGTCACAGGGCAGCCGGGCCCCTGGAATGACGGGTCCGGTCGCAGCTGCGACCCCTGCACTAATGGTAGGAACGCCACTGACTCTCACTCACACTGACAAACACACACTCTCACTTACACTGACATACACACACACTCACTTACACTGACATATACACACACACTCACACTGATATACACACACTCTCACTCACACTAACATACACACACACTCACTTACACTGACATACACCCACTCTCAATTACACTGACATACATACACACAGTCCGTTTTAACTTACCTCTCTGTGCTTTGAGCTCCTTATGTGAAGGCGGTCTCAGCCAATCATGGGAGGCTTCTGAACTCTCAGCCAATCAGGAGAGTTGAGAGGTCTCACCTGATTGGCTGAGACCTCTTTCTATCAAGCTCCAGAAACAAAAAAAAGAAAGAAAAACTGCTGCACTGAGCCCCATTAAACGGCCGGCCAGGCGGGGGCCCACGGGTCAGCTGCCATGGGCCCCCAGGAATGAGTGGGCCTTAGGGCAGATGCCCGGTTTAAAAAAAAAATAAAAATTAAGCGGTCAGGGCCTGAGCAGCCACCCCGTGCCCGTGATGTGTGTATCACCCGTCACCCCCTGATGGCGGCCCTGCTTACAGTCCCGTGAAATGGAGCAGTGCCGAATTCAGCAACAAGTTCAACCTCTGAGAAGAGGAGGGCCAAAAAGGGTTGAGATTCAACGCCAAAATCACAGTGGCATATTTAATTGTACAAAGCGGAAAAAGTCTGATTGTTTTAAGAGGAATGGTTTTGGATATGTCATCGAATGACTTCAATTTTCCGGCAGCAAATAAATCGTAAATTCGAGAAATTTCGTTTTGATCAAATGTTCTGAAGAGAGAAGGGGTCATGCCAGGAGGAAAGTCTTTTGTTTCTGTATAGCGGAATCAGTGGGGAGTGGTTCGAGGTTAGATTGTGTTTCATAGCATATTTATCCCAGATTCGAAGTGAGTTTAGGATGGTGGTCCGTAGCATAGGCTTGCTTAATTTAGGGGTCCAAATGTATTGCGACAACACGTCGGGTCGGAAAATGTCATTTTCAATGTCCACCCATTTGATCTGTGAGATTGAAGCATGCCAGTTTGCTATTTGGGTGATTTGTGCTGCCAGATAGTATTTGTTCAGGTCCGGCAAACCTAAGCCTCCTGCTTGTTTAGGTCTATGCATCGTGTTCCTGTTAAGCGGACCTTTTTGCCCTGCCAGATAAATTTATTGAGTATCTGTAGGGATTTAATGTCTGCTAGTTTTATCGGTATCGGGAGCGCTTGAAACAAGTAGAGGAGGCGGGGAAGAATGTTAATTTTGACTGTTGCAAGACGGCCCAGCCATGAGATGTGTAGATGCTGCCATGTCTCTAATCATGTTTCAGCCTATGAAATAGTGGCGGGTAATTCAGATCACACAACTTTGAATATGAATCAGAGATTTTGAGACCAAGGTATGAAAGGGGCTTCTCTGTGAACTCTAGGTCGAAGTTCAGTTGTAACAGTTTTATGGCATGAAGTGGGACATGGATGAGGAGTGTTTCAGATCTTCCGGTGTTGATTTTGAAGCCGGTTAGCTCAGAGAAAACTTGAATTACTTTGAATAAAAAAGGTAATGATGAAAGGGGGTCTGTGACAGAAAGCATGACATCATCTGCATATGCCGCTACTTTGTATTGACAAACGCCGGGTGCCAGGTCGCCATGGCGACTAGATTCTGGCTCCTGGTGCCTAGAATACTCTTTGAGCATAGTAAACAGCAATGTCCCGGTCCCACACTCTGCTATCCCTTACCTACCGATCAGATAAGGAGCAGAGTGTGGAAGGAGCAGCACATAGCAGCCTGCCGATTAGCTCCTCCCCCGGGAAGATTAGCTCCTCCCCCAGGCTTCCTTTTCCTGCTTCTCACCGGGAGTAGATGTAGCAGTGAGGAGATGCGTGTGAGAGGTGATGGGAACTCCTACTGCTGCCTCAAAAAGGAGGGAAAACTTCAAGCTGCCCGGTTCAGCAGTGATACAGGGTCTGTCTCCAACTTCCCACTGTAAGTCTAGTAAGTAAATAGTGTGTGTATTAGAGTGTGTGTTAGCATGTATGTGTGGGTTCAGCACCAGAATCTGTGTGACAGCATGTTAGTGTGTGTATGTATTTGTGTCTGCATATGTTAGTGTGTGTATCAGCATATTAGAGTGTTTATATAATTGTGACAGCATGTGTTCGTGTATCTCAGTGTGTGTGACCTGTGTAGGTATGTGTTGGCCTTTAAGTGGATATGAATGTGTTTGTGCATGTATGTAGGAGTGAAATCATGTGTTAGTGTATGGATTGCATGTGTTTGTGTGTATCAGGATATTAGTGTGTATGTATTTGTGTCTGCATGTGTTAGTGTGTGTATCAGCATATTAGTGTGTATGTATTTATTTGTGTCCGCATGTGTTAGTGTATCTCAGTGTGAGTGTATGTGACCTGTGTATGTGTGTGTTGGCATTTAAGTGGATATTAATGTGTTTGTGCTTGTATGTAAGAGTAAAATCATGTGTTAGTGTGTGTCACCATTTAGGTATGTGTGTGTATTTGTGGGTGAGCAAGTGTTTTGTGCATGTATGTGTGTTAGCTTGTGTGTGCATTAGTATGTGTGAAAATGGTGTGTATCCATAAGTGTCATTTATATGTTTATGGACTGGGACCCAAGCATTTTTCTTTGACACAGCGTTTGGTACTGGCTCCTAAAGTTTTCAGCTCCTAGATTTAAATCAAATTTGTCAAGCCCTGCGCTAATGGAATACTGGTTATGTTTGGGTTGTTTCTTGTTGAATACAACAGGGGTTCCAGAGATAACGCAAAAAGTAGGGGTGGTACCTTTGGTGCCTTTGTAGTTTCAAAATGAAAGGGGAGTAGCCCTGGGTATACAGATTGATTGTGTGTGGTATAAGGCAGAGAGGCAATTTTGGAAGTTCTGCGTGAATCCCAACTTCTCCACAGTAAGGCGTAAAAAGGACCAGTTTAGGCGGTCGAAAGCCTTTATCTGGACCTTTCTAAGCTGGCTGATATATACTTGTTACACAAAAAGAAACGGTATGTTGCTGCAGTTTAGTCCAGAAAAACAGAAATATGCTACTACTCCCTAGGACAGGGGCAAGTTCTGAGTGCAGGTCTGGCAGCAGAGGCAAATTATGAGTGTAATTCTAGCCGCAGGGGCAATGCAATACATAAATTCAGTGTACAAATACACAACATATTATCTTAACATATTTTCCATTTTTAAATATTTTAAGTTATTTTAAAAGCACCTAGCTCAGATGAATAAGTATTGGAGATTTAGTCACAATATTTTGCCATATTTTGCTTAGCCCACCACTACGCCAAAGTACTCCAAACTTGGTGAGTGCTATCTCTATAGCTTACTTACATGGAATTGAATCTCTCTGACAATCTGTCTTCAACTATAATTTATACAATTTCACTGGACACCATATATAAATCATCTGTGAGTGGGTGCAAGACTGCGAGAGAGTCCATTTAAACTCTCCTGACCCATGGACGATCTTAGTTCATTTTTCACAGATTTTAATGCTGAAACTGAACACTCACCACTGCAGTTAGACCATTAAACACAAATACATGCGGAGGGTCAAAAATGTGTTGGGAATTACACCAACTAGGGATAGTGTGAACAGCATTGGTGCTGGTACTCCTCCCAGCCAGCAATATTTTTACAATTAATACAATTCATATTAATGACCAAAGGATATAAAACAAGTGGACTTAAAAATTCAACATAAGAAGACCCGAACCCCCCCCCCCCCCCCCAAAAAAAGCATACAAAATATATATTATAGCATATTATAATACAATTCCATTAATGAACAATTATTATAAATTATAATCAACCAAAATATTATAACACTGCACACATTTGCCTTCTGGACAAATAATTTGGTCTGAACTAATAATTTTGCACACACTCTCCTCTTATTGGCAGCCCAGAGATGAAAGTCCACAGCCACACAGGCGTAGCACTAGGGAGGTCTGGGGTGGCAAATCAAACGCCAGACTTGCATAAGGACCATGTGTTGGGGTGTGCCCAGAGTTGAAAGGGCGCATCTGAAATGCTAGGGAAGGCCTGCATTTGATTTGCCAGGCTTCCGTAAGGACATATATCTAAACACATAATTTAGTTATTCCAGTGTTTCTCAACTTTTTAGCCTTGCAGAACCCTTGAGATATTATTAATGTCTCGGGAAACACTACATAAACATTATTATATTTCATTATTAACATCTTTCTTTCTCTTCTATACACATTAAGTTCATAAGGAAAACAAAATATATTTTTTCTGATAGCATAAACTTGGTCTAACATGACTAAATGAGCAGTAATGTATAAACTTGGCATATTATGGCTAAATCAGCAGCCATGTATAAACTAAGTTTTTTTTGTTTGTTTGTTTTTTAGGGAATTTTAGGGAAAAAAAGAAAAAGGCTTAATATTAGACTAAACTATAGGAAAAAAATGTTTTACTAGTACATTTTAATTCACAGTTTTTTTCATATTTAATAAAAATTATGATTGAAAAAATTCATTCCCATACATACCAGTCTGCCACCTAGACTTGCCATTGCATTCCCAGTATTGCCACTCTGCCACCCAGACTTGCCAGTGCATACCCAGTATTGCCAATATCTGCCACCCATACTTGCTAATTCTGACCCACACACAACACACGCAGGCAGTTAGTCAGATACCCAGACAGACAGTTACACTCAAATACACAGACAGAAGGTCACACTCACATACACAGACAGACAATCACACTCACATAGACAGATAGTCAGTGTCAAGCCAGCAGTTTTTGAATAAAAAAAGTTACCCCCTCCTGCTTTACCCTAGTGAGCAATATATATATATATATATATATATATATATATATATATATATATATATATATATATATATATATATATATATATATATATATATATATATATATATATATATTGTGATAAAGTGAATGGGGTGGTTTGTGAGGAAAGTTATATTTCCACTACATTGCTCAGAGAGGCATATGATATTTAACCCCAGGGGGAGTATGTGTTGTGTGTGTATATAACTTAAATTAATGTTTAGTTATGGGCCCCTGGGGTGGAGCATTTGGAAAGCAGGGTGGGCCAGTGCTCCACTCCGCTGTTTATTGTTTTCTTGGGAGACATAGGTCCAGGCCAGGGTTTTGGACTGTCTCCAAACCCACTGCCCACCTGCAGGTAATCAGCTGCACCAGTAGGAATAAATCCCTCCCTGCTAGGCAGGTAGAAAAATAGCTTTTTTCTCTCTTGAAGGGCTGAAAGCAACAGGCTGACTGAGACCTGGAGTGCAGAGAGTTGACAAGACACTAGATTGGTGAAACCAGTATTTGTTTTGTTATAATTTAACTCTTGATAGATAGGAATTTGATGTTAGTAAGCGCTCAGATGAGCTAGGTTTTTGTTTACAGGGATTTGTGATATATTATGGTTTCTTTCGTTTTGCTGCTGTCCCTGTGGTGAAGTTCAACAATAAAATGCCTGGATTTTAGTTACTTCAAACGACTGTGCATGTTTTTACCCAAGAGGACCGTGCTAACTGCAAACAAGGATCACAATATATATATATCGGGTCAGGTATATATAATATTTATATGATTTTATATGGTTTTATATTTATATAAATCTATATAAATAAAAATGTAAATGTTCGTTTGTTTAAAATCTTAAATCTCTGATAGATCTTCACCAATTGCTTTGAAATTTTGACACAGCGTTGCATTCGAATACGCGCATGTTTTTATATATACCTATAGATTGATTCTGGCAGCAATTCGATCCCAAAATGACATAGCTTTAGCTTTTGCGTCGTCCGGAATAGCTGCGACATTCCTACCAGGTGGAAGAACTGCTCATTCTGCTTTGAAATTGCCATTGAATATGCAATTCATTGAAACTCCCACATGCAACATTTCGAAAGCATCCAGCATGGGAACAGTATTGCAGAAATGCAAACTTATTGTTTGCGATGAATGCACAATGGCGCACAAAAAAATCGCTCAAGGCTCTTGATCGATCATTGCAAGATTTGCGTGGAAACATCAGACCATTTGGGAATGCATTAATATTGCTTGCAGGAGATTTCAGGCAAACATTACCTGTAATTCCTCGATCGACATCAGCGGACAAAATAAATGCTTGCCTAAAATACTCTACTCTGTGGCGACACGTAAAGATGTTAAAATTAACTACAAATATGCGTGTCCACCTGCAAAATGATCGATCAGCTGAGATTTTCTCACATCAATTGCTGGAAATTGGGAACGGAAGGGTGCCGGTTGATCTCAGGATGAATTTCATTGCCTCATAACATTATATAGTGACGTCAAAAGAAGAATTGTTTGAAAAAGTATTTCCCAAAACCAATTATAAGAATCACGATTGGCTTGCGGTCAAGAACAAAGATATCTACGAACTTAACAAGATTATTCAGTCTAACATTCAAAGCTAGGCAGTCAAATACAAGTTTGTCGATCTGCCAGGGATGCCACCGCACGTACTGCAATTGAAAATCGGCGTGCCAATTATCATGTTGCGAAATATCAACCAGCCAAAGCTTTGCAACAGCTCGCGGCTTGCAGTAAAAAAATTAATGAGCAATGTCGTAGAAGCAACAATCTTGACAGGACCTTTCAAAGATGAAGATGTCCTCATTCCTCACATTCCTATGATCTCAACGGATATGGCATTTCAATTTAAGAGATTGCAATTCCCAAATTGATTGGCGTTTGCAATCACCATCAACAAAGCTCAGGGCCAATCTTTAGAATTGTGCAGTTTAGATCATGGACAATTATATGTTATATGCGTGTTCTAGAGTCGGCAAACCAGACAATCTCTATATCTGCATAGACAATGGAACAACAAAAAATATTGTATACCCACAAGCATTGTGAAATTAAACATATGAGAAACGTGCGCTTTCTCTTTTCTTTCTTTTCGATTTAACCAGACTGAGCCACAACAACGCGTGGCTGGATACAGCTAGTATTATATAAAACCAGACATATACAAATATATATATATATATATATATATATATATATATATATATATATATATATATCAAATACATATTATATAAACCAGCCATATGATTAAATATCGCAGGTTTATATAATATTTAGATAATATAAATATATATATATGTCTGAGGGAGCTGTTTGTTGACTGGTGGGCTACACAGCTGGTTGTGGGAGCTGTACACTTATACACACAATCATACGTACACAGACAACCTCCCATACCATCAGACTTATACATACAGTCACGTAGACACACTTGCACACAGACAGTCAGACTTACACTTACATACATATACATACACACACAAACGCTTTCACACAGAGATATTTTTTATTATTTTTTTCTTTGTCCCCTCCCCACATGATTACCTTTAATTTTTGGGGAGGGGGATTGTTCCGTCTTCCGGTTATATTCTGAGCGCCTGATGTCCGAGGAAGTTCAGTTAGCGAGGGACGGAGCTTCCACCCCTTGCGCTAGATGCAGCCCGGAGGTAGGGCCGCACCTGTGCCGCATGTTGGACGGACCTTTACTATGCGATCAGTTCTGCAACTGCAACTCAAGTGACAGCCCCTGCGCTGGCTGGGCCTATTCTCAAGTAGGGGCCTGGAGCGGCAGCTCGATCCGCCCCTACGTTAATCCAGCCCTGGGCTTGATATGAAACTGACTCCCATTCATTTCAATAGGGGAAGGAAAAGAATTTGTCCAACAGTCAAGTCCTTTCCCGATAAAAATAAAAAATAAAAATTAAAATGATCTACCACCAAAACAGGGCCCCGGGGGCTGCCCAAATGGCCCATGGAACTCCTAGCACATATTAGGCCAAGGCAAGTGACACTGCTCCCCCACTATAAAAAGAACAGAGCCAGTAGCTGTCTCTGAAATAAATTTCAGCTGATGATCATCTACGCCCTTGCTCCTCATGTTTAGTGCAAGGAAATTGGTCATCCAAAAATAAAAATGAATCCATCTATCATTAAAACAAATTCAACACCAGCAAAAATGTTTTTATTTAAACGGAGTGGTACAAGTTCTGTCAAGAGAGTGCAACATCCACAAATGAACCTGGAAAGTTTTCAGGAAATTGTGCACAATACCAACATTTTATCATGGCAAGTGTTATTCTCTCTGATTTTGTTTGTGCACATCCTGTCATTTCCTTGCTAACTGGAGAACAACAGGCTTGGGCACATCTCCTTTTACATATTCACAGTCCCTTTTTGGATACATGGGTTTCAAAAAGTCAAATGAAGGATTCCTCTGCTCAACCTATGCTATGACATCTGAAACAAAGAAAAAGGCTCGTTGAAGAGTGCATCTCTGAATTCAGATGCATGGAAAAAAGGTATAACGAATCTTATCAGTTCCACTGGGAATTATCCAAGGTCCTGCATGAAAAACTCGCCTTTTTGGGTACTTCTCACAACTTGGAAACTCTAGTAACGCTGGTCGTCCGAATAAATAGAAGATTCAAAGAACACCGACAAGAGAGAACACTGGAACATGGTTTACCCAATCAAAATACATGTAAGCATGCACCCTTGTGCAGGCTCATCCAAGCTGTACAGGCATTTCTGTATCCTTTTTGCTTTGCTTTCTTGTTTATTTATGCACATTCCTGCTCTGTTTCCATGTTTTGCTTTTTCTCTGTTCTGATCCATTTCTGGTTTTATAGCTGACAGTTCAACGTGGCAGTTAGAACGCTGAACTGTCAGCAATGTAGAATAACGTGTCCGTTTGATTGCTGTTCATTGACAGTTCAGCGCTGAACTCCCAGCTCTTACAAATGTAAAAGTAAAAAGAAAATACCCCCCCTAATAAATGATTCCCCCCCAAAGTGCCCCCCCAAACCCCAATACTAAATATTAACCCCAAAACCCAATACTAAAATTAACCCCAATACCAAAATTAACCCCTGAACCCTAATACTAACCGCCGACCCCTAATACTAACCCCCTAAACCCTAATACTAACCCCCAAACACTAATACTAACCCCCTAAACCCTTATACTAACCCCCAAACCCTAATACTAAAATTAACCCCCTAAACCCTTATACTAACCCCCGAACCCTAATACTAACCCCCTAAACCCTATTACTAGCCCCCGAACCTTAATCATAACCCCCTAAACCCTAATACTAACCCCCGAACCCTAATACTAAAATTAACCCCCTAAATCCTAATACTAAAATGAACCCCGGACCCCTAAAACTAATTCCAACCCCCTAAACCCTAATTCTAACCACCCTTACTAAAATAAACTAAAATAAATAAAATACTAAAATAAACTTACCTTTAGCAATGAAATCTCCCGCGATGAAATCTCCCGCGACGAGCTGTTGTGTGGTGAAGAGACGGTGGTGAGGCGGCTGCGTGGATGCAGCCGCGATGAAGTGTCCCATCCCCTTCTGTTCAGTCCTTAGTAGTGCAGTCTACATGTATTTCATCTGTGTCTATTCCATGTATGTCTTTTAGATTTTATAATTTGTTTTTGCTTTTGCTAATATTATATTTTAGTTAGGGACTTGCCTAATGTGGGGTACCTTGATGTGGTTGGCAAGCTAACAACTAATTGGCCAACTGGTAAACAAAACCCCCACCTTTACCATCTTTAGTGTTAGGCTAGTTCCTGTATTTATGTTTGTTCCTTTGTATGTTTCTTGTGTCCCATTACCCTGCGTCTTGTATTATTTATCCTTAGTTTGGTTACTGCTTTATCTTATGTCTTGCCTCTGTCCTGTAGCCCTGCACTCTGTATTTCATCAGTTACTTTTCTGTTTCAGCTCTGCTTAGTTGTCATTTAATTAATTTCCTCTTTTGCCCTGGGACCTGGATACAGCAGCTGCTTCACAGGGCCTGGTTGTCCATTAATAGCCCACTGAAAATTTGTCCATTAATAACTCACAACCCCCCCCTCCCCCCCCTTTTCCAGTACTTACCTGGATGCTGCTCGTCCCCGGGCCTCTCCTCTGCAGGCTATCTTCCTGCATGCACGATCATGACCATTTCTGTGTGAGACAGTCACACGGGCAGCAGGGGCACACGGGGCAGCTGCTTTGGGTCCTCAGTAATGAATGGGGCAGCTGCCCTGTTTGCCCGCATTTTTTTTCTATTTTTTTTACCAGGCCCGGGACGGGTGTAACACTCACCCCCCCCCCTGATGACAGCCCTGACCTTGACGTGGTTGACAAGCTAACATCCAATTGGCCAATAAGTGAACCAAACCCCCAGCAGTTTTCCATCCTCAGTGTTAGGTTAGTTCCTGTATTTACGTTTGTTCCTTTGTATGTTTCTCTTGTGTTCCTTAGCCCCGCCCTCTGTATGTAGTCTTTTTTATATCTGTCCCTATAGGTGCTATATCATTGCCCTTTGTCTGTGCCCTGCATTATATTTATGTTATCTGCAACCCTGTACCTTGTATTGTTTATACTTAGTTTGTTTTTTGCTTGATCTTGCTTATATTTTGCCTCCGTCCTGTAGCCCTGCACTTTGCAGTTTAGTTCGGTTTTCCTTAGTTGCTTTTCTGTTTTTGCTCTGCTTGGCTGTCATTTATTTAATTCTGTCCTAACCATGTAATCAGCATACAGCAGCTGCTTACACTGGGCCCCATGGTATGTGGCTGCACAAAACCTGGGCAGATAGACGTAGTATTAGACTATGGAGCAATACCTGCATTGTTATACCAATTAACACCTCGGTTCAACAACTTATAAGTTCATTCATCATGTTACAGAATACTCTTTTGAAGATCCAGAAGTATCAGACACAATATGCTGACACAAGATATGCCTTGTCCAACAAGGAAACTGGGACACCAATATGTCGGGATGATTAATCCCATGACTGCAGTACTGTTTCTTCCTCACCAATTTACGATCCATCAGTTTTTTTCATTTATCTCTCTCGTTTCTACATTTCTGGCATCTCCCTGATCTCTCTTGTGGTTCTGTTGGTTTCTCCTTCTAATGAACTGATTGACAGGGAAAGGAATATGAGGTATAATAAATATTTGATTTTCGTCTCTCGAAAACTTCATTGAGTGGAAGAGACCCTGAAGAACAGTCCTTGGAACTGGCTTACGATGGTCAAGCACCAACACACGTTCACACTTTACATCACCAACACCCTCATCACCTTGTCATGGTCACATCCCCCAGTGCTAAGTAGCTATCTCCAGCCATGGAATGGGTGTGTCCTCCTTTAACTTTTAAACAGGAAGCTGCATAATGTTACTGAGGAGATGTATTGCTACAGCACCTCTATAAATAGCCAATCTAGTTATTCAGCTACCTCAGTGTGACCAGTGATCCTGCAGTTCCTGTACTTACCTTGCCTTATGTTTGGCCTTTAGCCATTAGTTGCTCCTGAACCTTTGCTGCCAGCCCTAACCTGTCACTACAGTTTTTTCCTATCTCCAACTGCTTTAACACCTTCGCGACAAAGGACGGGCCAGGCACGTCCTGGGAGAAACTCCCTTAACGACAAAGGACGTGCCTGGCACGTCCTGCGGTGATTAAAGCGGTTTTGCTCTGAAAAAGCCCACGAGTGGGTGAAACACGTCGCGTGACGTTATTGACGAGACTTGCAACCAGGAAGTACCAGCTCCTCCAGCAGAACGCTGCCTATACAAGCTTCAGCTGCTGCCTGCTCCTATGAAGTGACGGATGGAGACTGTGATATGATCGGCTGGGTGACTCTGCCTGCTTTTTACCTATGCTGTTTTTAACTGTTTTCTACATGGGATATCATTTTTTAACTTCTTCTATGTAAGTTGCTATATGTGGGGGGGAATTAAAATTGTTTACATTTGGCACTACAACGTTTGTTTCTCACTCCTGTTGTGTCCTGCTCCACGAGTATTCCATCGATTATCTATTAATTGGATGTGGTGATTTTGGGACTCAGAGTCTGCACGCCTTATACACCCAGAGCCGGTCCTATAGGCTCTGTAGAGTGTGAGTACAATTCTTTAGGGGGAGATATTTATTTTCCTTATATTCACAATACTGCACAATTTTGTATATATTTTTTTCTTTTCTTTTATATACATCTAAAAAAGGCTGGATTTTCGCCTATATATCTCTGATAAGTATTTATTTTATTATATCCTGCGCAACACTTTATTACACGATATGCATATTTTTGAACTCCGGACAACATTTAGAAACTATTTCGACGGGGTCTTTTTTAATGATTTTATTTGTGTAAATGATATTTTAGATCAAAGTTAGAAAAAGTGGGTTTTTTTAAATTTTTCATCATATGAAAGTTTTGGAAGTTTTGGAAAACTAGAAATCCTAGGGTAATTTAAAATTGTGGTATTTTAACACTTTCCAAGTGCTAATTCTACCACCAACCTATGTCAAAGGTTTGGGATGTAATTTTTTTCCCCACACACATTGTAGTTCAGGCAGGAATTTTCAGATTCTGGTATTTGCCACTGCCAACCAACACCTCAATATGTGTTCAGCAACATCTCCTGAGTACAGGGATACCCCCCATGCATAGGTTTGTTGGTTTGTATTGGGTCTAAAATTCCACATTTAGGGGGTGCGCAATTCCAACCTGGAATTTTGACATGTAGTCAGCCTGCGCCCATGTTCCATTTGGAACATTTTTGAAGCCGTCCAATGAATTTTACCCCATCAAACCATATATTTTTGGAAAATAGACATCCTAAGGTATTTCAAATGGTGGTATTTTAATACTGTATAGGTACTAATTCTACCACCAGCCTTTGTAAAAGTTTGTGGTAGTACTTTTTTGGGAGTTTTTTTTCCACATGCATTGTACTTCAGGCATGAATTCACAGATTCTGGTATATGTCACTGCCAAACAACAACCCAATATGTGTTCAGCAACATCTCCCGACTACAGGGATAGCACCCATGCATAGGTTTGTTGGTTTGTTTTTGGCTAGAAGGCAACATTTGTGAGATGCGCATCTCAAAATTCCAACTTGGAATTTTGACATGTAGTCAACCTGCGTCCGTGTCCTTTATGGGATATATCTTTGAAGCCAGCCAATGTAATTTACCCCCACCAAACCATATATTTTTTTATCGGTAGACCCCCATCACTACTTGTGGCAAGGGCTCAGCAGCCACCGATACATCGCTAGATGATGTATCAGAAAGCTGAATAGGGTCAAAATCGAACCCTGAGTCCGCGGCCTCAGAATCAGTGCGTAAGCAGTGATCTCGAGCAAAGAAGGGGTTAATAGCTCTAAGAAGAGCCTATCTAGTACTGTAATACATTACAGTACAAAGAAATTAATCCATAAAACAGTGCAGACAGCAAAACATACTGTTGCTGTGCAAGATTACTGCTTACACAGTGATGATTGGCAGGGAAGGGGTTAATACACAGTGAAAGACTTTCATAAAACCTGCCCATTTTATAAAATGTTATTTTATATCACTAATACTGATCTGTCTCTTTCCGTCACAAAAATGTAAGTGAGGAGAGGGAGGCAGATCAATATTTGTGAATATTGATCCGATTAATTTTTATCTGACCAGGGCGAATGGTGAGCTTAATTGAGAAATCACTAAACCGCCTTTGCCACTAATTCGCTGTTACTGATCGCTATGCGCTCAGGCAGCTTAAAAAAAAAAACTCAAATATTTTTACTTTACATGTAATCCCCTAGCGGGTATGTGTAAAAAATAAAAATAAAATAAAAATATGCAGACAGATAAAAATTGCTTTGGCGTCAATATCATTGCGTAAGCAGTGATCGACGGCAAATAAGGGGTTAATAACTCTTAGAAGAGCCTGTAATAAATTACAGTACAAAAAAAATTAACCCCTAAAAAATGCACAAACAGCAAAAATAAATGCGCTGATGTGCACGATCACTGCTTATGCAAGATCAGTGGCAGGGAAGGGGTTAAACGCAGGGAATTGCTTTAATAAATTTTTTTTTATTGTTTTATTATTTGTGTGTTGTGTATTTATTGTTTTTTTTTAACTTTTACTTACTTTTAGAACTTTGATCTGTCTCTCTCCCTCACTAAAAAAAATGTGAGGAGAGGGAGGCAGATCATAACTGGTCAGATCAATATAGAGTTAATATTGATCTGACCAGCCAGTTGGGATGTTCAGGAGAGCATCCTCACTGCCTGTCAGTGTGCCTGGCAGTCACTGATTGCCTCTGTGAAGAGGCAATCGTGTGACAGCCAGAGAGCACAGGAAGCAGGTACTTCCTGCCTCCTGTGCTCTTGCCCTTAGAAGGGCAGCGCCATCTTGGTCACTCAGTGTTTCTGATTGCCTCGACTTGCGAGGCAATCAGAAACACTTTCTGAGCACACTTTGCATAGATTCGCTTCCTATAGATTCGCTTCCTATGCTCATTTTTGAAATGCCCGCGTTTTAAAGGCTCTGTGCCTTTAAAACCGGCATTTTGATCGCTCTCCGCTTGAGCACTGAAAGCAGAAAAACTCCGTTTCAGTGCTCGTTTTGACACAGGACGGACTAGGTCCGTCCTGTGTCACTAACGCCTCGGCACACTAGTCCGTCCTGTGTCGCCAAGGGGTTAAATAGATATCGATAAAGGTTTTAGTGCACAAAAAAACCCAAAAACAAATTTATTTGCAAAAAGCATGACCAGACTATATCAAGAAAAAAAAGAAAAGAGTATCATGCTAATCAACATTTTTTTGTTACTTGTCAAACCTTCCTATCACCGCTTACTTTGCTTGAAGCAAAATTAGTTAGCTATTCATTTTTACACATTTTTAAAAAAATTTTTAATGAATCTCTTTATTGCAGAGAAACAAAAGTGTATACAATACATGTAAACTCGTTTGAAATAAAAATAGTTAATCAGCCAGAGGCCGGATTAGGGGTGAATGTCGTTATGGAAGTTCGATACTTTCGATACTTTCCCCCCTTTTATCTTTATTCCCCCTTTTTTTTGGGGGGGGGGGAGGGTAGAAAGGAAAAGACAAGGGGTGGGGGCGGGGAAGGTTTGGAACCATGCATGTAGTAAAAAGGGGGTGGGCCGCACATAGAGTTTGGTTTAGGTAATTGAATTTCTACTGAGACCAATGCCGAGATATAGTAGAATAATTTATATGCATAATATCTTTATGCACAGTTTTTTTTTTTAAATGGTTTCCTCTCTTTGTCTATAGTTGTAAGTCATCACGGTAAATGCTGATCTAGGAAGGGCAAGGCGTAAAGGTACCACAGGTCCCATATTTGTTTTGTTGGTTTCTATGTGTTTCAGTTTGATAGTTGTCATGTGTTCCATAGAGTGTACAAAGTCCATTTCCTCTTTGAGTTGGGAGAGAGTTGGTGGAAGTGCAGATTTCCAATTTCTGACGATCAGACATTTCGCAGCAGCTAGTATGTGAAGTGTTAATTTCTTTGTAGGTGGTTTAAGTCCTCTGGGGAGCATGTCTAGTAGGACCATGGAATGTGTTGGTAGGACTGGAGAGTTGAGAAAAGAGCTGATTAGTTTAAATGTGCTTCTCCAGAAGGAGGATAGGCGCGTACAGTGCCACCATATATGACTCATTGTTCCTGTGACTGTGTTGCATCTCCAGCACATGCTATTGGCAGTTGGGTAAATGCTGGCCACTCTGGTGGGTACCACGTACCACCGCATTAGGACTTTTCGGTCAGATTCAAAGTGCATAACGCATTTTGAGACTCCCAGCATGTTGGATATTGCTGTGGACCATTGTGATGGTGAAAATTCAGTACTGAGCTCTCTCTCCCATTGAAGCATGTAGCTACGTTTTTATGGTTTGTTGTGATGGATTAAAGACTCATAACAGGTGGAAATAGACTTTCTGGTAAAATTGGTCATCTTTAAATATTTGATGAAAAACAAATCTTTCTCAGCAGTTTTAGGAAGATTTAAAGTAGCGAGGATGTTTTTTAAGCGTAGGTGAGTGTAAAATTCTCGGTTTGGGATCTGAAATTCTGATTGAATAGTGGAGAATGAGTGGATGATGTTGTCAGTGGATATTTGGCCTATGAAGTTGATACCTTTCTCAGTCCATGTTGAAAGCTGCAAATTATGGGTAAGATGGGATAGTGTAGTCAGATGTATAAAGGGGACAGCATCTGAGTAGGAGAGCAGTTTTTGGAGGTTTCGCTTCCATATGTGTAGAGACCATTTTGTGCTTGGAAGTAACATTTTTGGTGTGGGTAGTTGGTTCTTCGGTAGCCACAGTCGGTCAGTTATGTTGTAGGGGGTGGTGTAGGATGATTCAAGGTTAACCCATAGTGGGGGTTCAGAGGCTTTATGTGCTGTAAGCAGTTGGGCTAACGCTGTTGCTTTATAGTAGAGGGAGATATTTGGTATTCCAAGGCCTCCTGTTTGTTTGGAAAGTTGTAGTGGGGCTGCTGCAAGTCTGGGGTGTTTTTTATTCCAAACGAATTCAAGGAAAACAGATTGATAGCGTTGTAGGAGCGATGCTGGAATTGGTATAGGGATAGTGCGGAATAAGTACATAAGTCTCAGGAGAGCAGACATTTTGGCAGCTGCGATTTGGCCGAGCCAAGATATTTCAAATTTAGTCCATGTTTGTAGGTCGAGTTTGATTAAAGGTCATACTTTATGAAAGTTATAGTGCAGAAGGGTTGTATAGGATTTCGTGATGTTGATGCCTAAATACGTCAGAATGTCTTTTCTCCAGTCAAAATTGTAGGATGCCTTTAAGGTCGTTTGAAGTGTGTGTGGTATGTTAATGGTTAGGGCCTGGGTTTTCGTGTCATTGTTTTTGTGGTTTGATACCTGTCCGTAGAGGGATAGGAGAGACTGTAGTGCCGGAATGGAGGTTTGAGGGGTTTGTAATGTGAGGAGGATATTGTCGGCGAATAGTTTGAGTTTGTGAATCGTGGTTTGTGTCTGAAAGGCGTGTATCTCTGGATGCTTTCTTATTTTTTGTGCTAGGGGTTCCAGGGCTAATGCGAATATAAGGGGAGACAAGGGGCAGCCCTGTCGTGTGCCATTGGTGATGGGGAAAGATTGAGAGTAGAATCCGGAATAGAAGACCTTAGCAGATGGTCTGTCGTATAAGGTCGCTATTGCAGTCACAAATGGTGGGGGAAGGTGGAATCTGTCAAAGACGGTCAACATATAGGTCCAGTTAATTCTGTCGAATGCTTTTTCTGCGTCGAGGGAGAGGAGGAGTAGTTCTTGATGTGAGTTATTGGCGGCTGTTATTAATAATAAGTCTGGTGTTGTCAGGGGCCTGTCTGTGGGGTATGAATCCCAATTGGTCTTGGTGGATCAGTCGTGGTAGGTATACAGTCTATTGGCTAGTATTTTGGCATAGAGTTTGATGTCTGTGTTAAGGAGAGATATTGGACGGAAATTGGCACAGTCTGAGGTTGCTTTACCAGGTTTGGGAATTGTCACTATAGTTGCTTCAAGGAGCTCCGTTGGGGACTTACCAGAGGAGAATAGATCATTAAACATATCTGTGAGGTAGGGGGCAAGGATGTCTTTAAAAGTGAGGTAGTATTCGTTCGAGAAGCCGTATGGGCCCGGTGATTTTAAATGCTTCAGTGTCTTTATGGCCAAGCTGGTTTCAGTTACGGAGATGGGTTTGGAAGGGTATTCAATATCATCCGGGGGGAGAGTCAGGAAGGTAAGGTCAGCTAGGAATGAGTCAATGTCAGTTTGGGACGGGGTATGAACATCTGCTTTTTGGTGTAGGTTATATAATTCTGAGTAGAAGGTAGAAAAATGGTTGACAATATGTTTCGGATTTCTAATTTGGTCCCCTGTAGGGGTGAGTAGATATGGGATTTTGGTCTGTAATTGCTTTTTACGAAGTTTTCGAGCAAGAAGGCGGTCTGCTTTATTTCCTTTGTAATAGCAACAGCTGTTTTAAGTGTTTCAGAGAGCATGAAAGTTTGCTGTGGAGTAATGCGTCTAGAGTCGCTTTAGTAGTTGAAATTTGTTGGGCTAGGGCTGGAGTGGGATTGGTTTTGTTCGCTAAATTTAGGTCAGATAGTTGTTTAGTTAGTGTAATCTCTCTGGCCGCGGATTCTCTTTTAGTTTTAGCCCCCATAGGTATGAGAAGGCCTCGAATATATGCTTTATGTGTTACCCATAGTGTCGTAGGTGTAATGTCAAGATGCTTGTTAAGTTGGAAAAATTTGCTTATGGAGGATGCTATTGCCTTAATATTATGCGTGTTCGTGATTAGAGATGCGTTTAGTCACCATCATCTTTACACATTTTAATATTTATATTTAGTAGAAAAAATATGTTGTTTACAAAACAATATTATTTATTTAGTGGCCTACTCAATTATAAACAATTAGGCTGATAATTTTGTATGTAATGATAATTCATGATATTAAAGTATATTTCTAGTTTTCATGATATTAAAGTCTATTTCTATTCTATTTCTAGTATGTACAGCATACACTTTAGAAAGCTATGGTCTAGATAAGAACATATTTCAATTAATATTTTATGAAGTAGGATGCTGATCTCGCGTTAAGTTTTTTAAAGCATTGGACCTCTTTTCCCAAGACAAAGATAATCAAGGCTACAAGGTTTATTCATACACAGTATATTACATTCTGTGTTCAAGTGGTGTTTCTCAAATAATGGAAATCCTTCAAGTGTTGTTGACTAAATGGGAGATAAATAAAATATCAGACATGTCTTACTTCATGTCATCTCAGTGCCACTCAAGGACCATGAATTTGAAAGTATTATGCTCAGAAGAAAAATTTCAATATAAATACTCAAAATTTTTTGATGAGTCCACCTGGTCTTAAAGAGATTTCCACAACAGATTAATAACATTTGGTTACCATGGAGTGCTTTATTAATATGTTTTGTTAAATTTCGAGCTACTTGTTATAAATTAACATCTTCATTTATCAAATTTCAACTGCCTATATAAAAAAAAGGTGATTAATCTATATGCAAATAGACATAAGTATATTATTTTGTGTTTAGGACACCTAAATTCTGGACACACTGAATAACTGCAAATATTAAACATGTTTAATATACAGTTTTTTTTTATAATGCCTATAAAGCTTAAATTATATATTAGTTGTCACATTTTGGAGACCTATTCACGGCAGTAGAGTCTCTTCTCTATCCTTGTGCTCTCACCAGCTCGAGCATGAATGATACATGACAGTTGGGGGGAGTGCCAAAGTTAAAAGCCCAGCATATCAGCTGTTCTGCACTTTGTTGTAGTTCTCATGTATCGTGCATTACTGGCAGTTACTCTGATTTTTCAGTTTATAGCCCTGGCTTGTCTGATTAGCCCTCCTATGATATTTCCCGGCTTGTCTGATTAGCCTTGCTGTGATATTTCCTGGCTTGTCTGACTACCTGATTTGTGTACTGATCCTGGCTATTCCGGACTACTCTTATTGGATGGAATCTCCCTTGACATTGCCATACAGTCTCCTGCCTGCCACTTCCTACAATTAAATGCAAGCTCTTACATGCTCCAGCCTGCTATTACATCCAGTGAAGTGCAAGCTCTGTGTTTTACTCTTCAACCTGCTACTATATGCAGTGAAGTAAAAGCTCTGTGTTACATTCCCCAGCCTGTTATTATATCCTGTGAAGTGCAAGCTCTGCATTACGGTACCCAGGCAGTTTTATTGACAAATTTTGAGTTCCAGCTTTTTTTCCAATAATTACATTCCGGGACATCATCTGGATGGGAATTTACTTGTAATCTCTTTATCAATCCACTAAATTAATTTAATTAACTCAATCCAATGATCAAAGCAAACAAAATAAAAGTGCATGCTTTTCAATAGCATTATTTGTCTTTGATACACCCAATATAATTTGTTTGCATTAGATTTTTATTTTTTTGCCACAGAGAAGTCGGTAAAATCTTGACATGGGGAACCTTTATTGTTAATCCAGCTTAAAATGACTTGAGTATTGTTGAGGCCCTAAAGGTTTACACACTCTTTGAATTATATGGTTTTACCTATCAGGGCATAATAACAATCATCTATTCCTTAGCAGGTCTTAATAGTAGTCAAATATAACATAAGTTCAACAACACATAACATATTACAGCATGTCATGATTTATGTAACAAAAATAAAGCCAAAATGGAAAGATCACCTTTATTGTTATTTCATAAGAGCTGGTATGGTGGTGTGTTAATAATGATAAAAAAATCAGAACCATTGTCTTTGGCACAAAACATTGTTTAATAGTTAAACCACATAACAACCAGATTATCTGACATGTATAATTTCAAAACCATGTTAAAATACATCTGCCACTCACTCATACATACACTTACACTATGACCAGAGGCGTCACTAGGGTTGGGTTCACCTGGTGCGGTAACTCATGGTGTCACCCCCTGGATTTCCTCCAATACCATGCCAAACACATACCTTAGTAATGCCAGTCAGATGGCCCATTAAATATGCCACATACAGGAGCCCCAAAAATTATGTCACAACCAGGAGCCCGTTAACAATGACACACACCAGAGCCCCATTATTTATGCCTCACCTCGGAGCCCAATTAATTATGCCACAAACACAGGCCCCCCTTAATTATGCCACACACAAGTGCCCCATAGTTATGCCACACACAAGCACCCCATAATTATGCCACTCATGGGGCCCAATAAATATGCCACACATGGGACTGCCATTAATTATTCGACACACAGGAGCCCCACAAGGTGACAATTGTACAATTCTAAAAAAATTACATATCTAAATAACACAGACACTCTCTCTCTCTCTATAACTAGTTGCAGTTATACTTATTTGAATTTTTTAATATTATATTTGACTATTTTCATATTTAATAAAAATACCCACAATGCCCCTAAATGACTTAACACAGCACCATACAGTACCCACAGAACTTGCCATGCACCTATGTTGCACCCATAGCAATTGTCTCTCACTCATATTGCACCCACACAATTTGGCATGCCTCAGAGTCAGTTTGCCCCACAGAACATACCACAATGTCGCGTTGCCCAACAGAACTGCCCCTGCAGAACAAGCCTCAGTGTCCCCCATAGCACATGTTATTTTTCCCCATAGAACATGCCACAGCATCACTTTGCCAATTAAACTAAATGAATAAACATGCCTTTGTCATTAACATATGCAACAGCCAGTTTGCCTATTAAAATTACCACAGTTTGTCCATAATATGCCAGTGTTATTTTGCTATTAATATACCACAACCAATTTTCCCATTAATATGCCAGTGTTATTTTGTCATTAATATGCCACAGCAAATGTTTCCATTAATATGCCACAACCAATTTGTCCATTAATATGCCAGTATTATTTTGACATTTATATGCCACAGCCAATTAGCCCATTAATATGCCACAGCCACTTTTCCATTAATATGCCACAGCCAATTTGCCCATTAATATGCCACAGTCAATTTCCATTAATATGCCAGTATTATTTTGCTATTAATATGCCACAACCAATTTGCCCATTAATGTGTCAGTACTATTTTGCCATTAACATGGCAGTATTGTTTTACCATTAATATGCCAATATTATGTTGCTTGAATATGCCACAGCCAATTTGCCCATAAATATGATACAGCCAGCTTGCCAATTAATATGCCAGTATTATTTTGCCATTAATATTCCAGTATTATTTTGCCATTAATATACCAGTGTTATTCTGCCCATTAATATCTATAGATTGCAATACAGGACTTGCCCCGCAGCAGCGGATCCATAGTCTTTTTTTGGGAGGGGCATATATAGCTCTGTTTTTTACTCTCCTCCATGTGGTAAGTCTCTCTCTCCCTCCCCCTTGTATGTGTAGTATCTCCCTGCTCAATTTAGAAAGTCTCTCTCTCCCACTCTGACTTTTGTAGTCTCTCTCCCCCTCTAACTTTTGTAGTCTCTCTCCCCCTCTCATTTTTGTAGCCTCTCTCCCCCTCTCATTTTTGTAGTCCCTCTCCCCCTCTCAGTTCTGTAGTTTCTCTCTCTCCCCCTCTCATTTCTGTACTCTCTTTCTCTTCCGCTCTCATTTCTGTAGTCTCTCTCTCCCCCCTCTCATTTCTGTAGTCCCATTAATATGATACAGCCAGCTTGCCAATTAATATGCCAGTATTATTTTGCCATTAATATTCCAGTATTATTTTGCCATTAATATACCAGTGTTATTCTGCCCATTAATATCTATAGATTGCAATACAGGACTTGCCCCGCAGCAGCTGATCCATAGTCTTTTTTTGGGAGGTGCATATATAGCTCTGTCTTTTACTCTCCTCCATGTGGTAAGTCTCTCTCTCCCTCCCCCTTGTATGTGTAGTATCTCCCTGCTCAATTTAGAAAGTCTCTCTCTCCCACTCTGACTTTTGTAGTCTCTCTCCCCCTCTAACTTTTGTAGTCTCTCTCCCCCTCTCATTTTTGTAGCCTCTCTCCCCCTCTCATTTTTGTAGTCCCTCTCCCCCTCTCAGTTCTGTAGTTTCTCTCTCTCCCCCTCTCATTTCTGTACTCTCTTTCTCTTCCGCTCTCATTTCTGTAGTCTCTCTCTCCCCCCTCTCATTTCTGTAGTCTCTCTCTCTCTCCCTCTCAAATCTGTAGTCTCTCTCTCTCCCCCCTCCTATTTCTGTACTGTCTATCCCTCTCTTATTTCTGTAGTCTCTCTCCTCCTCTCAATCCTGTAGTCTCTTTCTCCTCCATCTCAATTCTGTGGCGGTAGCCAAATTCCTTAAAGTGAAGGTGGAGAAATCCCTTAAAGCGGTGGTTGAATTCTTTAATTCGGTGACCACTGCCGAACAGCTTAAAGAGAGTTGTGGGGGGGTGGAGCTAGCAGGCAAAGAGAGAGGACGCATGGCGGATGAGCTCCCGGGGAATTACAACACCAGAGTCTGTTTTCGGGTATGACACCACCGTTTACACCACTGATATCAAGCTCCCCCGGTAACAGGAACGGGATGGGGCAAAAACAAAAAAAGAAACGGGAGAAAACTCAAATCTTGAGAGGCCCAGATATAGGCCAATTGTTGACCAGGCCTCCGAGGCCTACTCCGTCCATATCGACAGCAGGGCAGGCCTACCATAGAAGTGAGGCTGAAGACTCTGCCACAGATTCAGATTCCTCTCATACGATACAAAACCTTGTACCGGGTAAGATTACCTGCGATGACGATGCCCCGACTACACGAGGAGACCTTAAAAAACTTTTACTGGAATTACAAAATCTGCTGAAGGCAGATGTTACAGCTGTCAAACGAGAGGTGACAGCAGTTACTACGAAGGTTTCTACCCTAGAATTGGCTGTCACAGAAGTTACCCAAACTTCGACCACAACCAGAGACCAAATATCTATGATGTCTCAGCATATATGTCGACTGGAATAACAGTTGGTTCTGGTAGTTACACGATCCAGGCAAAATAACGCACGGCTGCGAAAAGCGAACCGAGCCCCAAGTGATGCATCCAGAGATGTCTTACTGAAATTACGAAGTGCTGCGGATAAACTGGCTTTACTAGCAGCGGTGCGTAAAGCACAAAAAGAACCCTACCAGGATCATATTCTTCAAGTATTCGAGGACTTACCTACTGCAACACTTTTCTGGCGCCGTTCGATGTCCCTCCTAACCGGCCACCTGCGTGCATTGGATATCCGATTCCGCTGGGGACCAGCACACTCCTTAACTATCCATAAGGAAGGGCGTCTTTTTACGATTGGATGCATGGAGGAGGCAGAAGATGCCCTCGTAACACTAGGATAACCAGGCCTCCCACAGGAAACCCAGTAGACCCCTGCAACACCGACACTCAAATCGGATAAAACCTTGTCCACACAGAGCAACAAAAGCCGGCCGATAATCCCTTCAGATTTACATTAACTCTTTGGTCCATGAAACGGCTGTTGCTCCGTGACGAAGTGTCTATTTGTTCCCCATTTTACAAGCTGAATACTGTTATTAATCTGTTGTTTTTCCGCTAGTCCATATAGGTGACCCCCCCCAGGGACATGACACCCTTATCCCCTCACGAGGATGGAGGTCCATCTTTTTTAGCCCGCTTCTTTTTGGCGGTACCCCCTCGTACCATCGGTACCCCTACACTAAGGGTTACCCTTTCCCTTACTGATTCTTTTCTTTCTGCTTGTTATCCCCTCTCCCCTTGTCCTTTCTCATCTTTGCTCTGATTTCATCCCCTCGGCCCATGCCATTTCTGAAATAGTGATCACTATAGTGTCCGAGCGCTGAGTGTGCTCAGCGGGTCTAGAAACAACAGCAGGGCACAGACCAGGCTAGAATGAGGTATAGCAGCCCGGAGGGGGACATATTGATAGATGCACTTTTTTATATCGTAAACAACAACAAAATTGCTGACTTGTGTGTAAGTGTATGTGACTGACAGTGTGTGTGTGTGTGTATATGACTGACTGCATGTGTGACTGAATGTGTGTTTATGTGACTGTCTGTGTGTGTGTGACTGACTGTATGTCTGCCTGTGACCCACTGTATGAGTGTGTGACTGACTGCATGTCTGACTGTGACCGATTGTAGGTGTGTATCTGTCTGTGCAGTGGCGTCCCGAGGGGGGGGGGGGCAGACCGCACCGGGTGACACCTCCAGCGGGGGTGACACCCGTGCTGCCGGCACCCCCCCGCATCGCGCTGCTTAAGTTTTTTTTCTTTTTTCTGGCAGCCGCATCCGCTGGACGTGGCCGCCGGAAAAAAGAGAAAAAATAAATAAATCCCAGAAACCGGATGTGACGTTACGTCACATCCGGTGACTGTGTTTCCCTCCTCCGTGCAGGAGGGAAGACTGCACGGAGGAGGCGTCCGTCCGGGAGCAGAGAGAAGCAGCAAATCGGTAAGTGATAGGGAAGGGGGGGAGGAGTGGGGTTTACAACGAGCAGTTTATTACTGTGCTCTTGCCGGCACTATATTACTGGGCATCTGGCTGGCACTATATTACTGGGCATCTGGCTGGCACTATATTACTGGGTATCTGGCTGGCACTATATTACTGGGCATCTGGCTGGCACTATATTACTGGGTATCTGGCTGGAACTATATTACTGGGCTCTGACTGGCATAATATTCCTGGGCTCTGAGTGGCACTATATTACTGGGGATCTGGCTGGCACTATATTACTGGGCTCTGGCTGGCACTATATTACTGGGCTCCTCCTGGCATAATATTCCTGGGCTCTGACTGGCATAATATTACTGGGCTCTGACTGGCACTATATTACTGGGCATCTGGCTGGCACTATATTACTGGGTATCTGGCTGGCACTAAATTACTGGGCATCTGGCTGGCACTATATTACTGGGTATCTGGCTGGAACTATATTACTGGGCATCTGGCTGGCACACTGTTACTGGGCTCTGGCTGGCACTATATTACTGGGCATCTGGCTGGCACACTGTTACTGGGCTCTGGCTGGCAGTATATTACTGGGCATCTGGCTGGCACTAAATTACTGGGCATCTGGCTGGCACTATATTACTGGGCTCTGGCTGGCACACTGTTACTGGGCTCTGGCTGGCACTATATTACTGGGCTCTGGCTGGCACACTGTTACTGAGCTCTGGCTGGCACTATATTACTAGGCTCTGGCTGGCAATATATTACTGGGCTCTGACTGGCATAATATTCCTGGGCTCTGAGTGGCACTATATTACTGGGGATCTGGCTGGCACTATATTACTGGGCTCTGGCTGGCACTATATTACTGGGCTCTGACTGGCATAATATTCCTGGGCTCTGAGTGGCACTATATTACTGGGGATCTGGCTGGCACTATATTACTGGGCTCTGGCTGGCACTATATTACTGGGCTCCTCCTGGCATAATATTCCTGGGCTCTGACTGGCATAATATTACTGGGCTCTGACTGGCATAATATTCCTGAGCTCTGAGTAGCACTATATTACTGGGCTCTGAGTGGGACAATACTACTGGGATCTGAATGGCACAATATTACTGGTATCTATAATTGTAAGATTGTCACCTCGTGGGGCTCCTGTGTGTTGCATAATTAATGGCGGTCCCATGTGTACATAATTATGGGGCACTTGTATGTGGCATATTTATTGGGCCCCATGTGTGGCATAATTAAGGGACTCTTTTGTGTGGCGTAATTAAGGGACTCTTTTGTGTGGCATAATTATGGGGCACCTGTGTGTGTGGCATAATTAATTGGGCAGAGGTGAGGCATAAATAGTGGGGCTCTGGTGTGGCATAATTTATGGGGCTCTGGTGCGGCATAAGTTATGGGGCTCTGGTGTTGCATAAGTTATTGGGCTCATGTGTGTGGCATAGTTATGGGGCTCCTGTGTGTGGCATAGTTAATAGGCCATCTAACTGGCATTACTAAGGAATCTGTTTGGCATTGTATGGAGGAAATCCAGGGGGGTGACACCATGAGTTTCCGCACCGGGTGACACCAACCCTAGTGACGCCCCTGTGTCTGTGACTGATTGTATGTGCGTCTGTATGTGACTGACTGACTGTATGTGTGTCTGTCTGTTACTGACTATATGTGTGTGTGTGTGTGTCTGTCTGTGACTGACTGTGTGTGTGACTGACTGACTGTATGTCTGCCTGTGACCGACTGTATGTGTGTGCCTGTCACCAACTGTATGTGTGTGCCTGTCTGTATGTGTGTGTGTGTCTGTCTGTGACAACCTCCACAGCAATAAAACTCACAGTAATGTGCAGTGTGTGAGTGTATCACACACTCATGCTGCACATTACTGTACTACAATACACAATAAGACTCACAGCACACAAAAAACAACATTACTCGAAGTTACACTTATACACATAAATACACAGCCACAAATACACACACATACAGCCACATATAGACACACATTCACACTTGCACAGTCACACATACATACACACACCCTTACACACAGACACACAATCCCACTTACACACACACACACTTGTATGTGAGCAAATTACTATGATTTCAAAATAATTGAGCATACAAATTGTTGTGTACATTGCATACACCATTTACCAGACTTTGAGAAAAAAGTTGACCAACAGTCTCATAATATGTCATAATATAGGGGATATCACACACACAGACACCCACCCTTACACCCCCACATAGACAACCTTACACTCACACACTCTCATACACACACACACACACACACACATCCAGACAACCTTACACACAGAGACCCTTATACACACAGATGGTCATTCCCACACAGATATTCTGCCACGCAGACACGTGTGTAAACCTGCAACTCTCCCAAGCACATCATAAATATTAATTTTTTTATTTTTTAATAAAAAGGGGTAAAAAACCTGGGAAGAATAGGCTGAGGTATGCTCCTTCTACCAACCTCATAAAAGAGAGAAGTGCAGGGAACTGAGATGGGAATTCAACTGAATGGGAGAATTATTCCAACTCTGCTACTTTAGCCTTAATTTTGAAATTCCCATCTCACTTCCCTGCAATTCTCTCTTTCATGAGTAAAGCCCATAATATAATGAGCTCATTCATTCATATTGTATGGTTTTAATACTATAACGAGGTACATGGGATTTTTTATTGCCATGTGCATGGACTTTTTTTTGCCATGAATATAAAGACTATATATTGAATGTGATAATCAAGTGTGAAAATAAAAATAATATGAGATGATAACTTGATTATCATATAATAATAATGAATAATAGTAATTAATCACATTTTCTCTTAGTAATCTCACTGGGATTCACACTCCCACTCATAACTCTGCCACTCATAACTCTGCCACTCACGCTTTCATTCTCGCATACTTACACACTGCCACTCACACACACACTCATAACTCTGCTGCTCATGGTTACACTCTCACACATTCTGCCACTCACACACATACACACGCACACTCATAACTCTGCCTCTCATGCTTACACTCACACACACACACACACTCATAACTCTGCTGCTCACACTTATACTCTCACACATATACACACGCACACTCATAACTCTGACACTCATGCTTACACTCACACACACTCATAACTCTGCTTCGCTTACACTTATACTCTCACACACTCTGCCACTCACACACATACACACGCACACTCATAACTCTGCCACTCATGCTTACACTCACACACACTCATAACTCTGCTGCTCACACTTATACTCTCACACACTCTGCCACTCACACACATACACACGTGCAGTCACGCTTTTACTCACTCACACATGCATACACTCTTCCAACCACTCACACTCTGCCTCACACACTTACACTCTACCACTCACACTCTGCCACTCAGATACACACTCACACTCGGCTACTTACACACACTTACATTCTGCCACTCACACACATACACACTCATAACTCTGCCACTCATGCTTACACTCACTCACACACACTTATGCTCTTCCAAACACTTACACTCTAACACTCACACTCTGCCACTCACATACACACTCACACTCTGCCACTTACATTCTGCCACTCACACACATACACACTCATAACTCTGCCACTCACGCTTACACTCACACACACTTACGCTGTTCAAAACACTCACACACTTACACTTACTTAGACGATGCCACTCACACCCACTTATACTCTTCCACTCACATACAGACACATGCACACTCATAACTTTGCCACTCACACCCACTTACACTCTACCACTCACACATGAACATTCATAACTCTGCCACTCACATACATACACATGCACACTCATAACTCTGCCACTCACACCCCCTTACACTCTGCCACTCACATACATACACATGCACATTCATAACTCTGCCACTCACATACATACACATGCACACTCATAACTCTGCCACTCACACCCACTTACACTCTGCCACTCACATACATACATACACACTCATAACTCTGCCACTCACATCCATACATACACACTCATAACTCTGCCACTCTCACTTACACTCTGCCGTTCAAAGGGGTGGGGTTAAGCGCAAGGGGCGGAGCCACGTATGAGGGTGCGGAGTCTGGTGCAGGGGGCAGAGATGAGCGTGGGGACGTGGGGCCGAGCACGAGGGGGCGTGGTCAGAGTCTCCATTCGGCGCTATGGACGGGAGATCCGGGGCTTCAGCCCCAGTAGCCCCCCCCTAGGGACTCCACTGGTGATAGGCAGTGCAGTCCCCAACATAAATGCCAGTTAGCTGAGAGTGATAGGCTGTGCAGTCCCCAACATAAATGCCAGCTAGCTGAGAGTGATATGCAGTGCAGACCTCAACATAAATGTCAGCTGGTTGACAGTGATAGGCTGTGCAGTCCCCAACATAAATGCCAGCTAGCTGAGAGTGATATGCAGTGCAGACCTCAACATAAATGCCAGCTGAGTGAGAGTGATAGGCAGTGAGTTATAGGGATGCCGAAGAATATAAGGTAAGGAGCTACCTCTGCGGTGGCCGTGGCTGGGTGGATGGGGTGTATCAGGGTGGGGTTACTTGCGCTCCGTATACTTCACCCTCTCATGGTTGAAGTGGAGCGATGCAGCTCATTGTGCCTGATACCATGGAGACACGCGCACCAAAGTCATATAGGTAACCAGACTGTCCCTTTAACAGAACTAGTTGGGTGTATTTCAGTTGGGCCAGCTCAGTGACAAAGTTTCGGCTATACCTAGCAGTGCTGGGAACTACCGACTGTGCTATGTTTCTAGTCGGTACACTAGTCATCAGAGAGAAAAAATGGATCCAATTTTTAAAGGGACACTAAATTTAATTTTTATTTTTTTGCTTCTAGTATAGAAGCACAAGTGAAATTGTAGTTGTCCATAGTATGAGGATAAACTGGCGTGTACTTTTGACAGTTTATCCTCTGACCGACAGCTGCCATGCTTCTATTGGAAGAAGGCAGCCGGCTGGTCGGCAACTCTCTCTCTCTACTAGCACAGACTTGTTTTTGCATGTGACCAGCAGGGAGGACCTTAACTAGGTCCCCCCTGCTAAACCCATGCAAAATCGAGGGTCTCTCTCTGTGCTTGCATCGATAGACCTTCGCATTCAGCTGTCAGAGCCGGGCGAGCCTCTGCTCTGATTGGCTGTGTGCGTGCTGACGTTTCAAGGAAGCAAGGGTTAAACAATGTTTGATGTTCCTTTAGTCATTTTTCACATTGTTAAAGGGACATTCTAGTCCCCAAACTCACTTTGGTGCAAGTGGAAGACTGCTGCCTGAATAATGCACAGGCTCCTCTGCATCCTTGCCTACAGGTATTGCTGCACTTTTTGTGTGTAGGCACTGAGCATGTATCCGTTTTGTTTCCATTTATCACTTCCTCTCCTGGAATACAATGCATTATGTGGAACCTAGGTGACCTTGCTCTTGAATATGTAGGATCTCTTAACAGTGCAACACATTGTCTGAGGACATCACTAAAGGATATTCCATTCATTTGAATGAAATTATTCTCATTGGTTCCTGCAGCAAAAAATAATAATTGACTTCTACCCAGCTAGTGTTATTTCACATATCCATCTAAGTTTAAGATTTTTATACGTAATGCATGCATTTTGAAGTACTTTAATATACACTAACATTTAGAAGATGTATTTTCGGTACCAGACCTTCACTTTAACAGTGCTCACACCACTTACCTGTACGAGTGTCTCTCTCGCTCAGCAGACTGATCCACCATGCAGGAAGTGTATGTGATGTCACTTTCTGCCTGCTGGATCAGATAGCATGTAGGAAGAGAGTGTGGGAAATCATCTGATCAGATGATTTCTGCACTCTCCATGCTGCTTGCAGTTACAGAGGAAGTCACAAGGTTCTTCTGGGCCCTATAGAGTGGCAAGCCCAGTCACTGTTTGACCATTATTTGTACCGTATTTGCTCTATTATAAGACGAGGTTTTTTTCAGAGCAAATGCTCTGAAAAATCCCCCTCGTCTTATAATCGAGGTCTCTTATAATCTGACCTCAAATTGAGGTCAGATTATAAGACATGGATCCAGGTCCCCAGCAGAGCTGCAGGGGACCTGGATCCCCCTCTCTAGCAGCAGGGGATGTCTGCGCAACGAGCGCAGACTCCCCTGCTTCCGCCCGGCACGACCGCCGGGCCTTCTGTGAAGAAGCCGGGTACATCCCCCAGCTGCCCGATTGTCCCTGGTGGCTAGTGGGGCAGCAGAGGAAGTCTGCGCGATGAGCGCAGACCTCCCCTGCTGCCGCCCGGCACGCTCGCCGGGACTTCTGTGACGAAAGCGGAAGTACCCGGCTTCTTCACAGAAGGCCCGGCGGTCGTGCCGGGCGGAAGCAGGGGAGTCTGCGCTCGCGCAGACTTCCTCTGCTGCCCCACTAGCCACCAGGGACAATCGGGCAGCTGGGGGATGTCTGCACGATACGTGCAGATATCCTCCATGCTGCCCGACACGGCAGACTATTATGACGGACAGCTGTCCGTCATAATAGACTGCCGTGTCGGGCAGCATGGAGGATGTCTGCAAGTATCGTGCAGACATCCCCCGGCTGCCCCCACTAGCCACCAGGGATCAAGGTAAGGGGAAGGGAGGGAGGGGGGCAGAGAGGCAGGGGGAGGGAGGGAGGGGGACAGAGAGACGGGGGGAGGGAGGGGGACAGAGACAGGGGGGACAGAGAGACAGGGGGAGGGAGGGGGACAGAGAGACGGGGGACAGAGAGACAGGGGGGAGGGAGGGGGGCAGAGACAGAGTCAAGGGGAGGGAGGGGGTTAAGAGACAGAGACAAGGGGAGGGAAGGGGTTAAGAGACAGACAAGGGGAGGGAAGGGGTTAAGAGACAGAGACAAGGGGAGGGAAGGGGTTAAGAGACAGACAAGGGGAGGGAAGGGGTTAAGAGACAGAGACAAGGGGAGGGAAGGGGTTAAGAGACAGAGACAAGGGGAGTGAGGGGGTTAAGAGACAGGCAAGGGGAGGGGGAAGAGAGAGAAAAATGGGGGCAAGGGAAAGAGAAAGGCAGCATTGGCACATAAAAAGAAATAAAAACTAGAAATACATTTTTTGATATCATAATTTTTTATTAAAAAAGCAATTTACATGTGAATATATACAAGTTTAACTTTTTTCCTATAGGGTAGTCTTATATTCAGGCTTTTAGTTTTTTTCCTAAAGGAATATCCAAAGTTTGGGGGGTCGTCTTATAACCAGGGTCGTCTTATAATCGAGCAAATACGGTATTACCTCTGCTTCTCTGTGAGTGGATGGTTTATTTACAGGGCTATGGTGAGGTGAGAAGAGATGGTTTATGTTTTGCATTGTTCATCTGTAGGGATCCAAATAATGAATTAAATTTTTTCTCAAAGTAAAAATGAAAAAACACACCCTCTGCTTATATTTAGTGTGGGTAAGCAGTAAGCCATTGACCACTTCCACAAGGACTGGTGGAGGAGGTTATGTATTTATTATTGGGCGAACTGGGACCTCCCAATCATTTGTGTATGTTAGTATATTATTTAAATTAGTCAGTTACCATATATTTCCATTTTTTAATTTTCCAAGATCCAAGTTATGTGTTGTGTTTTATGAGTGTTTGTTCATTCATCTGTAGGTTTGCTTGCCTCTAAACTAGATAAGCAAAATTACGAAATATGAATGTTATGCACCCTCAATGAAAAGTAATTTTATGCAAAGAAATGGTATATCTGATACACCCACAAATACAGTATGCTTGTTTTAGACACAGATGACTTTCAGAAGGGTTCTTCTGTGTGTACATCTCAACAAATGACATAACAACAAACATTTGTTTACCCTGCAGCATATGTGTTCTAAATTTAAAAAATATCACTGTCCTCATTGTAACCCACCTATAATGTTTCATTTTGTCTTATGTACTGGAAAATTATAAAACTGAATAAACAGAATTTAAAAAATATATATATCACTGTATACAAGTTTAGTGTAGAATTTCAGTGATTGTCTTATTTGGGGTATATTTACTAAAGTCTGAGTATGGAGTTCAAGACCTCTTTTCGAACTGCAAACAGATTTGCCCCCACTTGTATGCCCCCATTTCAACCATTATTCACTAAGCATTTTTGGAAGTTTAAGATGTGGTGAAGGCACGCAAAATATCTGAGAGTTTTTAACCTTTTGGCCAGTTTTCTTTATTTGTTTGACGTTGGTGCCATCTACGGTCCCCTTAAAGCAATTTAATTCATTCATGGAATGCTTTACCCACTGCTTAGGAGTATTATGTTACAATTGAACTTCTTGTTATAAACTCTAATGCAGAGATTTCCAAACTTTTCATGTTTGTGACAAACTGTTTAGACAATAATTCAGTTTCACTAGCAAACTGGATGTTAAACTAACACCTTATTAGAGATATGGACACATCCATATTGTAATAATGAAATTTATGGGAACACAGCATATGTCACGAAAACCTTTTTCAAGTGTATTTTTAAAAATATATGATTGGTAAGATAATAACATTCATTTCCATGACTATTGTAATTTAAGGGTAACAATATGTGCAAGGATTAAAAAAAATATACCACTGTTAGTTTGCCCATTAAATATACCACAGTTTGCCCATTGACAAATGCCTCAGTCAGATGCCTATTATATATGCTAATGTTAGTTTGCACATTAAATATGCCACAGTTTTCCCATTAACATATGCCCCAGTCAGGTGACTATAAAATATGTCACTGTTTGTTTGCCCATTAAATATACCTCAGTTTGCCCATTAATGTATGCCTCAGCCAGGTGCCCATTAAAATATGCCACTGTTAGTTTGCCTTTAACATGTTTCCTAGCCAAGTGCCCAATAAAAACATAACTAACGTGTTGTGCCACACTGTTTAATGGGATTATATGTATTGCCCTGCTCCCCCCATAATTAAAAAGGTCCCCAGAGCTGCTGATGCTCCCGGAACCAATCATACATATGAGGAGAGCCTGCTAATGGTCTCCAGCCCTCCTTCTATTATTTATAGGACTAGGAGTTTCCTTAATGGCTCCCAGCCCCCTAAAATGTATGATCCAGGGACCTCCTCAAGGTCCCTGGCCTGTTAAAAAAAAAAACTGACCCGCACATTGATGGGGGTTATAAAAAACCCCATAGAAACATAGACTGCATACACTGATTTATAAAAATAAATTATTTCCCAAGGCCCACTGACAACTTAAGTTACCCCCTTCACACTCCCGGGGGCTGCCTCAGGGCCCCTGGATAACATTTAAATTAATATAAATTAAAACCCCCTACCTCTACCACTATCACCGTCCACCCCCTGCACACAAAGGCTGCCCTTTAAATAAAATATTACCTCTTAATAGGTCCCAGCAGCATCAGCAATGCCCTGGATTCACATCTTCTGGCCCAGGGAAAGGGGCCATCCATTATAAAAACATTTTTAAAATCACGTATTACTCGGGGTGGCGAGTCAGTTCGAGTTTGGAGGTCGAAGTTAGTGCTAATCTCAACCTCCAAACTCAGACTTCAGTGAATAGACCCCCATGTGTTTTTTGATTGTTTATTACACCTCATGTGTTCTGGTCTCTGGATATAAGGAGATGTATGTTCAGACTGAGACCAGACCTATGACTAAGTCAAGTATTTGCACTATTTTGGTTTTGGCATCTTGTGATTTTATTTTAATTGTCAAACAAACATTTTAAATTTCATCCCTGAGCATTTTGACACCTTGAAACTAATTTTGAATTTTAGTGAATAGACTCATATACCATTAGCAACTTTTATTTAGAATATCTTAAAGTGACCATTTATAAATTTGCAATTTGTTTATTACCGTTCAAAAATAAGGTTTAAACCTACCTGACTTAACAAAAAGCTAACACAATAAACCTTTTTTGTTAAGATTTGTTTTGAAGCCGGGCTATACTGTTACCAGCCTTTGCAAAATATGTTTAATAAATCCCTTTCCATGATAGATTTAATGAAACAAACAAAACTTAATCTTACCTGATTTAATAATGTTCTTAAACAGCATCATTCTTTGAATGTTTGATATGAGTGGTCATGGGCGTCCGCAGGGGGGGGGCAAGGGGGATTTTTGCAATTCCCCTTTAAAAAAAAAAAAAAAAGTTTTTTTTTTTTTACATTTTTTTATTTTTATTATTATTATTTTTTTCTCAGTGTGTAGCCTCTAGTTGTCCTTAGGGGACTGCACACCAGTTGCTGGGGTAGGAGGTGGCACCCAAAGCTGTTGCTCTCTGCAACTCTGCTTGCTGTAATACTGGTCTCCCATCCACATTGGTGCAGGTCTCTGCAGCTGACAGTCATGCTGCATGGAGAGCCAATGACAGGTGTGCCCGGGGATATGAAGTTATAGCTCCGCCCCTCAGCCCTCCATGTGGCAGCATGACTGACAGAAGAGAGCCTGCAGTGCAACATCATGGAGGAAACAGGGGAAGATACTCAGAGACCATAGCTGAGCCTCTGTAACAGGTAGGAAGAGCTTATAATAGCTTTAAAAACCAAGGTACATGGAAGAGTGGGGTAAATCCAGGGAGGTCCCTCCCATTTCCCTGAGGTCTCCATTTGTCCAGTCTGAGCAGCTCCTCTGACCAGGCTCTGCTCACATCAACATGGTGACAAGTGGATGGGGCAGAAAAGATAATGGAGCATAAAATGATGTGATAGATGGAGGCAGATTGCAAACAAAATGGGATGACATGGGGCAGAAAAGATAATAGAGGATGAAAAGAGGTGATTGATTGGAGCAGAATACAGACAAAATTGTGACACGGGGCAGAAAATATAAAATGTAGGTGAAAAGAGGTCACTGACATGGAGGAATAAAACACAAAATAATGGGGAAAGAGATGGCAAACATGGAGGAATAAAACATATTAAAAAGGGGGAAAAAGATAAAGAAATGTCATGGATTTAGGAATTTGGGTGTTTAGGGAATCTGTTGCTTTGTGTTTATATTGTGTGCTATAGTGTTGTATCTGGTGCTGTGGAGTTATATTGTGTGCTATAGTGTTGTATCTGGTGCTGTGGGGTTATATTGTGTGCTATAGTGTTGTATCTGGTGCTGTTGGGTTACATTGTGTGCTATAGTGTTGTATCTGGTGCTGAGAGGTTATATTGTGTGCTATAGTGTTGTATCTGGTGCTGAGAGGTTATATTGTGTGCTATAGTGTTGTGTCTGGTGCTGTTGGGTTATATTGTGTGCTATAGTGTTGTATCTGGTGCTGTGGGGTTATATTGTGTGCTATAGTGTATCTGGTGCTGTGAGGTTATATTGTGTGTTATAGTGTTGTATCTGGTGCTGTGGGGTTATATTGTGTGCTATAGTGTATCTGGTGCTGTGGGGTTATATTGTGTGCTATAGTGTTGTATCTGGTGCTGTGGAGTTATATTGTGTGCTATAGTGTTGTATCTGGTGCTGTGGGGTTACATTGTGTGCTATAGTGTTGTATCTGGTGCTGAGAGGTTATATTGTGTGCTATAGTGTTGTATGTGGTGCTGAGAGGTTATATTGTGTGCTATAGTGTTGTATCTGGTGCTGAGGGGTTATATTGTGTGTGCTATAGTGTTGTGTCTGGTGCTGTTGGGTTCAAGGCCGGCCTTAAGTGTCCCGGGCGCCCCCCGTCTTTCACCCACGTCTCTTTCACCCCCCCCGTATATATGTGTCCCTTTCCTCTTCCTTGCCATGTCTGTCTCTCTCTAACTCCCCCATACCTGTTTTCTCTCTCTCTCTCCCTCTGTTCTGTCTCTCTCCTCCCCCTCCTCTGTCTCTCTCTCCCCCTCTTTTCTGTCTCCCCCCCTCTTTTCTGTCTCTCTCCCCCCCTCTTTTCTGTCTCTCTCCCCCCCTCTTTTCTGTCTCTCTCCCCCCCCTCTTTTCTGTCTCTCTCCCCCCCTCTTTTCTGTCTCTCTCCCCCCCCCTCTTTTCTGTCTCTCTCCCCCCCTCTTTTCTGTCTCTCTCCCCCCCTCTTTTCTGTCTCTCTCCCCCCCCTCTGTTCTGTCTCTCCCCCCCTCTGTTCTATCTCTCTCTCTCCTCCTCCCCCTGTTCTGTCTCTTCCCCTCCCCCTGTTCTGTCTCGCTCTCCCCCCTCCCCCTTTTCTGTCTCTCTCTCTCTCCTCCTGTTCTTTCTCTCTCTCCACCTCCCCCTGTTCTGTGTCTCTCTCCCCCCTCCCTTTGCCTGCAAATGTTGATCCAAGGAGGGGGCGGAGCTTACCGGCTGAGCAGTGTAGCTCCGCCCCCACCCTGTGAAGCAGAGCAGCGTCTGCTTCACAGGCAGCAAGAGAGGGCTGCTCGGCTCCCCATGCTTAATGCAGGCTCCCCATGCTTAATGCAAGCATGGGGAGCCGAGCAGCACTTTCTCTTGCTCCCCGCTGCTCCCCGTGAAGCAGACGTTGCTCTGCTTCACAGGGTGGGGGCGGAGCTACACCCCTCAGCCGGTTAGCTCCACCCCCTTGTCGGATCCAGCAGAGGACTGGTGAGGGGGGATCTTTTGATCTCCCCAATCCAGTGCCTCTACTGGCTCGCAGAGGTCGCACACCACTAAGGCCGGCCCTGGTTGGGTTATATTGTGTGCTATAGTGTTGTGTCTGGTGCTGTTGGGTTATATTGTGTGCTATAGTGTTGTATCTGGTGCTGTTGGGTTATATTGTGTGCTATAGTGTTGTATCTGGTGCTGAGAGGTTATATTGTGTGCTATTGTATTGTATCTGGTGCTGAGAGATTATATTGTATGCTATAGTGTTGTGTCTGGTGCTGTGGGGTTATATTGTGTGCTATAGTGTTGTGTCTGGTGCTGAGAGTTTATATTGTGTGCTATAGTGTTGTGTCTGGTGCTGAGAGGTTATAGTGTGTGCTATAGTGTTGTATCTGGTAGGGATCGACCGATTATCGGATTAACCGATATTATCGGCCGATATTCACAGTTTCCTAAATTATCGGTATCGGCATCTAACTTTACCGATAATGCCGATAATATTTGAATGAAGCCGTTTTCGCGATCAACGATCGCGAAAAACGCTTTAACAGTGCTGGTCTATTGCCTCGACATCGAGGCAATAGCCAGCACCGATATTTCTATTTTGGGACCCCCACGATCGCCCCACGGAGCGATCGTGGGGAGCCATATTGACGGAGCATGCTGCTCCGTCAATATGGCTAAGTCCTCTGCCGGTCTGAGCTTCGAAAGTGAAAGTAACTTCACTTCCGTTGCTCTGAATATGCTACTTGACTACCCCTAGTGGTAGTTTAGTAGCATTGCAATGGAAAATAATTAAAATACATATTTAATTAAATAAAAATAGGTTATTTAGCTATATTAGCCTATAGGGTTAAAATTAAATATTTTTTAGCATAAGGGATAGGGTTAAAATTAAATTAAAGTTAAAAAATATTAAGGGATATAATAAGGATTAGAGTTGGGGTTAAATTTAGTGTTAGGGTTAAATTTTGGGTTCGGGTTGGGGTCAAAAGATCAATATAGGAAAAAACCAAAAAACACTATTTTTGGTTTTTGCCCCATAACTCGCAAAAAAATACCGAAAAATATGGAAACATGCATATTTTTGAACTCGGGACAACATTTAGAAACTATTTAGCCGGGGTCTTTTTTAATGATTTTATTTGTGTAAATTATATTTTAGGTCAAAGTTAGAAAAAGTGGGTTTTTTTAAATTTTTCATCATATTTTATGATTTTTTTTGTAGTAAATTATAAGATATGATGAACATAATGGTATCTAATGAAAGCCCTTCTTATGACGATAAAAACAACATATAATTTGTGTGGGTACTGTATGTGAGAAAGCAAAAAATTACAGCTAAACACAAACACCCTAGAAATGTCAAAACAGCCATTGTCACCAAGGGAAAGTCAAGGTGAAAATGTCTTGTCACTAAGGGGTTAATTAAGCTGTTTTGATGCCTTGCTTATATTTACTGTAGTGTCCCTTTGATATAATTGCCTATGTCATTGCTGCTCATTTTACTAAGATTTAATCTAAGTATGGACTATGTGCAATTGAACATTGTTGTTCTTGTTACCTTTTGACTGATATTTATTTAAAAAAAAAAAAAAAAGTGGTCCAATTTGTTGTATTTGACCATATCACCATTGTTTTGCTGCATTAGTTATTTTTATTTAGCAATGAAAAAGATTTACAAAAAAAAAGCTAAACGTTAACAATAAACATGTTCATTTAACAGCAGATTTGTGTAGAAATTGTTTTTTTTCCCAAAAAATTAAAATGCACAAAATATCGGTATAAGTTATCGGCTATCGGCCTGAAAGTTCACAGGTTATCGGTATCGGTATCGGCTCTAAAAAATCAATATCGGTCGATCCCTAGTATCTGGTGCTGTGGGGTTATATTGTGTGCTATAGTGTTGTGTCTGGTGCTGTGGGGTTATATTGTGTGCTATAGTGTTGTGTCTGGTGCTGAGAGGTTATATTGTGTGCTATAGTGTTGTATCTGGTGCTTTGGGGTTATATCTTTGCTATGTTGTTCTATCTGTTGCTGTGGAGTTTCAGCTAGAGCTCTGGATATTTATCTGGTGCTGTGGTTTATATCTTGTGTCGTGGGTTTTTAGCTGGTACCGTTGGTTAATATCTGGTGTTGTGGGTCTATATCTGGCACAGTGGATCTATATTTGGTGCAGTGAGGCTATATCTAGTGTGGTTGGTTTATATCTGGTGCTGTGGATCTGTATCTGGTGCAGGGTTTATCAACCCTTTGCATGCCTTCACTGATAATGACAAAGCTCCTCCACTTCATGATAACTTGTCAAAAAGAGGCACGGCGCAGAAAGGATGACGGTAAAATTATGCCCCCCCCTGAAAAAATTTCTGCGGATGCCCATGTGAGTGGTCTTGCCCAATACTTTTTTATTCAGATTTTTTTGAGGGGACTAATTATGAGTTAGCCCCCCACAAATAAACGTTAAAAACTGCATCTTGTATGTGTGATCTAACTGGGGGGAAAAAACAATTGAATCTATCCTGATGCACCATAGATTTTACGATCTGAATGATTCTTTGTTAAAGAAAAATGCTTATTTAGGTGTAACCTGTGTGAGCTGCAATTTAGAAAGAGGGAATTGCAGAGAATCGAGATGGGTATTTCAAAATTTTGGCCAATGAAGCTGAGTTGGAAAAATTCTTCAATGTAGCTGAATGGGAGCATTTTTACAACTCAGATACTTTGGTCTTAATTTAAAAATCCCTGTCTCAGTACCCTGCAATTCTCTATTTATTGAGAGACCTTTGCTTTCATACATCCAATAACAGTCACCATATTGTAATAGAAGTACTTTAAAAGCCAACACTTGTTGTTGCAGTAAAATGCATATATATGTATATATAACGTTGTTGAAGTTGCAACATAATACTAAGAAATGTGTTAATTATACATGTATTTAATATTCATGTACAAAATAATTGTGCAAAGAAAGAACAATTTTGTACGTAAAGAAAACCTATTGACATTTTTGGACAGTAGATACTAAAACAGCAGTCTGTTCCACTGACACATGTCCCATGAAATAATACCAAATAAATATTGAACATTTTCTATTCCTATTTAAATTTGTATTAATAAATTTGCACTTATGCAGTGCTGATAAGTTATATAGCACTGCACTTAAGTGTATTCAGGCACAATGAATCCCTATCCCTAAAGCTCAGTCGAAGTTTGGTGCTTGACACAGGGATTAAGTGATTTTCTCATAATTATAATGAGAGCAGGGATCCAAAACTATTTCGCTCCAGTAAAGGCAATAACATAATCGCTAAGCTAATCCTTGAAACCTTGATTATTGTAAAGCAAACACCCAGGTTTGTTTAAGACATACAGAGAGGTTCTACCTTCTTTCTAATCACCACAAACATTTCTTGTTCTGGTTAAGGAGATCCATTTATCTTGTTTTCACTCAATTAGCTATTCTACTATTATCTTTTTCTCCTGTTATAACAGTACCAAAAGCCAATTGCTTTCTGGTATAGCACAGAGGTCCATCCATTCCACAATAGTCAGTGTGACTCATCTTGATGACACAGCGCCACTAGAAGCACACCCAATTTTGAGAAAGCTTGTCCAATGGTGACATTCACAGGATAAAATCAAATATTATCTAGAATGTCTAATGGTACAAATCCTTTTTTCTTCCCACTGGTCACTTTAAGAAAGCCGTTGCATTCATTTTCAGAACTTGCACATATCTAATTTGGAGGAAAACAAAAGAAAATATTATTGAATAATGGAATTCATAATAATAGAGTTGTTTAAAACAAAGTAAACAAGTGAATGTCCTTCTTTAATTCCAAAAACATTGTAAGGATTAACAGAAAAGAACCAAGGGAACACGTATAGAATGTCAAGATAGACAAACACATTTTTAATTTGTTACACAGGTATTAAAACAAAACTATACTGCAAATCACAACACAAAAAAGCCTGTAAAATACTAGCACACACCATTCTCCAATCAAGATGTCTAAATAAAACCTTTAGTTTTTTTTTAAACAAAAAACCCCAAACATCTTGTATATTCACAAAGGAACAACCATCTGCAGAGGGTGAACATGACACCAGTCCTCTGGCCCTTACATTCTAGATGCAGTGGCTATAATACAGCAGGCAGTGTCAGCCAATTATAACCCTCCCTGTTCCAGTTTGAAAACCAGTCAGTAGTAGGTTGGGGCAAGGAGCTTTATGATTGTCTGACAGTCAGGCAATCCACCACCTCCTGCCTTCTTTTGAAATACCAGCACTCCTGGGCAGGTATTTGAATCTGTGTTTGATCTCCACTGAGAGAAGACATATAAGAGATAGACTGCACCATTTAAACATTTTTTGCCGGCACAGATTTTTATCAAATTAGTGGATTGTTTTGTATGGATGGCCCCTGGGCCAGAAGCTGAGAATCCAGGGCATCATGGATTATTGCTGGAACCTGGAAAGGTATATTTATTCCCTGCAGGGTACCTTTTTCACTACCCACCCTAATGGCACGCAAAGGGTGTTTTTAAAAATAGATATTTTGGGGATAATTTTTGATCATCCCCCACCTGGGCATGGTGAGGAAAGGGGGAGGGTAGGCAGGGATTATGTTTAATTTATTTAAATTTCTTTTTCACGGGGGATTTGACAAGTCACTGGCACAAGAGGGGATTTTGTATATGCAGGTCTGTGGGCAGTGGAGGAACTATCATGGTCGCAGGGGTCGCAGTTGCGACCAGGCCCGTCACTGCAGGTGCCCTGCTGCCTTGTTGACCGCTGCGGCCCCTTAAAATAAATAAATAAAGCGTAGGCAGCTGCCCAGGGCCCATTCATTCCAGCAGGCCCAAAACAGCTGCCCCATGGGCCCCTGCTGCCTTTGTGACTGTCTCACAATGTGATAAACTGATATAAGGAGGAGTGAGAGACCGCTATGCAGGATAAACCAGGGTATGCGAAATAGAATAGTCGGGTACAAATCCAAGATCAGGGGAATCGGCAAAACTTCATAAACGTTAAACAGTCCAGAATCAGGGGAATCAGCAATCTTCATAAACGATAAACAGTCCAGGGTCATACACAGACAAGCAGCAAAACGGATAACAGACCAGGAGTAGGGAAACCAGAAGATCAGAATAATCCAGGGAACAATCCAAATCGGCAACAAGTAATCAAAAATAGGAAAACGCCAGGAGTTCAGGGAATACACGAGAATCACCAAGCATAGGTATTACTGTGAAGAGCACTTTTAAATGTTCCCGCTAGTCGCGCGCTGACGTCGGGTGTGACGTCATCGGAGGCGCGCCTGAGCTCCGATAGTGGAGAAACGCGCGTCCCCGGCTGTGTGCAGTCAGGCACAGCCGGGTGCGCGATTAGGAGAGGATCCTCTGGGGATCTGCTGACATTATGACACACAAGGAGACAGCCACAATCAGACAGCAACCGTCAGTCTGCATCCACCAGATGCGAACCCGGCTTTTAGTCACAGCCGCTGGAAATGACGGCAAGTCATATCCGGTGGCTGTATTTCCTGCACGCAGTGTGCATGCAAGAAACACTGCAGAGGAGATCGCCGGGGACAAGGTAAGTACTGGGGAAGGGGGGGGGGGGGGGGGCTAATAGTGGCATAATGAGAAAATTGGCTGTGGCTATTAATAGTCAGTCTAATAGTGGCATATTAATGGGCAAATAAGCTGTGGCCAAAGTGATATTGTGGCATGTTCTGTGGGGACAAATAACATGTACTATAGGGGAAAGTGACACTGTGACATGTTCTGCAGATGCAGTTCAGTGGGACAAAGTGACACTGTGGTATGTTCTGGAGGGCAAATTGACACTGTGACATGCCAAATCGTGTGGGTTCAATATGAGTATAAGCCAAGTGCTATGGGTACTGTATAGTGCTGTGTTAAGTCCTTTAGGACAATTTTTCAATAACATTTTTATTACATATGAAAATAGTTGAATATAATATTAAAAAGTTCATATAAGTATTAATGCAACTAGTTATATACATATATTTGGGGTCCACTTCAAGCTTTTGAAAAGGCTGGAAATATTTTAATTTGTTTTGTGGTAGTGGATGCATGGAATAGTCTTCCAGCATAAGTGGCAGAGGTTAATACAGTAAAGGAGTTTAAGCATTAATGGAATAGGCATAAGGCTATCCTTGATATAAGATAAGGCGAGGCACTAATTAAAGTATAACTTTACTGAGAGGGTGGTGGATGAATGGAATAGTCTTCCTGAATAAATGGTAGAGGTTAATACATGAAGGAGTTTAAGCATGCATGGGATAAGTATAAAGCTATCCTTGATATAAGATAAGGCCAGGGACTAATGAAAATATTACTTTACTGAGAGGGTAGTGGATGCGTGGGATAGCCTTTCAGCAGAAGTGGTAGAAGTTAATGCAGTGAAGGAGTATTGGCATAAGGCTATTCTAGATATAAGATGAGGCCAGGGATTAATGGAAGTATTACTTTCTGAGAGGGTGGTGGATGCATGGAATAGCCTTCCAGCAGAAATGGTAGAGGGTAATACAGTGGAGGTCAGAAACGTAGTATTACTTTACTGAGAGGGTAGTGGATGCATATAATAGTCTTCCAGCAGAAGTGGTAGAGGTTAATACAGTGAATGAGTTTAAGCTGGCATGGGATAGGCATTAATGAAAGTATTACTTTACTGATAGGGTAGTGGATACATGGAATGGCCTTCCAGCAGAAGTGGTAGGTTCATAATAATGTATGTTTTATGGTGTAGACATGTAATATTCTATTTTTCTGCCAGGATACACTGAGCTCTAAACAGTGTGAGTGCAGGTGTCTTTCGAGCATTAAATGCTATTTACAGTCCACCCCTGAAAGGTCAGCAGCAGACCACAAAATGTAAATTGTTTTCAATTATGTGGAGTGCCTCTTCACCTGGACATACCTTAATTACGTTTATGTGCATCTTAGTAGGAAAATATTTTGTATATCTGCATTATGAAGTATTATTTTTCATAAAATAATCTGGACATTTCAAAAGGAAAAAAACAACAAAAAACAAATATTTATTAAAATATGGCTTCTGCTGCCAGACTATGAAACACTGATATGTGAAGATTTGGGTTGACCCACTGTCCCCTACTGAATGTATTTCAAAGAGTGGTAATGCTCCAGTGCTTTGTAACATTGTAGCTAGTATGGCAGACTCCTAATAGCTGTCACGTTGAATGAAGAGCTTAAACTGAGGGACTTTCTCGTCTGACATGGCAGTGCCCCAGCTGCCTTGAAAAATATACACCACTAATAAATTAGATGGCAGGCAATAAACCAACCACGAAAAATAATAAAGTCTGCAGCTTTAGAAAGCTGAAACCTGACACTTCTGCCTTGATCAAATTAGAACTAGCAAGGAAGAAAAGAAAGTGTTTCCAGACTTGTTGGTAGATTATTGTTATTTTAAACATTTTTTATTCATATAGGAAAAGATATAGAAACATAGAATGTGTCAGCAGATAAGAACCATGCAGCCCATCAAGTCTGCACAATTTTCGGAATTTATTTTAGTGCCTGGCCCAATCTTATATCTACGATAGCTGGATGTAAACAAAGAATTCACTGCTGGGGACGACACATATTTAAATTAAATAGAAATACCCATATATAATTTAACATGCATCTATTCATGCAGCTGCAATTCAGCTATTCAATAAAGCACATTTTGCGTGCATTTCAGCTTATACCTGAATTTGCACTATCAATTTGGTTTAAGTAGGTTCATACGAAATGCAAGAAACTAGTATTAATGGCCTTAGTCAGGAAAGTGAAGGGAATTGACCAAATAATTTCTAAATTAAGCTCAAAGTAGCCAAATTGGAAAAATTATTCTTCCTTTTCTTTTCCATGCAATTCGCTCTTTCATGAATAAAGCCCTTAGAAAGCGGTGGATTTAAATGATTGTAGTTCTCAGATATAATTTGGAGAATTGCACAATGCACATAATATGGCCAAAAAGTACATTACAAATGTTTTAAATGCTAAATTAACAACAATTAACAAACACCTGTTAAACAGGGCTCTGATTGTGGTGGAGAGCTGTGCTCAGGGCCGGCCTTAAGTGTTCCGGCGCCCTCTGCGGGATTCCCCTGTGGCGCCCCCCCATGTATGTATCTCTCTCCCTTCCCATGTTTGTCCCTTTCATCTTCATTGCCCTGTCTGTCTCTCTCTAACTCCCCCATACCTGTTCTCTCTCTCCCTCTGTTCTGTCTCTCTCCTCCCCTTCCTCTCTTCTGTCTCACCCCCCGTTCTGTCTCTCCCCCCCCCCGTTCTGTCTCTCCCCCCCCCTTATGTCTTTCTCCCCCCCTGTTCTGTCTCTCTCTCTCCCCATTCCCCCGGTTCTGTCTTTCTCTCCCTCCCTCCCCCTGTCTGTCTCTCTCTTTCCCCCTTCCCCCTGTTCTGTCTCTCTCCTCCCCTTCCTCTCTTCTGTCTCTCTCTCTCCCCCCTGTTCTGTCTCTCCCCCCCCGTTCTGTCTCTCTCCCCCCCACCTTATGTCTCTCTCCCCCCTGTTCTGTCTCTCTCTCTCCCCATTTCCCCGGTTCTGTCTTTCTCTCCCTCCCTCCCCCTGTCTGTCTCTCTATCTCCCTTTCTCCCCCTTTTCTGTCTCTCTCCCCCCCTGTTCTGTCTCTCTCTCCCCCCCGTTCTGTCTCTCTCCCCCCCACCATATGTCTCTCTCCCCCCTGTTCTGTCTCTCTCTCTCCCTTTCTCCCCTGTTCTGTCTCTCTCCCCCCCTGTTCTGTCTCTCTCTCCCCCCCTGTTCTGTCTGTGTCTCTCTCTCCCCCTTCCCCCTGTTCTGTCTCTCTCTCTCCCCCTTCCCCCTGTTCTGTCTCTCTCTCCCTTTCTCCCCCTGTTCTTTCTCTCGCTTAATGCAGGCATGGGGAGCCGAGCAGCACTTTCTCATGCTGCCAGTGGCTCCTCGTGAAGCAGACGCTGCTCTGCTTCACAGGGTGGGGGCGGAGCTACACCTCTCAGCCGGTTAGCTCCGTCCCCTCCCCGGATCCAGCAGAGCTTGCCGAGCAGAGGGCTGGTGAGGGGGGATCTTTTTATCTCCCCCAGCCAGTGCCTCTACTAGGTTTTTTAATTTATTTTTTTATTTCCTCGGGCGGGAGGGCGCCCCCTAGGGTGTTGCGCCCTGTGCGCTCGCACAGGTCGCACACCCCTAAGGCCGGCCCTGGCTTTGCTTGTGATATCCCTGAGCATGCATTTTTACCCAGCAAGGTTATTTTTTTGCACAGCAATGATAAAGATACAGCAATAGTAATAATGGCTGTGGATATATTATAGCCCATCTGAGCCTTAGGTGTACTTTTTATTTCTAAATTCGTGGCATAGGGTGTTGACACTTGAAAGGGTTAAATTGATGTTGAGAAGCCCCCCTTGCTTGACCAAGTTCAGATAAAGGTCACAGTCCCTGAGGAAGTCAGATAAGACACAATGGTTTATTTAAGAATGTCTTAGACTACAAAAAGAGGAACTAATGTTGTAGCAAGTTTCAACTGTCTTGTCTGCTGACTGACTATATTGAGTTTTATTTTAGCTTTTCTGCCTAGTGACAATATATGTATCCATTTTCCACCCCCTCTTGTGACATGTATATGCCGCCTCTAATGTACTTGATGCTATGTTTGTGCAAAACCTATAACCAATCAATGCACAGGACAACGCCTAGATTTGTGTATAAATACCAATGTGTAATAAACTACACTCAGAGCTGAGGATAAAGAAACACGTGCCATTTGTGTATTTGTTTTCCGCCTTCACAGCTCTCCAGATATCTGCTAACCTGCCACACATCAACGGCCTTAGAAGTAACTGATCAAGGAGCAGAGACCGGCCGTTCCTTTCAATTTGGTGTCAGAAGTGGGATTCGGACATACAGGGTGAGTACAAGTTGTGCATGGTTGTATTTTATACTTCTATGCTGTGCTCCCTTGTCTCTCCGAACCCCTTACCTAAAAATTTAGTGGCTTAAGTAAAGCCGTGGGTTGTTGTTAAACACTTGTCACTGGGACGAGATAATATTGTGTTTCTGGTACACAATTTAAAATAATCTATTGATCTATGGTACTTGTCACTGGGACGAGAAAATATTGTGTTTCTGGTACACAAATATAGTTATAGATATTAAGATTTCACTGGGAAATCGCTGAAGTGCAAATAATAGATATAGATATTAAGATTTCACTGGGAAATCGCTGAAGTGCGTGACACTGGGTCGCGGCACAGTTTAACAAAACCTACTAAGAGATATATATGTATATATGTAGATAAATATATACAAGCAATTTGTAATTAGGAAGTGTTACTTTCTAAACTGTCGTTGGTGTGTCAAAGGTTATTTGTACATATGTTAAAGTATAAGATAAGAATTGTATATTAAGTTGTGTGAACTGCATAAAATTATCTGTTCATAATGGGACAAAAGTTAAGTGATTTAGCCACTACAAGTTTTATATCAGGCAAAAGGAATAATGTCCCTTTGTATGGAATCCCCATTATTACACTCAAATTTATGTGACCACAGTATGTAGTTCAGGTATAATAATGTCATAATAATTAAACCCAAAGGAAGAGAAAATTAACAAGGGTAAATCTAAATACCCTAAGAGTCCTGTCCCACAGAAAGCTAAGACAGAGTCGCTGTATCCAGCATTTCCTGTTTGCTCACACAGTAGAGCGACATGCACATTGTCAGATAAGGAATTAACTACTTTGTCTGTGGCCATAAGGTATGTTTGATTTGTCTCCCTGCAGTACACAGTGTTTTATGGGTATAGTAGATATTTTATGTTATAACATTGCATTGTTAAACAGAATTATAAGTGTTAAGTATTTTTAGTCTGGCTGGGACACATGTATAAGTAAGAAGATAATAGTTCTGAACTGAAGTTATGTAACAGAGGATACAGATCCTTCTGTAAAACATATTGAAAATTAGAGTCTCATGTCTATGACTCCCAAGTACACTGTATCTTGGTGTTTTGGATATGTTAGCTGTGCAAGTTGATAAGTCCATAGAAGCTGTGGCATAATTATATTTATTAATGTTGTCATTAGGAGAATTGTCATTATTGTTTAAATATTTGCATAAGTAATTTTTGCAACTGCTATTTTTAAGATATAATTGTATTTTTATAAGTGATGTCTGCACAAATGGGCAATAGTGTTACAGTAAAAGTCTCTAATATTTTACCACAAGAGTAGAGACATGTCCTAGTTTCGTGTCAACAGCCCCAAAGCAGCAGTCGTATTTTATAGAGATGTAACAAAAGGTAGTGTTTTATATTTAGTGGAGTACAGAAGACGTATCTTATGGATCACTCAAAGAGCGCTCACAAAAAAAAAAAATACGGCATTTTCAGCCTTTTAGTATAATTTTGAATGATTCATGAGTGAAGGTCTTCTGGGTTATATTCATCAGTGTGACAAGAAGTTTTATAATAAATTAGTTTTAGCAGGAAATTAACAATAGTCACTGTAGTTGTGTTATTTTGGGTAAGCAAAGTTATTTTATTTTGGCAAAGTCAATAATTTTATTAGTGATATGCATAGTTTTAGAATTAATTAGCTACTGCGCTTGCGTAACTGTATTTTTAAGTAATAAAAATAAAAATATGTGTGTGTAAAACAGTAAGAGTCATATATTACTCAAAGTCTCTCTTGAACATCATATTATATATACGTGATCAATCCAGTGGATAATATAACAGCTGTAAAATTTCATAAATGCCATTATTTGATTTTTATTAAGGTTTATTTTGATTCAATCTATATATTCAGTGGCATCATGTAAAATTATGAGGATAAAAAGAAATCTAATATTTGTTTAAAAACTCTAAACATTTAACAGGTTTTACATGTTACCTATTAGAAATGTTTATTTATTTAGGATATATTTTTTCCTTTTTGTATTTGGGTATCTTGACCAGTATATATTTTTTATATAGGTTGGAAGGATTTTTGTATTTGAATTTTTAGTGTATGTTGAAGATGGATTTTGATTTTTTCCAATATAAGATATCACATTTTCCAACACTTTAGATAAAATAGATAAGGAAAGATGTATTGATTATTTTTAAGGCATTTATAGGTACTGATATATTTTAGATTTAAGTAGGATTTCAAAGTTGATACTAGAAAAAGACTTGAATAACATTTATTCGTAAAATGTTGAGAAGTAGGGGATTTTTGTGTTAAGCTGTTGAAGGCTTTGTGGGCCATGGAAATAGCAATTGATAAAGATAAAAGGTTTTTGTATGTTGTAGAAGGTGAGAGGTCATGTTGCAAATATGTATAAAGAGAAGATGTTATGGACTAAGAATATAACAGTTAGGATTTAAAAGTGAATATTAATTTGAAAGGAAAGACATAAGTAATAATGTGTATGGTATATACCAATAAGAGGTAGAACTTTTGGTTTATACTGAAAAGTATTGATCAGTGTTTTTAAATAAACTCCCTGCCCATCCAATATAATTTTTAGTAATTTGCATTTACCGTAATTGTTTTATTTTTGTGGTGTGACCAGAATTATTTTTACAGTGCTACAGCGCTACTTACATTGTTGGTGATATATGAATATAATTTTCAAATTATAGGGAACGTCAGATTACCAGCTGGAGAGCAATACATATTTGAATAAATAGAGAGCTAGCATTATATACAGTAAATATATACACACACACACACACACATACGTAATGCTAAAAATATTTATTTGTTGAATTTTAGTGTTTGTTATAATTAAGGCAAAGTACCCCATGTGATACAGTGGGAGAGATTATTAAGCTGTTGTTTAAAATTTTAGATACAAGTTAAATTTTAATTTATGAGAATGTACATCTGTCAGTGATTAGTGGAAAGAATTAGCAAGTGTCATGTTCTTAAACATTCTGTGGTGTTGGAGGTGAAAGAGTTAATTATATAAATTCAGATAGTTTTTGTTGTATATGAAAGAGAGAAAAAGTCCCCCCAGAAACCCCCCCTTCATTTCCCCTTCTATCTGTTTGTCTAATTGCAGATAAGACAGTTGTAGCAGTGGCTGCAAAAGTAATTTTTTTTAATTTTTTTTGTGTGTGTGTGTGTGAAGGGAGGGGGAATGGGCCAAAGTTGTGTTCTGTGCTGTGGTCATGTTGATAGTATATTGATAATGGTCAAGAGATATATTTTGTTGTCAATAATTTTGATGAAGTATATGTAGCAATTGTGAATTTTTATAAAATATTTTTTTTGACAGGCCACGCCTGTTAGTTTTATTGAAGTAGCTCCAGTCTATGTAGATGTTGTTTCAGAGTTTACTAATAAGGACCAGCAAATCTAGATTATTACTGATGCAGTTCCAGTAAGAGGTCTTAATCACTAATGAAGTGTTTGTGATTATTAACAGTGAGTGATTATTATTATCAGTTGTACATTACACTCATCATGCTCAGTCAGGAGATTCATAAAAAGAATAATAATATTTTAAGAACAAAAGAGTGGTCTAGTTATTTTGAGACATGAGCTAAGAGTAATAATATTTTTAATGATATTTTAATGTAAAGCAAATATGCCAAAATGTTTAATGAAATATTGCATGTTACTAATTGGAATATTTTGAGTTTTATTTCCATATAGATTAAAGCTGTACAGCCAAAAAAAGACAAGTTCACAGTGCACCAACGAATCTATTGCTGATAAAAGATTATTTCTAAAGAAAGAAAAAGTTTATTTTAAAAGAAGAAATACTTACAATACAAGTAAAGAAAGGATCCTAACAAAGTCTACTGGAATAGTGTTGTGAAAATTGTTCAAATTAACTCCTGGATCCATGTTATTTGCATAAATCACATTCCTGTACTGACAAACAGGCCAACAAAGGAGCAGCAATTTAATGTTTTGATGGGCATAATAATCCCTGACCACTAGCCAACATAAGCTGAGTCGTCAACTTAGGATAACTCGCAAAGAATACACCCAGGAGTATACAAAAGATCATCATTGTTGGGAAGTATATTTTCATATGTACAAATGTATACAATTGTTATTGAAGGCTTGTCATTTTTGTACTAGAGATTTGTTTAATTGTGATATTACAGGTATGTTTAGAGTATAGTGAATTTTTGCAGACTGACTCTACCAAACACAATGAGTCGACCCATAAGAAACTGTATTTTGATAATATGTTTGTGGAATTTTATGTAGACAGTATATAAAATCTCAGGAAATGTATCTGATATTTAAAATAGGTTAGTTTGTTTTTGTAAGAGAGACTAATCAAGAAGGATTATGGATTTAAGGAATAGGTTAAAAAGTGTCCACAAGTAATCCGTGAGATCCCCTGGGACTGGGAAATTGGCTAGGATCACTTGGAGCGAAACTTGTAAGTGGTTTAGCACGTGTGAGATCAGTGTTGCTAATTGTTTATGTTGTTTGTTTCAAGGGTCTCATCCTCAAGTGCATCCTGACCACTGACATCATGCCCCTACGAGAAGACTGGAAGACACTGCTCAGATATTCCCCATTATGGAAGCTTACAGTGCAACTAAGCTGGATGACCAACCAATGTGTGAAATCGAGGAAGTGTGCCTTATCATCTTGGATACAATGATTATGTTGACCAGGCAACTCCTGATGGTTATCCTTAAAAACAGACAATGTCAATTTCTAAGAATAAAAGGGGAGAACAGTATGAATATTATATGGACTGTAGGGGCCTCTGGAGTCACGTCGTGGATGGGAGACCATATTGTTTTGTCTTCTGCCATTTCATCTGACTGCTTTTTGTGTTCTGAATGCATGCCATGTTGTGTGTTTTGAATGCATGATGTCAGTTTTGCTTCAAGTTATTTTAAAGTATTCTGCAAATGACTCAGTCCTTGGGAATTGCAAACTCCGGAATAATATGTTTGATTTTTACATAGATCTATTGGTTGTAGAGAAGGGTTTTATTAGGCAGGGTAAGAGGAGCAATCAACAATAGATATTTAATTTAGTTTTGTGTCCATCATGTGTTTTTGTTGGTCATGCCATTATGTAACATTATGTAACATATTTAGATAGTTATGGCAGGCCTTCCATATTTAAGAGAGAGATACTGTGAATTTTCACAGGTCCAATATCTCTGCAGAGCGAAACCAAGGTCTGCTCAGTCGTCAAAGGTCTATAACCTAATTTCAAAGGCTATTAAAGTTAAAGTTATTGTTAGATGTCAGTATTGTCCAGAGGCAGTCCGGTAAAACAGGAAAGCCATAGTCGGTTAGTAAAGCTTAAATATGGATGTGAAGATTTTTGATTCAATATGTTGTTTTAATGGATCAGACCACTCCAATTTTATCCAGTGGTATTTAAATAATATAAGAGATGTGTACACAAATATCAGGTTTTGATCAGATATTCGAAATATGTTTGTGGTTAGGAGATAATTAAGTGTTTTGTTTTAATAATAGCAATAATCGGTGTTTTTTATATAATTGTGAGGTGTGATAAATGCATTATTGCTTAAGCTGTTAAACCAGCTCCAAAACTCCAATACCACACGAAATATTACATTACTTATGCTAGAGCTTCTCAACAGCAATATTAAGATTGTTCAGCAAGTGAACAAAAGAGTGGAACTGAAAGGGTTAAATTGATGTTGAGAAGCCCCCCTTGCTTGACCAAGTTCAGATAAAGGTCACAGTCCCTGAGGAAGTCAGATAAGACACAATGGTTTATTTAAGAATGTCTTAGACTACAAAAAGAGGAACTAATGTTGTAGCAAGTTTCAACTGTCTTGTCTGCTGACTGACTATATTGAGTTTTATTTTAGCTTTTCTGCCTAGTGACAATATATGTATCCATTGTCCACCCCCTCTTGTGACATGTATATACCGCCTCTAATGTACTTGATGCTATGTTTGTGCAAAACCTATAACCAATCAATACACAGGACAACGCCTAGATTTGTGTATAAATACCAATGTGTAATAAACTACACTCAGAGCGGAGGATAAAGAAACACGTGCCTTGTGTATTTGTTTTCCGCCTTCACAGCTCTCCAGATATCTGCTAACCTGCCACACATCAACAGCCTTAGAAGTAACTGATCAAGGAGCAGAGACCGGCCGTTCCTTTCAACACTTTTTAACAATTTTTAGGTATTTTTCTATGTATATTTAGGTATTTATTAAATACCTTTTCTACTTTTTAATACTTTGTATTGTTTTGTTCCTTTTTCCATCTTATTTTATGCAATACATTCTTGTATAAACAATTATACATTAGCATTACAAAATACATAAATACATATATAATGTATTCATATGTAGGGAATATTTTATAATCTTATTTTTATGTATATATATATATATATATATACCGTATTTGCTCGATTATAAGACGAGGTTTTTTTCAGAGCAAATGCTCTGAAAAATCCCCCTCGTCTTATAATCGAGGTCTCTTATAATCTGACCTCAAATTGAGGTCAGATTATAATACATGGATCCAGGTCCCCAGCAGAGCTGCAGGGGACCTGGATCCCCCTCTCTAGCAGCAGGGGATGTCTGCGCAACGAGCGCAGACTCCCCTGCTTCCGCCCGGCACGACCGCCGGGGCTTCTGTGAAGAAGCCGGATACTTCCGCTTTCGTCACAGAAGTCCCGGCGAGCGTGCCGGGCGGCAGCAGGGGAGGTCTGCGCTCATCGCGCAGACTTCCTCTGCTGCCCCACTAGCCACCAGGGTAAATCGGGCAGCTGGGGGATGTCTGCACTATACGTGCAGATATCCTCCATGCTGCCCGACACGGCAGACTATTATGACGGACAGCTGTCGTCATAATAGACTGCCGTGTCGGGCAGCATGGAGGATATCTGCACGTATCGTGCAGACATCCCCCGGCTGCCCCCACTAGCCACCAGGGATCAAGGTAAAGGGGAGGGAGGGAGGGGGTTAAGAAGAGACAGAGACATGGGGCAAGGGAGGGAGGGGGTTAAGAAGAGACAGAGACATGGGGGCAAGGGAGGGAGGGGGTTAAGAAGAGACAGAGACATGGGGGCAAGGGAGGGAGGGAGTTAAGAAGAGACAGAGACATGGGGGCAAGGGAGGGAGGGGGTTAAGAAGAGACAGAGACATGGGGGCAAGGGAGGGAGGGGGTTAAGAAGAGACAGAGACATGGGGGCAAGGGAGGGAGGGGGTTAAGAAGAGACAGAGACATGGGGGCAAGGGAGGGAGGGGGTTAAGAAGAGACAGAGACATGGGGGCAAGGGAAAGAGAAAGGCAGCATTGGCACATAAAAGGAAATAAAAACAAGAAATGCATTTTTTGATATCATCATTTTTTATTAAAAAAGCAATTTACATGTGAATATATACAAGTTTAACTTTTTTCCTATAGGGTAGTCTTATATTCAGGCTTTTAGTTTTTTTCCTAAAGGAATATCCAAAGTTTGGGGGGTCGTCTTATAATCAGGGTCGTCTTATAATCGAGCAAATACGGTATATATATACTCCTTTTCTCACCCTCCTATGGATGGTATGTGTCTTCCTCAACCTTGAGTCCTCTACCTGAGGCCAGGGAGTTTGAAAGTTCTGCACAGTTTCTAAACTATTCCTAGCATAACGCTCTTCTGGAAAGAGCGCTCATTCCTGGAATCTGTTGGAGCCACTCTCCCAGCTTAGGTGTCATAGCCACAAGTGCTCCTATCATTCTGGGACCATTTTGGCCTTCACTTTCCACATCTTCTCTACTTCCTCTTTCAGGCCTCAGTAATTCCCCAACATCTCCTACTCCTTCTTCAACATCTCCTACTCCTTCATTATGTTGCAGTCACTTACCATCTCTATGTTTATCACATTTCTGTCTTCTGGTCCTGTTCTACTACCTCAATGTCAGGTTGTCTGTCCGTCTGATTTCTGCTTGTGTGTGTGTATGTGTGACTGTGTGTGTGTATGTGTGACTGTGTGTCTGTGTATGTATTTGCGTAAGTGTGACTGTATGTATATGTGTAAATGTGACTGTGTGTATATTTGTGGTTTTGTGTAAGTGTGACTGTGCATTTGTTTATTAAAATATACCCTACCTACGCTAACCTGTAAATAAAGATCACCCTTTGAGTGCTATGAAGGAGTGAAGTGAAATCACTGCCCACCCCCTGGAATAAAAAAGGATGCCCTGTGAAATAAAATATCACCTGTATCCAGGTTCCAGGGCAAGCCCACAGAATATTTATGGGGGTGTTAATTATAACCGACCCATCACTGTGGGAGGGGATAATATTGTTAACTGCCCAAACACCCTGGGTATGACCCTAGCCCATTAATTGTTGGGGAGATGGGAGGTATATGGCTGTCTCCCAGCATCAGTATTATTAGCAGTGGGGCTAGTATCCATTTGCCAGGCTTCCAGCCATGATCTTAATAACGGGGAGTTGAAATAGCCTTTCATTAGGTGAAACGATCGTTGGTTCTTTGAATTACTCAAAGTCTAACCCCTTCAGGCAGAACCTGATGAGCAGCAGGGCGGAGACAATCAACACAGGGCAGGAGAGGAGAAGCTGAACAGAGAATAGAAGTGGTTGTCCGCTGGGAGCCTACACCAACAGGATGATAAGGCTACGTATTTTGAGCAACATTAGTCAGTTCAATGGTAACTTGTCACCAAGGCCGCCACCAGGATTTTCAGGGCCCCTTACTGAACAAATTTTCTGGACCCCCTACCCCCCCCCCCCCCCCACACCCAGACAATATTTCCCACTCGCCCCACCTACCCTCACAAGCATGTTATCCCGGTCTAATGTAATATGGAGGGTGGTTGGGAGCAGTTGGTCAATATGCCAGTATTATTTTGCCACTCAATATGCCAGTATTATTTTGCCACTCAATAAGTCAGTATTTTCCCTCAATATGCCATTCTTTTGCCATTTAATATGCCATTCTTTTGCCATTTAATATGCCACTATTTTGCCATTCAATATGCTTGTATTTTGCCCCTCAATATGCCAGTATTTAGCCCCTCAATATGCCAGTATTTTTGCCATTTTTGTTCCCATTTAACATGCCAGGATTTTTCCCCTCAATATGCCATTTAATATGCCAGTATTTTGCCCCTCAATATGCCATTCATTTGCCAATTAATATGCCAGGATTTTGCCCCTTAATATGCCAGGATTTTGCCCCTCAATATGCCAGGATTTTGCCACTCAATATGCCAGGATTTTGCCACTCAATATGCCACGATTATGCCAATTAATATGCCAGGATTTAGCCCCTCAATATGTCAGGATTTTGCCAATTAATATACCAGAATTATGCCATTTAATATGCCAGGATTTTGCCCCTCAACATGCCAGGATTTCCTCCCCCCTTCCCCAGTACTTACCTCCTTGCTGCTGTCTCCCGGTGCTCTGCAGGTCCGCGGTTGTGAGGGAAGCGTTCTGCACTCCCCTCCAGCCGCGCAGCTTCAATAAAGTTTGTTTAAAAAAAAAATGTGACCTGAGTAACTCCGGTGGCATGTTTTGTTTTTTTAACAAACTCTATTGAAGCCACACGGCTGGAGGGAAGCGCAGAATGCTTCCCTCACAACCACGGACCGGCTTAACAGAGGATTGGAATTTTTTTTTTCTGGCGTGACCTGGCCCGCCAGGCCCTGGGACGCCGGTATCGCCCGTCACCCCCTGATGGTGGGCCTGCTTGTAACCTTTGCTTTGCTGGAAGCCTAACCGCATGTGTCTGCTGGGCAAATGGTGATGCATAACCCTTGCTCTGCTGGAAGCCTAACCACCTATGATTTTCTATACCACTCACTGCTGAAATTGTATCATTGCTATGACTGCTCTACATATTAAATCCCTAATGGATTCATGATCATCTGCTGCAATCTGTGTACAACTGACTTTGTCATCTAGTAATAAGAGAGCGATACTAGGCCTGGCAATATTTTCTTTTTTTTCTATAATTAGAATGTCATTACAGTGCACTTTAGAGATGGTGGCCTATTTCGAGCTCAGTCTTTATTAGACACAATTAATAAGAGGGGGGGATTTGATCTAAGTATTGTATGTGGTAGTTCTTGGTATATGCTTTGTATTGTTTTATCTCAATATGCCATTCATTTGCCAATTAATATGCCAGGATTTTGCCAATTGATATGCCAGGATTTTACCAATTAATATGCCAGGATTTTGCCCCTCAATTTTACAGGATTTTGCCAATCAATATACCAGGATGTGACCAATTAATATGCCAGGATTTGCCCCTCAATATCCCAGGATTTTGCCACTCAATATGCCAGGATTTTGCCACTCAATATGCCACGATTATGCCAATTAATATGTCAGGATTTAGCCCCTCAATATGCCAGGATTTTGCCAATTAATATGAGAGAATTATGCCATTTAATATGCCAGGATTTAGCTCCTCAATATGCCAGCTATGACTGCTCTATATATTAAATCCCTAATGGATTCATGATCATCTGCTGCAATCTTTGTGTACAACTGATCTTTAAATCCAGACAGAAAGAGGCTAAAGTTATAAATGCTACCAAAGCACAAACATACGAAAGCTTAACACAGAATGTAAAAAAGGGATACAACATTTTTAGGTACATAAGTGAAAAAAGGAAGGTAAAACAAGGACTAGTAAGATTAAAAACAAAAAAGGGAAATATGTGAAACATAGGGGGTCATATACTAAACAAGTGCAGTGGGGACAAAAGTAGATAAAACATGCATAAGGAGCAATTTGCGACTATTTGTAACATTTTGCTGAAGAGTTTTGCGGAAAAATATGTTTTTCGCAAATTTGTTGCAAAATTAATTCTTATATGCATGTGACAATTACACCAGATTTTAGCAAGTGCTATCAAAAGTGGTAGAAAAAATATTCGCAAAATTGCCTGTCTTTATTCGCAATTATGCCCGGTTTTATTCAGAATTTGCTCCTATGTACTATTTGAGTGTTAAATCTTTAGTACATTGCAATAGGAGCAAAGCGCTAAAGTAGTTTTGCACATAAAATATATTTGTGTTCTTTTTAGTACATGCCCCTCATAGAATGTGTCCCATGCATGCTTAAACACCTTCACTGTGTTTACCTCTACCATTTCAGTTGGAAGACTATTCCATACATCCACTACCCTCTCAGTAAAGTAATACTTCCTGATATTAATTTTAAATCTTTTTCCCTCTAATTTAAGACTATGTCTTTTAGTTGTGGTAGTTTTTTTTCTCTTAAATATTCTCTTCTCCTTTACTGTGCTGATTCCCTTTATGTATTTAAATGTTTCTATCATATCCCCCCTGTTACCTCTTTCCTCCAAGCTATACATGTTAAGATGCTTAAACCTTTCCTGGTGGAGAGGATAATGGCCTAGCTGACTGTCTCAACTGATATTTTTGTTCATTATTTACAAAAGAAAGAATGGAAGGGACCTCCGTTAGGTAAAAAGACAAAGGAGGCATTTGATACAAGTGGAGGAGGAAGGGGTTCTAATTTTTCCCAGAAGATTGGAAATGTGCTAATTCAGAAGCAAGGTGGTAGGGAGGAGTTAGGCCACAATAAGCCAGTAAGTCTTACACCAACACTAGGGAAAGTAATGGAAACAGTATTAAAATATATGATACTCGCACACACACTTGTACTTGTACTCGCACACACACTTGTACTCGTACTCGCACACACACTTGTACTTGTACTCACACACGCACACACTCTTATACCCGCAAACACTCCTATACCCGTGTACTCATACTCGCACACACACGTGTACGCATACTCGCACACACACACGTGTACTCATACTCGCACACACACATGTGTACTCATACTCGCACACACACATGTGTACTCACACTCGCACACACACATGTACTCATACTCGTACTCATACACACACACATGTACTCAAACTCGCACACCCACGTGTACTCATACTCGCACACACACACGTGTACTCATACTCCCACACACATGTGTACTCATACTCGCACACACATGTGTACTCATATTCGCACACACACTTGTACTCGCATGCACACTCACACACTCACACACCCTTAAACTCACACACACATGCTTATACTCATACACACACATGCTTATACTCATTCACACACATACGTATAGTCTTACACACACACACACATACTTATACTCACATACACTTATACTCATACTCGCACGTGCACTTATACACGCAAACATACTCACACACTGACACAAACTCATACTGACACTCACAAACTTTTACTCATACTCACACATACAATTGTACTCATATACTCATCCTCGCACATACACTTGTACTCATACTCGCACATACACTTGTACTCATACTCGCACATACACTTGTACTCGCACACGCACTTATACTCGCACACGCACTTATACTCGCACACGCACATACACACATACTTACACTTACACAAGCACACACACATACTTATACACACATACTTATACACACACATACTTATACTCACACACACTAATACTGACACTCACACACTTATACTCACACACACTCATACATAGGTACACACATACAGGTTCAGCTCTCACCATTTGTGTAAATGATGGGCGCCCAATGGCATTCAAGTTGGAAAGCAAACATTAATTGCAGACAAAACATTAAAACGCAGATAGCACACATCTACCCCATTATCTGGAGAAGATGCAGATGATCGACAGCGCCCGTATTTTAACCACTGATGCCAGTTCCTCTTGGATGGAGCAGACAAGCAGTTAGAGCTGATCCTGGCCACGTGCCACAACTGAGGACTCAGCGTGCCAGTTGTGGCACGTGTGCCATAGGTTCGCCACTGCTGCCCTATACGCATGCATATACAAATACGGTAGGATAATGTGTCTTTATCCTTTGGGGGTCAAGACACTAACCATTGTTTGGGGGTGGGGGCATTTGTATTTTCGTCATTTAAGAAAGCCGAAATATTTTTTTTATGTAGTTTGTGTTGCAAAATGCTTTTCCCAGAGACATCATATGATAATGAGGAACAGAAGAAGGAAGTAGGAAGAAAACATTAACATTTATGACATTTAATGCTCATGCGCTAAACTCCCCACAAAAAAGAATAATGGTCTCAGATTTAATGTGTAAAGAAAAAGTTGAAGTTAGGTGTTTTCAAAAACCAACTTGAAAGGGGATAAAAAATGTCCTCTATTTTCTGTTGACTACTAAACATATGGCTGACTGAACATCATGGAATTGTAGTTAATTTCAGACCTGAGCAGGGTAATGTTTGCCACCCCAGCTATTGACACAGAATGTAGATAATGTATGTCTGCTCAGGATCATATTGGCTGAGAATTATAAAGACTGTAATTTACAACAGTTGCGATGCTATTAATTAATAACTAACATTTGTCTCCAACCTGGGATCACCTCCTCCAAGCAAAGTTAGGCAATTGGGTATAAGGAGGTATTTGGGGTGCTTGAATATTCTGCCTCTTCCACCTGGGAAAAAATCTTGTGCATGCCCATGCATGGATGGCAATATGATCAAGAGAACCGAATACAGAAATGTATACTTATTGAGTGCTGTACCACAATGAGATTGACAGCAATATGAACCAATAGCCATGGGCGTCCGCAGGGGGGGGGGGGGGGGCAAGGGGGGGCGCTTATTTGAATTTTTTTATTTTTTTTTTCTCAGTGTGTACTCTAGTTGTCCCTAGGGGACTGCACACCAGTTGCTGGGGTAGGAGGTGACACCCAAAGCTGTTGCTCTCTGCAACTCTGCTTGCTGTAATACTGGTCTCCCATCCACATTGGTGCAGGTCTCTGCAGCTGTCAGTCATGCTGCATGGAGAGCCAATGACAGGGGTGCCCGGGGATATGAAGTTATAGCCCCGCCCCTCAGCCGTCCATGTGGCAGCATGACTGACAGAAGAGAGTCTGCAGGGGAAGATACTCAGAGACCATAGCTGAGCCTCTGTAACAGGTAGGAAGAGCTTATAATAGCTTTAAGGTACATGGAAGAGTGGGGTAAATCCAAGGAGGTCCCTCCCATTTCCCTGAGGTCTCCATGTGTCCAGTCTGAGCAGCTCCTCTGACCAGGCTCTGCTCACATCAACATGGTGACAAGTGGATGGGGCAGAAAAGATAATAGAGGATAAAATGATGCGATAGAAGGAGGCAGATTGCAAACAAAATGGGATGACATGGGGCAGAAAAGATAATAGAGAATGAAAAGAGGTGATTGATTAGAGCAGAATACAGACAAAATTGTGACATGGGGCAGAAAAGATAAAATGTAGGTGAAAAGAGGTCACTAACATGGAGGAATAAAACACACAAAATGATGGGGAAAGAGATGGAAAACATGGAGGAATAAAACATAAAAAAGGGGGAAAGAGAAAGAAATGTCATGGATTTAGGAATTTGGGTGTTTAGGGAATCTGTTGCTTTGTGTTTATATTGTGTGCTATAGTGTTGTATCTGGTACTGTGGGGTTATATTGTGTGCTATAGTGTTGTATCTGGTGCTGTGGGGTTATATTGTGTGCTATAGTGTTGTATCTGGTGCTGTGGGGTTATATTGTGTGTTATAGTGTTGTATCTGGTGCTGTGGGGTTATATTGTGTGCTATAGTATTGTATCTGGTGCTGTGGAGTTATATTGTGTGCTATAGTGTTGTATCTGGTGCTGTTGGGTTATATTGTGTGCTATAGTGTTGTATCTGGTGCTGTGGGGTTATATTGTGTGCTATAGTGTTGTATCTGGTGCTGTGGGGTTATATTGTGTGTTATAGTGTTGTATCTGGTGCTGTGGGGTTATATTGTGTGCTATAGTATTGTATCTGGTGCTGTGGAGTTATATTGTGTGCTATAGTGTTGTATCTGGTGCTGTTGGGTTATATTGTGTGCTATAGTGTTGTGTCTGGTGCTGTTGGGTTACATTGTGTGCTATAGTGTTGTGTCTGGTGCTGTTGGGTTACATTGTGTGCTATAGTGTTGTGTCTGGTGCTGTGGGGTTATAATGTGTGCTATTGTGTTGTATCTGGTGCTGTGGGGTTATATTGTGTGCTATAGTGTTGTATCTGGTGCTGTGGGGTTATATTGTGTGCTATAGTGTTGTATCTGGTGCTGTGGAGTTATATTGTGTGCTATAGTGTTGTATCTGGTGCTGTTGGGTTATATTGTGTGCTATAGTGTTGTGTCTGGTGCTGTGGGGTTATATTGTGTGCTATAGTGTTGTGTCTGGTGCTGAGAGGTTATAATGTGTGCTATAGTGTTGTATCTGGTTCTGTGGGGTTATATTATGTGCTATAGTGTTGTATCTGGTTCTGTGGGGTTATATTGTGTGCTATAGTGTTGTGTCTGGTGCTGTGGGGTTATATTGTGTGCTATAGTGTTGTGTCTGGTGCTGAGAGGTTATATTGTGTGCTATAGTGTTGTGTCTGGTGCTGTGGGGTTATATTGTGTGCTATAGTGTTGTGTCTGGTGTTGAGAGGTTATATTGTGTGCTATAGTGTTGTATCTGGTGCTATGGGGTTATATCTTTGCTATGTTGTTGTATCTGTTGCTGTGGAGTTTCAGCTAGAGCTCTGGATATTTATCTGGTGCTGTGGTTTATATCTTGTGTCATGGGTTTTTAGCTGGTACTGTGGGTTAATATCTGGTGTTGTGGGTCTATATCTGGCACAGTGGATTTATATTTGGTGCAGTGAGACTATATCTAGTGTGGTTGGTTTATATCTGGTGCTGTGGATCTATATTTGGTGCAGTGAGGCTATATCTAGTGTGGTTGGTTTATATCTGGTGCTGTGGATCTGTATCTAGTGCAGGGTTTATCAACCCTTTGCATGCCTTCACTGATAATGACAAAGCTCCTCCACTTCATAACAACTTGTCAAAAAGAGGCGCGGCGCAGAAAGGATGACGGTAAAATTATGCCCCCCCCCCCCCCCTGAAAAAATTTCTGCGGGTGCCCATGCCAATAGCCATACAGGCTAACTTTATGTAGTATATTTGAAGAGATACCTTGTAAATATACGGGAAGGCTTGCACTTGTAAAAGGTATTATTAAAGGGGTAATAATGAATATTTAAATTAGAAAGTGTTAATACATGTTGAAATAAAAATGGTAAAACAAACACTTAAAAAATATATTCGCTTAACAATATAACATTATTATGAAACTGCAGTTACATTAAAGTTATTTTTATAAAATGTAAACATTTAACATTAAAGAACATATGTGTGTCACTTTGTGCACACCAATGAATGTTTAACTGAATACATTTGACATGGATAATTTATTCCAAAGACCTGTAATGCCTAAAATGGGAATGTGTTGAGCAGCTGTTTACATGTCTGAGATAGTACTTATGCAGAGCTACAATAGTATAGTCATCAAACTGCAAAAAGTAAGTACCTGATTTTCTTTAATTGTTATCTGCCCTTGCTCTTTGCATCCGATAAAGGTTCTGCTGCACCGAAAAAGTCTTTCATTTGGTTGGATCTTTTGAACAAAGTTGGCAGGGAAAAATCCTACTCGATCTTCTATTCTACCCTGCAAGCAAAGCATGGTTTTCATCAATAAGAAGAATGTTAACATTGTACCCCTGCCAGGAAAATTCCCAAGATTCCCCAACCATTTACATCAATTATTAAACCATATTAATGTAAATTTGCAATTTAATGTAAGACACTGACATTATTATACAGGGCTCTGTGAAATTATTTTCAATGTAAAACTACAAAAACTGTAAGTTACCGTATTTGCTCGATTATAAGACGAGGTTTTTTTCAGAAATTTTTTTCTGAAAACTACCCCTCGTCTTATAATCGAGGTCTTCTTATAATCTGACCTCAAATTGAGGTCAGATTATAAGACATGGATCCAGGTCCCCAGCAGAGCTGCAGGGGACCTGGATCCCCCTCTCTGACAGCAGGGGAAGTCTGCGCGATGAGCGCAGACTCCCCTGCTTCCGCCCGGCACGACCGCCGGGGCTTCTGTGAAGAAGCCGGGTACTTCCGCTTTCGTCACAGAAGTCCCGGCGAGCGTGCCGGGCGGCAGCAGGGGAGGTCTGCGCTCATCGCGCAGACGTCCTCTGCTGCCCCACTAGCCACCAGGGTAAATCGGGCAGCTGGGGGATGTCTGCATGATACGTGCAGACATCCTCCATGCTGCCCGGCACGGCAGACTATTATGACGGACCAGCTGTCCATCATAATAGACTGCCGTGTCAGGCAGCATGGAGGATGTCTGCACGTATCGTGCAGACATCCCCCGGCTGCCCCCACTAGCCACCAGGGATCGACTTCAAGGTGAGGGGGAGGGAGGGGGCAGAGAGACAGGGGGAGGGGGGCAGAAAGACAGGGGGAGGGGGGGCAGAGAGACAGGGGGAGGGAGGCGGGAAGAGACAGAGACAGGGGGAGGGAGGGGGCAGAGACAGGGGGAGGGAGGGGGGCAGAAACAGAGACAGGGGGAGGGAGGGGGCAGAGACAGAGACAGGGGGAGGGAGGGGGCAGAGACAGAGACAGGGGGAGGGAGGGGGCAGAGAGGGAGGGGCGAGACAGAGCAACAAGGGAAGGGAGGGGGAAGAGAGCTACAAGGGGGGGAAGAGACAGAGGGAGAGGGGGCAGAGAGAAACAAGGGGGGGGAGAGACAGAGGAGAGGGGGGAATCAAAGGGAGGGGGAGAGAGACAAAGCTGGGGGCAAGGGAAAGAGAGGCAGAATTGGCACATAAAAGGAAATAAAAACAAATGCATTTTTTTTATATAATTTTTTATTAAAAAAGCAATTTACATGTGAATATATACAAGTTTAGCTTTTTTCCTATAGGGTAGTCTTATATTCAGGCTTTTAGTTTTTTTCCTAAAGGAATATCCAAAGTTTGGGGGGTCGTCTTATAATCAGGGTCGTCTTATAATCGAGCAAATACGGTATTTGAAAGTAAAAATAAGTACACATATTAAACACCTTTATACCATATAGAAAATAAGCCATGCTCAAGATCCTTATACATTGTACTGGGATTTGTGAAATAATATCTCAACCAATTTCAAATAATGTGTACACAAAGATATTTTAAAATAAAACATAAACATGAAGAAATGGTGATATATATAACTGTTATTAACAGATTAATGTTACTATCATTTAAGCCTGCGAATGTACATTTAGCTGCAATTACCATGTGACCTTGCAGCAGCCATCTAGAAGCTGATTTGACTGCCACTGTCATTCCATCGATCAATAGAGGAAAAAATGTCGTGTGCCTCCTGTGCCCAGGGAAAATTACAGGAAATGAAGATTTCTTATAAATTGTTTACTCAGTTTTATAGTGTTCATAGTAACAACCCTTCTACCTATCATTACTGCTTTCGAGACCAAAGAAGGCAAAAAAAACCTAAGTAAGCTATTTCAAAATTTGTCGCATGACTCCAAAAGTCAATCGGATTTCTCCTTGTAGCCCTCCTTTTCAATTTTTCTAGGTCCATATATCAAGGTTAGTCTGTATTACCTTACCTAATTTTGTGTCATCAGCAAACACTGAGACGTGGCTCTTAATACGACATGGGAGATCATTAATAAACAAATTAAAAAGAAGAGAGCCTAAAACAGACTCCTGAGGTACTCCGCTTAATTCCCTGGTCCAGTTTCAGGATTTTCCATTTACAACAACCCTGTACATTCTATCTGTTAGCCAGTATATGTCAGCTGGCCCACTGTTTTTCTTTTGGGGGATTACTTCGATTCAGCGATTTTTGAATGGATCAGGCTATATTGTGTAGACGTTCTATAGTCTATCAAGTTCAAACATTCCACACACCCAGATTTGTTGATTCAGAAGAATGCAAAAACAACTAATCTCTCACTGTCTCAGTGAGTTTTTATTTATCTCAAATGGAACCAAAGAATCCTTGATAAACATTACCGTATCTACTTTTATAACCCTGTATTTATTTCAACTTTCAAATAAATTGATTGAATCCGCCAAAAGGACATCAGATGGCAGTCTATTCCACAATGTAACTGCCCTATCAGTTGAGAAACCTCCTCTATGTTTAAGACGAAAGCTCCATTCTGCCAATCTTAATTTTTCATAAAAAATGAAGTGGAGGTGTTGCCTATGGGTTATGGTAGAGAAGACTGTATAATGTTGCCAAACATATATGAGTGGCACCACAATTGTATCATTGTGTATGTGTTGTTATACTTTTCAAATTATTTTTGGCCAGTCCACTGCAGATTTGTTAGGGCTTCCTGTTTCAGGAGAATGTTTAAGTCCCCTCTTATTTATATCTCGGGACATGGGATGGGGGTTGATTACGTGCTCTTTCTATGTTGGTTATTTTGGAGGTTAAAGTCAGGTTAGCTTGTGTTTTTTGTTTCTTTCAAGCGTTACTACACCCAGGTTACCAGAGAGTGGTACAAAGTGTTATTTTCGTTAGCCCCTTAGCGACATTGGACGTGTCGGGCACGTCCTGTGGTGGAATGAGCAGTATGTTTATTAAAGGATCACTGGCACTGCTCAGGCAGTGTTTTTGTAATGCCACAATGTCAAGCTTAATCATATTTTATGATTTTTCGGTAGTAAATTATATGATATAGACATAGAATGTGTCGGCAGATAAGAACCATTCGGTCCATCTAGTCTGCCCAATTTTTTTTTGAGTACTTTTAATAGTCCCCCGTTCCCAGTCTTATAGCTAGGATAGCCTTGTGTCTATCCCACGCATGCTTAAAATCCTTGACTGTGTTTACCTCTACCACTTCTGCTGGAAGGCTATTCCATACATCCACTACCCTCTCAGTAAAGTAATACTTCCTGATATTACTTTTAAATCGTTGCCCCTCTAATTTAAGACTATGTCCTCTAGTTGTGGTAGTTTTTCTTCTTTTAAATATACTCTCTTCCTTTACTGTGTTGATTCCCTTTATGTATTTAAATGTTTCTATCATATCCCTCTGTTACGTCTTTCCTCCAAGCTATACATGTTAAGATGCTTTAACCTTTCCTGGTAAGTTTTATCCTTCAACCCATGAACCAGTTTAATAGCCCTGGATATGATTAGATATGATTAAAATAATGTTATTGAAAGAAATTCCTTCATATGTTGATAAAAACAATATATACTTTGTGTGGGTACAGTAAATAAGGAAGAATAAATTTACAGCAAAATACAAACTCCACAGATATGTTAAAACAGCCTGTGTCACCAAGGGAAAGTCACAGCCAAGAAACCAGGGATTAAAATAATTTATAAGTGCAGATAGGACATTTTGGGAAGTTTCTAGGGATTGAAGGAGGGAGTCATGTAATTTCCAGTTAGGTGATTTTGACAGTTGAGTCATATCTATTATGGAAACTTTAGACTATGGTCTCTTAATAGCTGATCAGTGGCTGTGCTGTGCTAGTGATTAATAGGTAGCATCCTGTCTTCGCTTAACAAGAATCTATAAAGATCCTGTTCTTCTTTGAAAGAGGAAGCCGTGGCATAACGGCCAAACGCGTCATATCTCTAACCATACGGCGTTATAACAACCTCAAAATATAAGGAATGTATATATATATATATATATATATATATATATATATATATATATAATGACTGAATGTATTTTTAAGGAGCATTATTTTGAACTGTATTTTTAAGATTCTCACTCCATTAAAAAAAAAACAGGTTCTGCCAGTTCCTGATATTTGCTTATCATTTTTAAAGATTGCTGATCAGAAAGAGAACACTTCATCCTTTCTTTATAGCGCTCCCACCATTTCTTTCATTTGCTTTTTCCTTTGTTGTGCAGAGAGATGACATCTTTGGTGTTCAGGCAGCTTCTTTTTATCATTAATTTCATGTTTGTGTGTTACTACTGCTATGGTTTTCTTTTTTCATTTTATGAATATTTGAAATTAAGTTTAAAGAAAAATACAGAGCCTGTCTGAACAGGATAGTAGAATCTATTAGGGTCTTCCATGGTTTTATTTGTGGGTGATATGGCATGGTAACATGATTTTGAGGATTACTTATCAAGGAAAGCAACAATCCTTACCCCAATTAAGGACCAGGGATTTTCCTGTGCCAATGACCAGCATCCATTTTGCTATGTGGTTGTTTAAATGTAGCTTTATTCTCTGTCATTTAACACACCCATACACGTTACATGTTGTTTTTTAAAGGACAGTTAGAGCTTTCTTTGGATATCATATACATATAAATAATCTGCAATTTAGTTAGAAATAAAAGGGGGTTAATGTAAAAAAAAAAAAAAATTTGTTGTTTTTACTATCTTCCCAATAATATTGTACACAACTAGTACACAGCTAACACTGACCCGCGTATCCAGGCTAACTAGCTAATAAAAAGCAGAGAGAGAGGATTTAACTCAGGACCAGAATGTCCCTCACAGGACTTGCCTCATCACCAGATTGACTCGCAGGGCTAACCTCAGCGTCAGACTGCACTAACAGGACTGCTCCAACATGCAGATTGAACCTAGAATTGCACGGTCTGGAGTGATTATTGGGAGGTCATGTGCTGCCAATGCTCTGAGCATTGGGGGGGTCACCACAGGCCCCTGACACTCTGATGTACCAAGAGCATGAGAGGCAGGTAGCCTAAGAGGATGCCTGCTCTCCTCTTGGACAAAGAGTGCTGGTGAGGTGATCTAAAGATCTCCCCAGCCTGCCTTTCTAGCCGCGGCACACCTTCCTTTGTGCCGCTGTGGTCCCCGAATGCGGAGCTCTTGTATACAGGACAGAAGCTTTGAGATTGTGGAAGTCAACTAAACATGTGAGATATTAATCATATTTTTGGACTGTAGGGAAAGGCATACTTTGGAGAAAGAGGAGAAAAAAATTAAAATGAGTTGGTAGGAAAGGATTATAATGGGTGTATAATGAGATCGGAACAAGAGACGTCCAGGCAACTTAACAGATGGCGTCTTTCTTTAGAATCTGTTTAGAGTTTGTTAGGACGTGACAAATTTGATTTAGTTTTTAAGAGCAATCAACACACAGACACAGACAGTCACACACATACAGTCACAAAAACACACACACAGACAATCACAAACACACGTACAGTCACACATACACACAGATACACATAAGCCAGCAGATTTTTAAAGAAAAAAGAACGTAATTCAATGTGTTCCCCTGCTATTTTACCTAACTGCAGGGAAGGGGGCCCCTTCTTCTTCAGCCCAGTCTGTGCCATATAGTGACGTCCCACTGAGCACCAGGATGTAATTTGACACCCAGTATTCAGACTAAGAAGGGCGCTGCACTAGTGGGTGGAGTAGACGGGCTGTGCAGCTGGCATAGACTTTGCATCTTTGCACTGTGCTACCCTGAAAAATAAAAACTCCCGCTAAGAGACACCATATGCTCTGTATAGGCTCCTGTGCAACATATATATGCTCACTTTGCAAGTATAGTTCTCATATGAATAATTTTATTTTTGCTTTATTGAAATGCCATAGTAAAGTATTCATATTAATAATTAATAATTTTCTTGAAAACATACATTTTTATAGTTAAAGATAGTTAAGATAAGTCTAGCCATGTTTTGCTGTTTCACGATGGTGTGGTGTGGAGTGGAGCGCCAGCGATTGTCTCTCTAATGGACAGACAAAAAAAATGAACCCCAGTTTAACCATCTTCTAAAGTGGTAGTGTAAATATAATATGATGACATGTTCACTCCAATCAGATAGGAAATAAGATGTCAAAATGAATGTAGTCTAACAGCTCCTTTCTTAATGAAGCCTAAACACGCATGGAACCGCGGCAAATGAAAAATAGCTTGGCTTAATGATGCCAGTTCAGAAATAATGAGCTCTATTCAATGGCACGAATTATCACTTAGCACTGGTTTTTAACTGAAAATTTGCTGTTATGGTTTATGGTATGATTATTGTATGAGCTATGATTTGTTATTGAATTGAACCCAATATTGTTTAATGTTTAGACAGAAAATTACTTGGTCACTTTAATTAGTTAATAAAAAAAATACATCAGTACACTTTAACATAATTATTCAAATGCATGAAATAAATTGTTACATTAAAATCAATTTAAATCAACATCCCATATTTGTTTTTCTATGCAGACAATCCTCATGAACTACAAGGTACCTAAAACTGCCTTACATAGCAGACATTGTGTGTATCTGCTTTAAACAGTCAGCACTTAAAGAGACTGTCTAGTGCCTTGTACTTTTAAAGTACTTTAAATGCATGTTTTACATTTTGCATTGCTTAAAAAATAAAATACTAACATTTAGATGAATTTGTGAAATTACAGCAGTTTGCAAGAAACCAAGACTGGCCACACTAGATGAGTAAATGGCAATTACCTTTTTTTGTGCTGCAGGGACCAATGGAAATAATTCCATTTAAATTAATGGAATTTCCTGTCTCTCTAGTGTTGTCATCAGTTGTACTGTTAAGAGATCCTACTGTGTACAAGAGCAAGGTTACTTGCAATACACAATGTATTCCATTTCAGCAGCACAGGAAGTAACTAAATTAAACAAAACTTTATATGCTCGGTGTTTTTATAATCAGTGCTGCCACACCTGCAGTATACATTCAGAGTAAAATATTACAAATAAATTATGCAGAATGCTTGCATCAAATCAAACTACAAGGAGTGCAGAATTATTAGGCAAATGAGTATTTTCACCACATCATCCTCTTTATGCATGTTGTCTTACTCCAAGCTGTATAGGCTCGAAAGCCTACTACCTACCAATTATGCATATTAGGTGATGTGCATCTCTGTAATGAGAAGGGGTGTGGTCTAATGACATCAACACCCTATATCAGGTGTGCATAATTATTAGGCAACTTCCTTTCCTTTGGCAAAATGGGTCAAAAGAAGGACTTGACAGGCTCAGAAAAGTCAAAAATAGTGAGATATCTTGCAGAGGGATGCAGCACTCTTAAAATTGCAAAGCTTCTGAAGCGTGATCATCGAACAATCAAGCGTTTCATTCAAAATAGTCAACAGGGTCGCAAGAAGCGTGTGGAAAAACCAAGGCGCAAAATAACTGCCCATGAACTGAGAAAAGTCAAGCGTGCAGCTGCCACGATGCCACTTGCCACCAGTTTGGCCATATTTCAGAGCTGCAACATCACTGGAGTGCCCAAAAGCACAAGGTGTGCAATACTCAGAGACATGGCCAAGGTAAGAAAGGCTGAAAGACGACCACCACTGAACAAGACACACAAGCTGAAACGTCAAGACTGGGCCAAGAAATATCTCAAGACTGATTTTTCTAAGGTTTTATGGACTGATGAAATGAGAGTGAGTCTTGATGGGCCAGATGGATGGGCCCGTGGCTGGATTGGTAAAGGGCAGAGAGCTCCAGTCCGACTCAGACGCCAGCAAGGTGGAGGTGGAGTACTGGTTTGGGCTGGTATCATCAAAGATGAGCTTGTGGGGCCTTTTCGGGTTGAGGATGGAGTCAAGCTCAACTCCCAGTCCTACTGCCAGTTCCTGGAAGACACCTTCTTCAAGCAGTGGTACAGGAAGAAGTCTGCATCCTTCAAGAAAAACATGATTTTCATGAAGGACAATGCTCCATCACACGCGTCCAAGTACTCCACAGCGTGGCTGGCAAGAAAGGGTATAAAAGAAGAAAATCTAATGACATGGCCTCCTTGTTCACCTGATCTGAACCCCATTGAGAACCTGTGGTCCATCATCAAATGTGAGATTTACAAGGGGGGAAAACAGTACACCTCTCTGAACAGTGTCTGGGAGGCTGTGGTTGCTGCTGCACGCAATGTTGATGGTGAACAGATCAAAACACTGACAGAATCCATGGATGGCAGGCTTTTGAGTGTCCTTGCAAAGAAAGGTGGCTATATTGGTCACTGATTTGTTTTTGTTTTGTTTTTGAATGTCAGAAATGTATATTTGTGAATGTTGAGATGTTATATTGGTTTCACTGGTAAAAATAAATAATTGAAATGGGTATATATTTGTTTTTTGTTAAGTTGCCTAATAATTATGCACAGTAATAGTCACCTGCACACACAGATATCCCCCTAAAATAGCTAAAACTAAAAACAAACTAAAAACTACTTCCAAAAATATTCAGCTTTGATATTAATTAGTTTTTTGGGTTCATTGAGAACATGGTTGTTGTTCAATAATAAAATTAATCCTCAAAAATACAACTTGCCTAATAATTCTGCACTCCCTGTAGAAAAAAGACTGTGCAATGCACAACAGTAGTCTTCCACATGCACCAAAGTGTGTTTGAGGACTAGACTGTCCTTTTAATGCCAATTTTTGTGCATTATATTAAAACAAGCACACCATTTCTTCTACTTTTTTGAAGTGGTTGGATCATAATTTACTTCCACATGATCCAAGTACAAGGGTGTGTTATCTATATACATACGGTGAAGGAAATATTGTTTGATGGAAGCTAGTGCTTACTGACTAGGATCATTGCTAGTTAGATACTCTCCCAAGTTGTTTTGTATTCACTGGTCAGTGAGCTTAAACACTTCGTACCACTTATTAATTGAATGACAGTGGTCTTGTAAACAAAGTGAAGGACTACTAAACTGGTTCATGGGTTGGAGGATAAAACTTACCAGGAAAGGTTAACGCATCTTAACATGTATAGCTTGGAGGAAAGACGTAACGGGGGATATGATGGAAACATTTAGATACATAAATGGAATCAACACAGTAAAGGAAGAGAGTATATTTAAAAGAATAAAAACTATCACAACTAGAGGACATAGTCTCAAATTAGAGAGTCAAAGATTAAAAGTAATATCAGGAAGTATTACTTTACTGAGAGGGTAGTGGATGTATGAAATAGCCTTCCAGCGGAAGTGGTAGAGGTGCACACAGTAAACGATTTTAACCATGTGTAGGATAGGCACATATGCCTATATAAGATAGGGAACTGGGGACTAATACAAGTATTTAGAAAATTGGGCAGACTAGATGGACTGAATGGTTCTTATCTGCCGAAACATTCTATGTTTCACTATGGGAAAGGGAACTTCTACAACCTATTTTAACCTATCCATCTAATTAGGATTATTGAGGCCATTATTAGTCCATGGAGGCAATAGCTTGACTAGTAACCTTTTCTCAAAAGGTGGAAAACTTACTTGTAATAAACCACAATGATATGACATTACCTGCTCGAATTAAACACAATTAACAAATTTTAAATCTGCTGCAACCCCCCCCCCCCCCCCCCCCAAAAAAAAAACCCCTCACGCACAGTTTGATTAATTGCTTGGCATAGTATGGAAGTAAATGATATCTTAACATGAACAACAGAAGTATAAATTTTAAAATGTACCTTCCACCAGTCTTCATTTGAGTCATCTAATACTGTTATTCTATCACCTGGTCTGCAAAAATAAAATAAAAAAATAGTACAATATAAATATGTTTTGTGTCACTATGACAAATGTATCAGTCTTTTTTCAAACTAATATTAATATCCAAATTGAATCTACTGTAAACAATAATTAGATTTCCAGAAACTATGCCAACCATCATAATTACCAAGAAAAGGTGTGCCCTTTTCCCTCTCACTTTTCAAAGGTAATAGGACTCAGCTGGCATATGTAAAATGAGCTTTCAACAGTGACTTTTTGTAAGTCTGCTTTGTTGTCACAGTTGTAATGCCTGGGCCATGAATAAGCTGTGCAAAATATCCTAGGTGACAGATTTAATTTGCTGTTCATCTGCAGATCACTCATCCACACCTGCAAGTCTACTGAAGCCAGGCTATTTATGTCACAGAGGCAAACCAACACTGGAGATGCATTGCACAGACTATGCTCTAAAGTAAATAATGAAAAGGTGATCGTAGCCAAGTCCCCATTTGTTTTGCACACAAATTAATATCATCTAATAAATAGGCATGATATGGACTTTGGTTTTCAGGAATCATTCAATGATACATTTTAAAATTGTCAATGTACAGAGGCTATACAAAAAAAATAAACGAAATCTCTGAAGTGATCCAAAACTCAGAGCTACCTCGACCCCTAAAGCTACACAGTTAAAATCATAACGGAAAACACACTGGTTTATTCAAAGAAGAAAATAAGAATATGTCCCCCAAAACCATGCCAAACCACAGTATGTAGAAAATGCATCCTAGTGTAACTGAGAAGATAAGTACACTGGGTGTTAGACCACTCCCAAATAAAAACCTATGTCCTTTAAAATTCTCCAAGATATGAGGGGTCCTAATACTCTGCCCGATACTTGAGAGAGAGAGAGAGAGAGAGAGAGAGGGAGAGAGATGTGTGTTTCCCTTCATACATGGACTTATTATATAGAATTTGTTGTTTTCATTTTAATTGCCAACCAGCAACTGCTAACTGCATTTGTAAATATAAATACAAAAATGGTCTTTTTTTGTTTGTGAAACATCAAAGTGTGAACTATCACATGGAGCTATTGCCACAAGAACATTCAGATCATCTGTCCAAAAATGAAAGCAGGCCTAGTTTACCGTATTTGCTCGATTATAAGATGACCCTGATGATAAGACGACCCCCCAAACTTTGTATATTCCTTTAGGAAAAAAACTTAAAGCCTGAAAATAAGACTACCCTATAGGAAAAAAGTTCAACTTGTATTCAGATGACTGATCATCTGACCAGAAATGAAAGCAGGCCTATATTACCGTATTTGCTCGATTATAAGACGACCCTGATGATAAGACGACCCCCCAAACTTTGGATATTCCTTTAAGAAAAAAACTAAAAGCCTGAATATAAGACTACCCTATAGGAAAAAAGTTCAACTTGTAATTCACATAAAAAGTGCTTTTTAATAAAAATGATGATATCAAAAACTGCATTTCTTGTTTTTATTTCCTTTTATGTGCCAATGCTGCCTCTCTTTTTCCCCTTCCCCCAGCGTTGTCTCTCTCCCCTCCCTTAGTCTTGTCTGTCTCTCCCCCAGCGTTATCTCTCTCCCCCACCCTCCCTTTCTCTCTCTCTCCCCTCCCTTTGTGTCTCTTTCCCTCCCTTTGTGTGTGTCTCTCTCCCCCTCCCTTTGTGTCTCTCTTTGTCCTCCTCCCCTTGTCTCTGTCTCTTCCCCCTCCCTCCCCTTGTCTCTGTCTTTTTCCCCCCTCCCCTTGTCTCTGTCTCTTACCCCCCTTCCCTTGTCTCTGTCTCTTCCCCCCTCCCCTTGTCTCTTCCCCCTCCCCTTGTCTCTGTCTCTTTTCCCCCTCCCTCCCCTTGTCTCTTTCCCCCTCCCTCCCCTTGTCTCTTTCCCCCCTCCCTCCCCTTGTCTCTGTCTCTCCCCCCCCTCCCTCTTACCTCATCGCTCTCTGGTGGCTAGTGGGGGCAGCAGGGGGATGACTGCACGATAGGTGCAGACATCCTCCATGCTGCCTGACACTTCCATTCATTATGATGGACAGCCGGTCCGTCATAATAGACGGCAGTGTCGGACAGCATGGAGGATGTCTGCACTACCATGCAGACATCCATCTGCTGCCCGAATGTCCCTGGTGCCTAGCGGGGGCAGACGGAGGATGTCTGCACGATATGCGCAGACATCCCTTCCTGCTGCCAGGCACTTCCGCCCGGACTTTTATGTTGAAGCCGGAAGGACCTGGCTTCATCATAGAAGTTCCGACGGACGTGTCGGGCAGCAGGGGGGGATATCAGCGCGTATCGCGCAGACATCCCCTGGCTGCTTGAGAGGGGGATCCATGTCCCCTGCAACTCTGCGGGGCACCTGGATCCCAGTCGTATAATCTGACCTCGATTTGAGGTCAGATTATAAAATGACCTCGAATGTAAGACAAGGGGTCTTTTTCAGAGCATTTGCTCTGAAAAAAACCTTGTCTTATATGCGAGCAAATACGGTACATCTGTGTCCCTGCTTCCAGTATCATAATTGCCTTAAGAGTATTGCACTGTTGGAGCCCAGGCAGATTTTAGCCAAATAGGTGCATTTGTTACTTGCTTATATTTATAAATGTTTACATGACTGCGGATGTGACATGGAAATGAAGCCATTTATGGAAACATATACTTTGGGCTTTAGTTGTCCCTTAAGCCTACTTCACATTACACTAATTTATTATAACCTTGAATGCTATGTGGCAGATTACCCTTTTTATTTTATTTTTATCACAAGAACTGAAATTGTTGTATAAAGAAAGTTCATTTTCTATGCCTACATAACATGTTCCATGTCATAGCCTTGAGAGAAGAAATTGTGATCATGTGGGCTACTTTGTCTAACAACAGTGAAAAAAACACTACAATGTTTGCAAGTACTATTTTTTACATCTCTTACAAGAACACGTGTTACCTCATAGCTAAATCTTCATTTTCTTGTGGTATGAATTTATACAAGGCTACAAAAGTATCCACAGGATCCTTAAACAGAGGCACCTACAAAGCAATCACAGATATAGATAAGTAAGCATCTCTTTTTTGGCAGACAAAGAAAAAAACTGTTCTACATACAGAACTGTACAGAGATGCTAACACGTGTATATATAAGGAAATCTGTTTACATCAAATTGACATTCTTAGATTAGCCTTGCATGATGTTATGGGGTGCACAGGACCACTAAAATATAATTCAGATATATATTAATGGCTTCTGTAAAATAAAACAAATTCGGAGAATCCCATATTACAATCATACTACCATGTTTGGACTTTTAGGTTAATCATTTCTGCCGAATGAGCAGGAGATGGTATAATGCTCCCACCTATTTCTTAGACAGTACGTATTTTAAAGAACATCTCAGCCCTGATCCATAAATATACATGTTGGGTTTACTTGTGAGAAGGACACACAATTTAACCCTTGCTTCCTCCAAGGAAAACAGTGGATAAAACATTTTTCCATTTGTCCTTTAAGAAAAAGTTTGCATCACGTGTAGGCATTTTAAATATTGTATAAATGCTTTAATGAAATAATACAAATTAAGTACCCCCTTTATTTTTATAGCTCAATAAATGGCTGGCTACGTTGTTTAGAGTCTTGAGTCCGATGAAGGAAGATCTGACCCATTTTACCCAACAAGTCTGCCTCTTTACAGACCTTTATTCTTTCATTAAAACATTTATTTTTAAAATATCTACACTTGATGTAATCTTTCAATTATTAAACCTAACTTCACACAGAGAATACAGGCTGCCCTGTATTTGGCAAGAGGGACGGAATTGATCAGAAATCATCCAAAGCACCTATTGTAAATAACCTATCCACAATTTACAATGCTTAAAAAATGAACATATACATAGGCAAAATCAAATACCAAAAACACATTAGTTTACAACCAGAACATCAAGGCAAAAACAGATTATAAATTTGGCTCAGGTCATTTTGCATAAATATGCTCATATGCTTAACATTCAAGCAAAGCTAAAGTGTGTATTTTGCTGCATGTTTATCATTACTAATATTTTCTGAATGCTTAGCATCACATCACTGAATATAACACTTCTTTAAGTAAATAAGGCGACATGTATGCATGTACCGTGGAGTCAATAATCTTCTGTTGGTCGTCTTCCCTGAAGTTCTCTATGCCATTTTCCAAGTAGCTGAATACTGCAAAAAATGTATATAGAAGCATAGTAAGAGTTTAATCAGTCAATAATGAAACCATAACACCTACTGTCTATTCATGCAAATTTACTCATTCATGCTTATTTTGTCACTTACTTTGTAAATTATTTTGATATGTCTTTTTACTTAGAAGATATAACAGTTAGTGAGGTGGAATTCGAGCACCAGGCAAGTTTGGATCCTCTTGGAAGGGGCATTGTCATAATATTGAGCAGCTATAGGGAAATAATCAGTGTGCTATGAATACTAAACATATGATTGGGGGTGGTTATTTATTTACATCTAGGTTACACCTAATTGCATGCAAAACTGTGACTTTTATAGCAGAGAGGGAAGATGGGGGAGCTGAAATATTATCTAAAAAAACAAACCTGCTTGCTTTGTGTGTGTCGTGTAATTGTAGTATTTATGCAGTGTGCTCTTTTGTGTTTTTTTTCACTTGTTAAGTTGCAGTGGGGGTTGCCTGCTTTTTTAATTTGTTGTCAGTGTGGTGTCCACATTTAGAAATGTAATTTTATTGTTTGTGTTTGAAGTAATATAATGTTTCTCATCCTACCCCAACACGTTTGTGTGTGTGAGTGACTGTATATGTGTATATATGTGACTGTGTCTATGTGATGATGTGTATGATTGTGTGACTGTGTGTATTATTGTGTGCGCATGAGTATGTGTGAGTGTGTTTGTATATATCCATATAGTATATGCATAGCATACAGCCATAACATCATGACCACTGACAGGTGGCAAGCCGGTGAAGGCATGCTGTTGCTTTGGGCAATGTTCTCTTTAAGCAGGATAATGTGCCCTGCCACAAAATGGTTCAGTAATGGTGTATGAACACAACAATGAGTTAAAAGTGTTGACTCAGCCTCCAAACCCCCAGATCTCAATACAATCAAGCTAGCCCGATCCATGGAGACTCCACCTTGCAACTTAATAGATCTGCTGCTAACATCTTGGTGCCAGTTAACACAGCACATCTTCAGAAGCCTAGTGGGGTCCATGCCTTAAGGGGTCAGGGCTGTTTTGGTGTCAAAAGGGGACCTACACAGTATTAGGCAGGTGGTCATAATGTTATGACTGATCGATATTGATATGTACATATATATGTGTGTATGTGTGCATGACTATGTGTGTGACCCTATGTCTATGTGTGCAAGGGTGTATGGAGCAGCATTTTAATGTCAGACCCAGGCAGCACAATATCTTGGGCCAGCTATGTGTAAAACATACAGAAAATAGGCTAGGTAGAACTACCCTTTTAATAATTCAAAATCTTGGCAACTGGAATAAAGGTTTTGAAAGTGACATCTTCAAATCTTGGCAAGTGGAATAAAAGTTTAGAAAGTAACATCTTCAAGTTAATGTACCTTGCTAGACAACAAGCAAAGGTTTTAAATATTTGTCTCGTTAATCACTTTAGTTTGGCAGACTAATGTGTACCAAACTGCCAAATTTAGGAGTATGGTGGAGAAATGTTGCATGATGGAAATATAAAATTTTCCTGGCACATTGAAATTATATTGACATCGGAACTCAACAAATAAATGGATAATATATTCTTAGGCCCAAATTGTGAATGGAAAAAAACATTAATTTAATACTGACAGCATGTTCAGCATCCTCATAAGTGAAGGAAAAAGAGTATATGTAAATACAATGCCATTTGTTTGTGACCACAGAATAATCTTTAAAGAAAAGTATTGTGAAATATAATTTTATAATACCTCTGAGTAGAACGGAATTATTGTACATCTGTACTGCCTACTGTAGACTACATCTTGGCTGGCTGAGCATGAAGGGAAATTACATCTGCAAAGCAAAATATCATAATTCCATGTTCCAAAGCTGCAATAATTATATCTCAAAACACACAACAACCCCTGTAAATTCATACCTGAAGTACAATGTGTGTGGAAAAAAACACACCAACACAATTACTACCATTTTGAAATTGGAACTGCATAAATACCGTGCAAGAACTAGTACTGCAGTAAGGAAATAACGGCATTTGAAGAAAAGTCCGGGGCCCTCACCTGTTGGCCTGAATGAAATATAATTAAAGGCCCCCTGTAGCCACAGGCCGGGCTATCCCAAAGCCACAAATAAATTAAATTAAAGTCCCCCAGGGACTTGGAGCTGGTGCTATGCCCCAAGTCCCTAATAAAATTATATAATTATATATATCTGGGGCGCTATGCCCCATCACCCACACACACTGCCTCTAGGGGCAGTCAAGCAACAGCATCAGAGCGACGGAAGTTGTCCACAAGAGGGCAGCAGCCATATTGGAGCTCTCCAATATGCTGCTCTCCAATATGGCACTCATGATCACTCTGTGGAGTGATTGTGGGTGCCCCAGAAGCAAAATTTAGGGGCTGCCTTGACATCAAGGCAATAGAGCAGCACCGTCACAGTGGTTTTCACAATCGTTGATCGCGAAACCGCTCATTCCACCATAGGACATGTCAGGCTTGTCCATTGTCGGAAACAGTGTTGCCTGGCACATCCATTGTTGCGAAGGTGTTAATGGCATGTTTTTACCTGCACCGCTAAACCTCCATAGAAAGTATAGGAGTTTTTTTTTTTATCCCGTTAATGGTGTTAACCTGTAAACCTGTTAATGGTGTTAGCGGCGGGCATTGAATAAACAATGCCCATTACTTTACTGCTAATGCCATATTTGAGTTACAGGGGGCAATAGAAACTATTATTAGAAAGAGTTATTATTATTAGAAATTCCAAAAATAAGCAAATAAAATTTATAAAAAACATGGGGTATTCCCAAACTCAGGACAAATATTTGAGTCTACTTTCCTGATTATTTCATTAGCTTTTGTTGATGATATCTAAACAAAGCCATTATTTTTCTGGAAAAAAACCAATATATATATATCATTTGTATGGGTATAATAAATGAGAGGAAAATTACAGATAACACACACACCACAGAAATGTTAAAACAATCCCTGCCTGTGAAAAGGATGGAGATTATTGTTTTCAGAGAGATGGTCGTCCACCATCGTGCTACAAGAGATACCTTGCAGAAATTTTTGAGAAACATTCTGGCTGAATGTCAGTGAGATGCCACATCCACCGCGGAAAGTCAGCATTTAGGGGGAAAAGCAGAGAAAAACAGCACTACAGAAGCTATCAAGCTCATGAAAAACGAGCTCTAAGCATTAAAGGAGTCTGCCTCCACATAATTGGATCCAAGCTACGGTTGCTTCGCAAAATAAAAGGGGAAAAAAATAAGCAACAAGACTTCAACAACCCGCAATCGTGAGTAGTCCTGCTGGGCAAAAATATATTTCCCCCACGTTTCCCTCCCCAAGAGTCGAGCACAAAGAGTCACACAACACAATATTTTACAAAGACTTTAATAAGGGGAAAGACTGGGAATAAGAAGGGAGAGGAGAAGAGGGAAAAACAAGCGAAAGCGATATAGCTTGCTTTGAAAACCACCTACCTCCCTAGTTTCCTCTAAAGTGTTAATTACTCTCAAAAAACATCTACTCACATACAGAGGGAAATTTTCTCTTTTTTTTTTTGATACCAAATCATGTTGATGGTTTGGATACAATAGAAGTCCTACAGCACTACAGACGAATGAAAGAGGCAACTCCACAGAGCTAAGCAAATAGCAGTTCTCGTGATATCATCTCATAGCCCTCTTTGGAGCCCACTTTGTAAAAACATTACAGATGGCTTAGATGCAATAATTGTATTACAGCACTACAGACTAATAAAAAAAAGCCTTCTTCCTGATGAACGTCCTATAATTTAAACAGATCTAAGCAAATAGCATACACCAGTTAAAGCCAAGAAGCTATCTTCTTTAAATGAATATTTTAAGAATCAATAAATTACTTGGGCCTTCTGGGAAGAAAACCTACAAGAAACTTTAGACCCAAGGTATCAGTCTTCCCACACAAAAAGGGAATCTCCTCGGACATTCCTTAAAGGAGTTTGACAAGGCAATAAACAATAAGTAAATATAATATAAGATCTCATCCCAAATTAAACACTGCGAACAATAAATCAATCAGGAATAAAATGAAGAAAAAGACAAATACCTAAAAAAAACTATTTGTACCCACTAAACTTGGGAAGTTCGAAAGATATACAGAATGGATAGAAAACACTATCTCTTAAGGATAGTGAACCTGTTTCATTGAGATACGGAATCTGCACCCACTTAATGTGATAATTGTCAAACACAATTTGGCATACTTGTATTTAAAGAAGTAAAAAGTAACAAATTATAGATACCCAATCAAATTGACCAACCAGCGGGGAACCACTCAATAAGAACATATCTGAAGATTTCTAAATTATATATGCAAGATAACAAGATTACTCTACATCAAGTTTACTAGGGAAGTCATTCAAATAAACGGTAATAAAACCGCACCTCTACACAATCAATGTAACAATAATGCTGCCAAAGAACAGAGCCAAAGAGAAAGAAAAAGGATCTACTATAGAAAAAACGAAACATATAAGTATGTTTTGCTCTCCAAAATCATGATACAATTTTAAAACAACATATAACGATGTTTTGCTCTCCAAAATCATGGTACAATTTTAAAACAACAGAGACATTCTATCAATGCTACAACAGCGGACCAACCAGTTCTATCCATTAATACATCTCAAGAGTCTACTGATGATTAGAGTTGAGCGGACACCTGGATGTTCGGGTTCGGCAGAAGTCAATGGGGACACAAACTTTTGGCCACTAAAATGCCTCTAAAAAAGTAATGGAAAGGGCTAGAGGGCTGCACAAGGAAATACAATGTGGGTAAGAGTAGGACAAGTGCTCTGCAAGCAAATGTGGATAGGGAAATAACTTAAAATAACATAAAATACATACAAATTACAAATACAGCTGAGCCATACAATAGCACTAGATGGAATCTTTGATTTTAGCTTTGGAAGAACATAAATCTAAATCTAAAGCATGGCTGCCAGGAGGATCAACAGAATTATCCATTTGAGAGAGGGTTGGAGTGCAGGGTATTCTCTTTCAGTTTATACTAAGTGACCCATAGGTTGAGGAGGTGGTGACCGTGGCGGTGTAGGTGGAAGCGGCGCTGGAGGAGGAGGTAGCCAACACTGTTTCTTATTTGTGTTTATTGGACTGCAAAAAATGCACCGCAAGACGTAAATGTTCTATTTAGCACAACAATTATAATTTTTCAAAGTGCTCTGTAAGCAAGTATTGGACTGTTCTATTTGACTCTCAGATATGAAGTGCAGGCCGTAAATGTACTATTTAGCACAACAATTAGAATTTATAAAAAGTGCGCTGTAAGCACAGTATTGGACTGTTCTATTTGACTCTCAGATATGAAGTGCACCGCAAGACGCAAATGTACTATTTACCACCCAAAACTATTCGAATTTTTCAAAGTGCACTGTAAGCACAGTATTTGACGGTTCTATTTGACTCTCTGATATGAAGTGCAGGACGCAAATGTAATATTTAACACCAACAAATTGCAGTATTTAAAAATGCCTAGATGTTGCCCACAGAGCTAACCTGGCACACATGCAGTTACAAGTGCACTGCACTCTCTGTGGCACTGGGCTCAGGGCAGGGTACAAATATGTAGTATAGCACCCACTAAAATAATCACTGTAATTTGAATAATCGCTGTAGTTTGAATAATCGCTGTAGTTTGCAGATTCAACACCAGAATTTTTTTAATCTGTCCCTCACAGCTGCAGCATCCTCTCCCTACACTAAGAAGAGCTCATGTGATGTGAGTGTACGTGACTCCAGCTTATACCGTATTTGCTCGATTATAAGACGACCCTGACACCTCCCCTTGTCTGTGTGTGTCTCCCCCTCCCCCCTTGTCTGTGTGTGTCTCCCCCCTCCCTCCCCTTGTCTGTGTGTGTCCCCCCCCCCCCCCTGTCTCTGTGTGTCTCTCTACAGAAAGAAATCAAAGAACTGGGGTGAAAAATGAACCAACAAGCTATCACCCTCACGAAGGAAGATTATGACAAGGTTTATGATGAGAAGCACCTATTGTCATCTAAAATTAAACTAATGGAAAATAAAGTAATGGATCTCAAGGATAGATCACGAAGAAACAACATACGTATAAGGGGAATACCAGAAGAGATTTCACAAGAAAAGCTAGAAACTTACCGTACATCACTTTTTTCCTCAGTTAGTAGTCTTCAAGCTAAAGCTCACAGACTCCCCAAACCAAAGGATATTAATAACTCAGCCCCAATGGACGTAATTGTACGATTCTCTAACACCTATGTTAAGGACATGATAACTAAAGAAATAAGGAACAAACCCCTGATGACAGAATTTGAGAACATTTTACTTTTTACAGATATCTCAAAAGCAACCCGGATAGCGCGAGGAAGATTGAAAGAACAAACTTGTTCTGAGACAAGAAAAGATTCCTTATCACTGGGGTTTCCTAGCTAAAATCATTATTCACCATAATGCAATAACATTTGTCTTCACAGATCCACAGGAACTTAAAGAGAAAATTTCACAATGGAGGTAATAACTAAACACGATGTTTTACTACTAAGTAGTATATCTGTTCTTTACGTTAACAAATATTATTAATACATTGTTATGGCAATATGACATAAAATGGACACTTGCTTGTTTTAACAGTTAAAACGGTGCTTAGAAGATAGAGACATTTCCTTACAGAATACAACCCCCCTTCTTCCCCCCTGTTGCTTGTGCAGCTTTACTAAGATACGGGTATATTTGCATAAGCACACCTATTGTCCTACATATAACCAATCAACTAGTGGTACAATAGACGCCCCCTTCCTATCTCCTGAAGTGTATATCAAGCTGTATCACACCCAATAAAGTAGAGATTTGCTTTGACTCCACAGAGTGTGTCAGTGTCTTTTCTCTCCGTGCACGTATCATATCTAACTAATTTGGACCAACACATCAACATAACTGACCCTTGATCAGATCCAAAACAGTTGGCGCCCAACGTGGGGCACACGAGAGACCTCCTGGCGGGACACCCCCCAAACCATCGGACAGAGGCGAGACACATCAACAGACACCGGGACTGCAGCCCGTGATTGAGGTGAGGAAGTTTATCATCTTACCTACATGTGTCACTTGATGTAGTCTTCGTATATCTGTCCGAGGGAGGATGTGACGCCAGCCAGAGGCATCGTGTGGGCATGACAGTAAGAATCCCCATATGTTGAAAATATCTTGATGTGTTGTATATTGTGAGGAGAACTTTGAGTGACTAACCTATATCTATGTATAATAATAAGTCTACCTCAAAATTCCTGTACCGCAGGTCAGCCCAGTTGTCTACCCGTGGGGACAGATGGGGAGGAGGCGGTCAGAGTAAGCCCAGGTGTGCTGCGTATGGTCACAGAGAACTATACGGATCAGACTCTGACTCAACAAAATATACGTAATATATGGTGAATCACAAGATTAAGTTACGGAACCCCCCCCATATGTTGAAAATATCTTCATGTGTGGTATATTATGACGAGAACTTGGAGTGACTAACCTATATCTACGTATAAGAATAAGTCTACCTCAAAATTCCTGTACCGCGGGTCAGCCCAGTTGTCTACCCGTGGGGACAGATGGGGAGGAGGCGGTCAGAGTAAGCCCAGGTGTGCTGTGTATGGTCACGGAGAACTATACATATTAGACTCTGACTCAACAAAATATATACGTAATATATGGTGAATCACAAAATTAAGTTACGGAAAGTCCCAGGAAGTGACTAAGTGAAACGGGTAATAATGCAAGTGTCCCGAAGGGTTACGGCGGACAAAAGAGGGTGGCTCGCTGTGTAGTACCACATGGCGACAATTGTTAAGTGATAAAAGAGGCAAACTGCTAGATGACAATTTGCCACAAGCAGTCGAGGTGTGGCTTGACTGTAGTAAAGAATTTGAAAGGACAGGAGGGAAGCAAAAATATTATGAGAATTCAGGAAGGCATTATTGCAAACCTGGTAAAATCACTGGGCTGAGGCAGCCACCGCCCTATAATGGCGCCGACAAGAAAGAAGGTGGTTCCATATGTGGTCAGCAAAACCCCTCTTCCAGAGAGACGTGTTTTACGTGTGCTCCACATAGCCACACTTTTGTAGTTTCCCAGCACGTCCCCCAAGCCCCAGCAGCGGCGCCATCTTATACTCAGCTGACGCCCACAGCTGGACCTTTAATTCCCCTTAACCCCTACCCTCCTGTCTAGCCCGCTCCAATGGTGCATCACCTGTATCCCATGATTAATCCAGATGGTATTTTCTGTACACCCCCCACACGGCCCGCACCGCCACCTCCCATAACCCAGCTGATGGTGGCTGAGGATGATGAGGGGGAGGATGATGAGGGAACCATTCCCTATACTAGTAGACACGCAGACCTTACTCCCTACACTAGTACCCCAGGAAGTGCGGCACATCCTACAACCCCATAACACTATAGCCCATTACAAATACGTACCATAACTGGGGAGCAAGCTGAATTCCTTAGACAGGCCAATGAATCTATGACCGAAATTAGAGAAACCCAGCAAGGATAATTTAGCAAGTGATATAGTGAAATAGAAAGTGAAGAGGCAGTAAGGAAGGCATAGAAAGTAACTAAGATATGTGGTATCAATATGAATACCGGCGGACGGCTGCAGCCAGAGGACTGGCGCAGACTGTTGAAAGGAAAGAAGGAATGTTACAAGACAATAACCTAGTACAGACAGCAGAAGCCTGATTCAGAGTTGCTAGGGAAATTCACCAGGAAAGGTGGATAGTAGAAGAGATAGACATGGATGAACAGAAAGTGTTTTTAATGGTGGAATTAATTTGCTACTACATTTGTGTAAATGTATCTTTAAGTAAGAAAAAGAATTGATTCGTGTTTTAAAGCAACTTTTTGCCCATCCGATATAATCTGTGGTAACTTGCATACACTGTAATAGTTTTATCTTTTTAGTGTTACTAGAATTCGTGTACAGCGCTACTTACACTGTTGGTGTTATATGAATATAACATTCACTATAGGGATGTTAGATTGCTAGATAAAGAGCAATACGTATTTAAATAGACACAGAGATAGCATTTGCATTCTATCACATTTATATACAGTAAATGCACACACGTGCAAAGATATAATGTTAATTTGTTGCGTTCTAATTTTTGTTACTATTAAGGCAAAGTACCTCATGTGATACATAGTGAGAGAATATTGAGAAGTTGTTTAACGTTTTAGATGCAAGACAAGTTTTTAATGTCATGTTTTTAGTGTCGTGTTATAAACAGACAAGTTTGTAGGAGTTAATAGTGAAGTTGAGAGAAAGCTTCCCCAGAAGCCCCCTTTCTCTCTGACAGTCTATTTGCAGATAAGAGAATTGTAGCAGCAGCTGCAAAATTATTATTTTTTCTTTTTGTGAAGGGAGGGGGAGAACGGGCCAGAATTACTGTTACTGTTAGTTATTGAGAAGTTCTATGTGTTATGTGCTATGGTTATATAGTCTAATCATGACAGTATTTGTCCTAATGGTAAAGAGATACATGATTATTATGTATGAGAACATATTCTCACATTATCAATTGATTCAACTATGATTATAAAAGGGTAATAATATTTCAAGAATAGTACAGTTTGACAAGTTTTTATAATTATATTGCAACACAGACTAGCAGTAATAATATGTTTTAATTATATTTTAATGTGAAGATTAATAAGATGTTTAGTGAAATATTGCATGTTACTAACTGGAATTTTTTCGAGTTTTATTTTCATATAGATTAAAGCTGTACAGCCAACAAAAGACAAGTTCAAAGTGCACCAACAAATCTAATGCTGATCATAATTATTTCTAAAGAAAAAGTTTATTTTTAAAAGAAGAAAAAGTTTTCCAATTCATGTAACAGGATTCTCACAAAGTTTATCGGAATATTGTTGTGAAAGTTGTTCAAATCAATTCCTGGATCCACGTTATTTACGTAAATCACATTCCTGTACTGACAAACAGGCCAACAAAGGAGCAGCAATTTAGTATTTTGATGGGCATAATAATCCCTGACCACTAGCCAACATAAGCCAAGATTTTACCTTAATGGGTAACTCGTAAACAAATCACCCAGGAGTCTGCAACAGATACAACAGTCTACGACAGATCATCATTGTTGGGAAGTATATTTTCATTGAGTATATATGTATAAAATTGTTATTGGTGATTTGTAAATTTTATGTTAAAGATTTGTTTAATTGTGTTATTATGGGTATGTTTGAAGTATAGTGAAATTTTGAAATTTAACAATTAGACCGGCTCTAACAAACAGGATTGAGTCGACCTATAAAGAAATTGTATTTTGATAGTATTTTTGCGGAATTTTATATAGAGAATGTTAGGAAGTTTTTTCAGATATTTTAAAATAAGTTTGTTTTTGTAAAAAAGTTTAATCGAGAAGGATTATGGATTTAAGGAGCAGGTTAAAAAGTGTTCACAGGTAATGCGTGAAATCCCCTGGGACTGGGAAATTGGCTAGGATCACTTGGAGCGAAACTTGTAAGTGGTTTGGCATGTGTGATATCAGTGTTGCTAATTGTCTGTGTTTATGTTGTTTGTTTCAAGGGTCTCATCCTCAAGTGCATCCTGACCACTGACATCATGCCCCTACGAGAAGACTGGAAGATGCTGGTCAAATATTCCCCATTATGGAAGCTTACAGTGCAACTAAGCTGGATGACCTACCAATGTGTGAAATCGAGGAAGTGTGCCTTATCACCTTGGATACAATGATTATG